>CM053790.1:319292757-319645257 GCA_028749045.1 Cupressus sempervirens
TGGGGCTATGTGTTAGAATTTTTAGTGTTAGAAAATGTTAGTTGTTAGTAATAGTAAGTTTTAGATTACAGTAAAAATAGGTTTTGAAGGGACCCTGAAACCCTTTCACATCCTCAAAAAGGGAAAAAACAAGCCATCCAATAGGAAAGAGCCCATAAACCTACTACAAAGTAGATCCAAAATCAAGTTTTACAGGGACCTAAAACCACTAAAAAAGTCCAAATAAAGTACTCAGGTTTTACAAGGACTTGGAACCTATAGTACAAGATAAAACTAAACACCAAAAAATAGGACCAAACACAAGAACCACAAGTACCAGCTAGCAAACAGGGCTTGAACAAGAACCCGACTAGAAAAGAAGACCCAAGAAACTATTGCTGTTCTGTTATCATCTTCATAGCCTCCTTACCAATTTTAGCCACGTCCTGGATAGAGTTAGCATCCGAAGAAGCAGCAGCAATCAAATATTTCTTCCTCGAACTTTTTCTTATCCTCTTCCATGGGCCCTTCGAAGATATGGTTCCTTCATTAACTCTTTTGCCCAGTGTTGCCACAGCTGCACAAATGCTTGAGGTTACTTGCTCCATTTTTATTCCACTTTCCCTGATGATCACTCTAAGATTCTACTCATAATCCTTTAGTTTTTATGGGATATCTCCCATTTGCACCTCCATGTGTTGAATAATAGCCCGGTCAGCCTCCTGGTTTTTTTGCAAGGTATCCACTTTCTTCTTCAGCCCCATTATTTCATTATATAACCAGGAATCGACTTCAAGAAAAGAGTCAGCTTTTTTTTAGCAGAATGAAGGAAGGAGAGTTTGGTTTCCCTCACCAGGGAGTCACCATCATCATTAGTAGTGTTGTGTGGTAAGGGGCCAACTTTATCAATATGAATCCCTCCATCCAATGAATCCTCCTCACCAAACATCGCTTGAATATGGTGGCTCTGGCCCTCCTTATCATGTCCCTTAGTCTCCTTTATAGGAGTGGAAGCTTTCCCCATGTTTTCCTCCTCACTCAAGATGGCTAGATCATCAATTAAATTTTCTTTCTCTTTATCACTTCCCCCAGACACGATATGAGTGTGCTCATTTTTAGACTTGCTCAATTTCGAATTCACCTCAGTAGTATCCTCCTCTCTCCCATCCTCATTTTTATCTTTTGAATTTGGGTAACCATCCAAGTTAGAGCTAAACTCCCTACCATCCATCCCCTCCTCTTCCTTAGGGGCATCCTTATCTGAGTCTTCAGTGCTCTCCACATCTATATCCTCTTCCTCAATTTGTCTTCGAGAGCTGGAGGGTTTCAATTTAGCCTTAATTTTCTCTTTACCACTCTCATTTATTTTTCCTTTATGGGATTAGGACTCTTATGCTTACTAGTGGATGGAGATGAAGCAATGGACTTTTTTTTACAAAAACCCTCAATGAGTAAAATCAGACCTTCATGTAATATAGGTCGAGATTGATTCTTTTTACGGGCATTGAAACTTTGGAGCAAAGAAAAATGCAAATAGAAAGGGAAGGAAATTTTTTCCTTGTACTTGAAATGGTTAAGGAAGAAAAAGTGGAATTTATGCACCCTTTTATTTCTTCCATCAAGGATGAAGTACTCACGAATACAACCAAGCACATCATGCCATATACCTTTTATCTATTGCACATCATAGAGGTTGCCATTCTTTTCCAATAGCAATTCCTCTTCTTCTATTTTTGGGAATTTTTTAGGCCGCATTGGAAATGCTATTCTTCTTTGAAAACTTGATGCCTTTCATGGGGAGGCTAGCGACCTTGGCAATGAATTCCTCTGTAAGCTTTATAGACATGCCATGTAAAATAACTTTGTCGTCCACCTAGTTTTTGAAGAAGGCAGTGGTTACATGGGGTTTGAATCCATGCAACCACTCTAGGTAGCTTACCACCTTCCCTTTCTAGAGGATCTTCCAAATGTCTTGCCTAACCTTCCAATCATCACATTTTTTGGATTCTTGCTTCCTCGGTTCACCTCCCATATTGTAGAGAAAAAAATAACTAGAGACACCCAAATATTGATAGCAGAGAGGTAGAAGTAAGACCAGTTATTTGTGACATGATATCGAGGATGCCTTTTTGAGGATACGTGTAGAGAGAGCATAGCCTTCACATGAATGTACCTCCTTGGGAATGGTAATCTGACAGTCATAAGGCCACTCTCACAAATCATTAAATTTCCAATCCAAGAAAATCTTTCCCACTCTAGAATGAACAACATCATAATTAATAATCACTTTAAGATCCACATGTTTGTTTAAGTCATCGAGCCACCTCATCTTTTGCCCTATTTGAACTGTGTGATTAGCTATCCAATTAGCAACCCTGTTGGCTTCTCTATAAGTATGGGAAATGACCACCTTTTCAAAATTTTGAAATAAGGTTTTGATTTTTATAACCATTGTTTCTATAGACCAAGAGATAGAATTTTTATTATTAAGAATATTTATAATGTTTAGAGAATCTCCTTCCAACCATAATTTGGAGTACCCTAGATCGACAACTAAAATAGTGGTATAAAGGGCAGCAGTAGCTTCAACAATATGACTATTTGAGTGACCAATAGGGATATCAACAATATCAATAAAATTTCCCATATGATCTCTAAGAACACCTCCACATCCTGCTCTTCCCGGGTTACCCTTAGCTGCTCCATCAAAATTTACTTTGATCCATCCACTAGGAGGAACAAGCCATTTTATAGTCGATCTAGGATTATCAATTTTCAACTTAGATCCTTGAGATCTTAAAGGGTGATCTGTTAGATTAGGTTTAAAACTAATCTCCCAAGAACACCTGCATGCATAAACCTATCACATGGATGAAGCAAAGAACAGAGGCAAGGAAAAATCAAGGAGGCCAAAAAGCTAGATCTATCTTATGGATATGCAAAGAGCAATATCTCATATAATCCAATAAGTGAATCAATAAAATACAAAGAGGTGAATCCTTATAAATGAATCACAAATCCTAAAAAGGGAAAATAAAGCCTAAAAAAGCTAGAGTTGCACAATATAATTAACAAAATATTAATTATATGCACCTACAAGATAGCTTAAGAAAACTAGAGTAATAGGTAACTTAATTAATTAAATCAAAGTGATTTAATTAATAAGTTAGAACAAATAATTACTCTAACATGATCAAGTTGGAAGGTTTGAGCAGGCTCCCTCTGGGACATAAAATTCTCATTGAAGGCTCTGATGATATTCTGACCAAGCACCCATCCTCAAAGGTCTTTATTTCTCAATATCTTGTTATTCCTTTCTTTCCATATGCCCCACCAAAGGTAGGGGAGGGTAAGTTTCCAAAGTAATTGGGCATCAAGATCCTTTGAGGGGCATCTCCAACTCTTGAAAGAAAGATCCACATTGTTTTGAAGTACCCATGTCATGCCCCAAAAATTCAAAATCTTAGTCCATACTTCTTGGGTATAAGAGCAACTCAAAAACATATGATCTCTATCTTCAAGTCCCTTTTTGCATAAAGAACACTTGTTAACCAAATATATACCTTTTTTTGCAAGTTATCAAGAGTTAGAATTTTGTTTTGGAGAAGATTCCAAAAGAAAATGTTAATTTTGGGAATGAGACCCTTAATCCAAGCTTGAGACTAGAGGGGTTGGTTATTCTTATCCTTAGGAGCAAAGATAGAAGAGACTTTAAATTTCCCACTAGGGTCAGCATGCTAGATAATCTCATCCTCCATATAAGGGTAAATAGAAACAACATTAAGGGATAATTGGATATTATTGAAGCCATGACTTACATCAATTAAATTCACCCATGAATCATTCTGCCAGTAATGAAAAACAAGAAGGCCAAATCTTTACTTGCATCGATCAATTAAGGCCTTGTCATTAAAATCTTCAGTCAAAGGGTGATCCATAAGCCAGATATCTTCCCAAAATTTCACTTTAAGTCCATTACCAACTTTCTAGGAACATCGTTTTTTTAAAGT
The DNA here is from genome assembly GCA_028749045.1 of Cupressus sempervirens. Lineage (NCBI taxonomy): Eukaryota > Viridiplantae > Streptophyta > Pinopsida > Cupressales > Cupressaceae > Cupressus > Cupressus sempervirens. Next base: position 319,296,747 of record CM053790.1, read on the forward strand.
TAGTAATAGTAAGTTATTTTTTTAATAGTAATATTATATTAGTAAAGTTTTATATTTTTGGTGTTAATATTTTTATTTGGTTAGTAATCTTTTCGAAAAGGATTTTAAATGGAGACAATGTTAGTTAGGATTTAGTAAGGATTGTTTATTAATTTAATGTTAAGTTAGTAGGTAAAAAGATAAAATTAGTTAGTTATTTTGTTTAAAGTAATGTCTTTGTTTAATGAAATGTCATTTTATTTTATTTGTCTATTTTAATTATATTGTTAATGTTAGATATGCTTATTTTAGAATAAGACTTCATATTTGAGTATTATTAGTTTTACTTTTAATTTATGTTTAATAGTTAGTTTGTAAATATAACATATGGTTGATTAGCGTATGCAATATTTAAAAGTAAATTTAATTAATATTATTTTAGATTAATTTAAATCTAATTAAAACATATTTTATTTTTTTATCATGTAAGATTTAATTAATATTAGTAATGTTTAAAATGTGATTGAAAACATTAATCTTATTAATATTAATATAGTGAAATTTTAGATTTGATTATTAGATATGTAGAAAATGTTGGGATTATAGATGAAGTAACTGAGAGGGAGGGGGGAGGGGTTGGGGTGTGAATTAGTTACCACACAAACAAATCCTAATCCCTTAGATGCCTTAAATAACTAGTTACTGATGTCACTCGGTAAACACATCATAAAAATGTTGTAACTAGGTAGATTAACTTGTTACTGATCTTTAGGCATTCATAATTGTTAGCATGCATGCAAAAGTAAATAACATAAATACAAGAGACACTACATTTAACAGGGAAACCCAATATGGGAAAAACCACCAAGTAACTAGCTAGCAATTTTCACTCTTTTGAAGTGAGCTCTATTAGGAGCCACTCTATTAAAGGTTACAATACACACTATTAGGTGTGACCCTATTAGAGGATTTAATCACCTTGTTAAGAGTGGCCTTGCTAGAGGTCTTTAGAAAAATTCAACTGAACTATCACCTTGTTAGAGGATTTACAAAATGGCTATTAAACCAACTCTGTTAAGAGATTTTGAAATCACTGCTACAATGGTTAGAAAGTAACAATGAATTGACCTAAATATGATACAACTGAATTTTCTAATTACATATCTCTACTCTACACTATTAGATCCTTCTCGATCAAATATAGCTTTGCTGCTCCTTAATGATCTCTGATCATCCTTCAAAATTCATTCTCACAATAATCAAACCTCCTTCTTATTCACATTACATTAAATCCATCACTTACACTTAGAATTTGTAACTTGACCTCTTATATATACCATTAAAATTATCAAGTTGGCTCATTCACAAGTTACATTTACCAATAAACCATGCATCAGTCGACTACAAATATTACATTAAACAAATAAGACTTTATTTCAAAATAATGAAATCCTTCATTGGCCAACCCTGCTCGGTAAGCACTACTTCTAGAAACAATTTCTTGAGTTAACCATCTCAACTTGGTTAACATTGCAAAATTTGCAAAATCCTTTGGTTGTCGAGTGAACTCAGTAAGAAGTAAATTTCCTTCACTAACCATGAGAGCTCAGTAGACTCTATCTCTACCATATTTTCCTTTGATAACTGAGTGAGCTTGGTAACAACTAAATACATAAGGTAAATCCTAAGAATTCTCGATAGAAACTTTAAACCTTCTTTGCTAACCTTCTAAACTCGGTAGACTCTATCTTTTTCCTTACTGACCAACTGAGCTCAGTAGACTCTATCTAATGATTGATATGATATTTGTGTAACATCAAAGATAACACACAATTGAACAATTGTATCCAACAATCTCCCTCTTTGGCATTGATGGCAACACAACATGTCATAGCAGAATGAAATTTGAAAACAAGTCTTTTCTAATAGAATGCTTCTCCCTCTTATGTTTCATTCCACAAAACTCCTCAAATAATCTCCCTCTTTCATAGTAATATCTCCCTCTTACATAAACTCTCTTTTGCTTGAAAATTTTAGAAAGATATGATTGTAAACTCTCCCTCTTTGACAACACGTGCCAAAGACAACACAAACAAAATAAATAGCAATGTACCTTATGTATTGATTCATATGCAATGTCTTCATTACTTTGTTGCATCAACTGATAGATCTTCAATTCTATTTCTATTAATGCATCACTAAAACTATATTTTAGTGAGCTTTAGATAGGGGAATGACCCCTAACTTACCTCTTAGATAAAAGAATGCATCCTTAGGTAAAGGCTTTGCGAATATGTTAGCAATTTGTTCCTTTGTATGGACATATTCCAATTTGATTTCCTTTTCCTATACCAATTCTCTAACAAAGTGATACTTTATAGGAATATGCTTGATTTTTGAATGCATCAATAGATTCTTTGATATGTTAATTGCACTTGTATTGTCATAAAACATAACAATAGGTTCCTTGATTTTTTACTTCATTCCTTCCAATGAATATTTAAACCACAAAATGTTTAAGCAGTTTACTACTGCTGCAACATATTCAGCCTCTACTATGGACTGGGATGTACAATTCCACTTTTTACTTGTTCAAGAAACCAACCTCTTTCCAAGAAAGAAAGTTCCTCCACTTATACTCTTTCTGTCATCAACATTCCCTACCCAATTTGTATCAGTGAACACTTTTAAATCTATATTTCCTCCAATTTTATACCATAATCCATAATCTTTAGTTCCTTTTAAATATCTTATGATCCTTTTGATTGCCATCATGTGATTTTCTTTTGGTTTTGCTGAGACTTGCTACAATTCCTACTGCATGGGCAATGTCTAGTCTTGTATGCACTACATACTACAACTTTTCAATCATAGATCTACACAATGTTTGATCTAATTCCTTTGATTCATCATCCTTGTTAAGTTTCAATCTAGTACACATAATAGTTACAACTAGTTTGCAGTCTTCCATACCAAACTTTTTCAATATCTCCTTGATGTATTTAGATTGAGTGATGTAGATGCCATTCTTACTTTGATGAATTTGAAGACCAACAAAGAATTTGATCTCACCAAACATTGACATTTCAAATTCCTTGTTCATTTGCTCTAAAAATTCTTTACAAAGATCATCATTTCCTATGAACAAATTATCATCTACAAATATTTCTGCCAAAAAAAACTTATTATCTAGTCCTTCCTTGATGTACAAGCTACTATTATCATTAGTTCTTTGAAAACCAATCTGAATAAGATAGTTATGCAGTCTTTTATACCATGCTCTAGGGGCTTGTTTTAGACAATATAATGCTTTATGTAATCTGCAAACCATGTCCTTCTTTTCTGGATCAACAAAACCTTTAGGCTATTCAATGTAAACCTTTTGATCCAGTATGCCATTGAGAAATGTTGACTTGACATCCATCTGATAAACTTTGAATCCTTTGTATGCAGCATGTGCAAGTAAGGTTTTGACACCTTCCAATCTTGCAACAAGAGAAAAATACTCTCCATATTCCACACCTTCTTCTTGAGAGTATCCTTTGCATACCAATCTAGCTTTGTTCCTTGACACCTTACCATCTTCATTTAACTTGTTTCTAAATACCCACTTAGTTCCAATTACGATTTTGTTTTTAGGTCTAGGTACAAGAGTCCATGTTTTTTTTTTCTCTATCTATTCTATCTCTTCATTCATAGCTTCAATCCAACTTTCATTTTCTAATGCATCTTTGACATTTTTAGGTTCAAAATCAGCAAGAAAACAAGGGCCTTTCAACTTACTTCTTGTCATTGTTCCTTCAAATTTATCTCCAATAATTTAATCTAGTGCATGATTCTTCTTGACATATTTGGATAACACAAGCTCCTTGCCTTTTGAATGACTTGCATTGTTATCCTTGTGTGCTTCAACTTTTGGTTCTGGTTCTAGTTGCTCAGGCTTGGTAGCTACTGATTCAATAGCTTCTGTTTGCAACTCGATAGGTATTAGCCTGGTTTGAACTTCTTGTAACTCGGTTATAGAATATTCTAGAGTAGAGCATTTCTAATTGACAGGTGTGCCTGGCACTATATCAGGTTCAATAAAAACAAATATCCTATAGTCTTCAAGTTCCCTTTTGCTTTCTTCTCTAGTTCTTACTACAAACTCATCAACTTTTACATGTGCACTTTCTATGACTTTGGGAGTAGGAAAATTCAAACATCTATATGCTTTACTTTTGTAAGAATATCCTAAAAATATTCCTTCATCACCCTTTACATCAAATTTACCTTTTTTTAGATTCTTTCAAAATGTAACATTTTCTTCCAAATACTTTTAGGTAAATTACATTGGGTTTGTAGCCATACCATAACTCATAGGGGGTTTTGAATTAGTCCTTCTTTAGCTATACTTGGTTCAAGGTATGAACTATAGTGCTAATAGCTTCCTTCCAATATTTGATAGAAATTCTCTTTTCAATCATTAAGGTTCTTGCATAGTCCATGATAGATTGATTCCTTCTTTTAGCTATTCCATTTTGTTCAGGAGTTCTAGGTGCTAAAACCTATCATTTGATTCCCCTTTTAATGCAAAATTTGTTGAACTCATGTGAAATGAATTCACCAGCTCTATCTGACCTTAAACATTTTAGTCTTTTGCCTGTTTCCTTTTGTACTCTATCCAAATACCATTTGAACTTTTCAAATGCTTCTGATTTCTCTCTTAGGTATGTGATAGCCATCATTCTTGAGTAATCATCAACAAAAAGAATGAAGAACTTTTCACTAGTATAACTTTCAATGCCAATAGGTCCACACAAATTAGTTTGAACAATTTTTAAAAAAAAATTAGACTGATAGTTCTTGCTTTTAAAGCTAGTCTTTCCCATCTTGCCAGTTTGACAATTCTTACATAGACCAACCTTAGGTTTCTTTATGTTAGGAATGCCTTTTACTTTCCTAAATTTACTTATTTTTACCAGGTTATCAAAGTTCACATGACATAACCTCCTATGCCATAACCAACTTTCTTCAACTCAAAAAATAAAACATGAACATTCGCCAAGTTCAAGATAAAACAAGTTACCTTTTGTTTGAGTGCATGATCCAATCAGTTTTCCTTTGCCATCCAGTGGTCTTGTTTTTCCATGTATGAATTCCACTTTGAATCTTGACATAGGTAAGAGGATGAATTACTAGGGCCAATGAATCACCCAGCTATCAAAACCACGCTACAAGAGTTAACACAACGGAAGCAAACACAAGTAATAACAACCACAGGAAAGAGAAGAGAAAATAGTTCTATTGATTCATCAAAATATCTTCATACATGAATAGTTGTAAGGCCTTTTGGGTTATGGCCAATTACAAATACATTCACATTCAAAGATCCAACTACAAATTTGCACTTTTAGTTCTGCTCTCTAATATGCTCTCTCTGAAATTTCTTCTTTTCCCAAAACTTCTTCTCCTCAAAACTTAATTAACTCTAAGCCTAAACTCTCTATTTATACTTGCCAAAATAGTTTACAAATCATTCTAGAATCATTACATAAGAGGAAGGCTGACACAAGATCCTATCATTAAATTCATGATCAAAATTAAATACAAAAGTCAGCTCCCACTGAGAACCAAAAATAGACAACTCAGCACCCACTGGATAACTCGACACCCACTAGGAAACTATCACTCGGCATCAACTAGAAACTGGCACTCAGCATCAACTAGAAGCTGGCACTTGGCATCACTTGACATCCACTGGAAACTGGCACCCAATATCAACTAAAAATTGGCACTTGGCATCACTCAACATCAACTAGAAACTGGCACTTTGCATCACTCGGCATCAACTATAAATTGGCACTCAGCATCAGCTGGGCAACTCATCACATGAAGAGTGCTACAGTGACTTGACACACACTAAGTAACTTAACATCAACTGTAGAACGAACAAAAAATGAGTAGGATAACAAGGCAACCCAGGATGCTCCTACATCAGACAATCAGGGTTAAAAGAAATGATTCTCTTGAATCATTGAGATGTCTTGACCTATGCTGAATCCAACTCAAATTGAGAAATCCATGAGGCATCTTCAATAGGTCTATTCTTCCACTTCACCAAATATTCATAGTAATCTTTTCCTCTTGTACTCTTGCCAACTCTCTGATCTAATATTTGTTCAACTTCTTCAATCTACTTCTTAGGATAATTATCTAGTATAACAACTTCATCATCTAACTCATGATACTTATACAAATCAGCAATATTGAATATAGGAGATATATCCATGTCATTAGGAAACTCAACTTCATAAGCATTACCACTATCAAACTTCTTTAAGATCTTACAAGGTCCAAATTTCTTCATCTTCAGGTTATTGAATGTTCCAATTGGGAATCTTCCTTTCTTTAGATGAACCATCACCTCATCACCAACTTGAAAATCATGGTGTCTTCTAGACTGATCAACATTCTCCTTATACTTCTAATTGCTTTGTTTCAACCTCAACTTCACTTCTTTATGCAAAGACTCCATAAAATTAGCAAATTCTTCTCCTGTATCACTTTTCTTTTTTTCACTAGCAACATCTCTCAAATCTAATATACCTCTAGGATGCATTCTGGTAACAATCTCAAAAAGTGTCTTCCCTATACTACTATTCAGAAAATTATTATATGCAAACTCAACTTGTGCTAACACTACTTCCCAATTACTTGTCTTGTCTCCAACTAAATATCTTATTAAATTACCCAAGTTTCTATTCACAACCTATGTCTGTCCATCTATTTTTTGATGGAATGTAGAAGTAAAATTCAATTCAATACCCATCTTCTTCCACAAAGTCTTCCAAAAATAACCAACAAACTTACTGTCTCTATCTAAAATAATGCTTCTTGGTAATCCATGCAATCTCACAATCTCTTTTAAAAAAAGTTCAACAACATGCTCAACATCTGATGTCTTCTTACTTGGTATAAAATGAGCCATCTTAGAAAATTTGTCCACTACAACAAATATAGAATCATACCCCTTCACTTTTTTAGGCAATCCAAGAACAAAATCCATACTAATGTCAATCCAAGGTTTCTCAAGAATAGTAATAGGTGTATACAAACCAATATTTTGACTCACTCCCTTTGCAACTTGACAAACTCCACAACTCTTTACAAATTTTTGAACATCCTTATACATTTGTGGCCAATAATATTTCTCTTTCAACAAACTCAATGTCTTATCAATTCCAAAATGTCTAGCTAATCCACCACTATGCTTTTCCTTAATCAAATTCAACCTCATAGGACTTCTAGGAATACACAGATGAATATCTTTGAACAACATACCTTCTTGAATGAAATATTCATCGTACCTACTTATGTGGTCTATCAAATTTGGTGCTCTACACTCTCTCCACGCCTCAAAAAAATTAGGATCAACATCATATAACTCCTTCATCTCATCAAAACCAAGAACTTCAACCTTCATTTCAGTCAACAAAGAATATCTTCTACTCAATGCATTAGCAACTTTTTTAGTAACTCTACTCTTGTGCTTGATCACAAATGTAAAACTCTACAAATACTCAACCCACTTCATATGTCTTTGATTCAATTTATGTTGACTTCTCAAGTATTGTAAAGCTTTATGATCAGTATACAACACAAACTCCTTAGGCATCAAATAATGTCTCCACTTCTTCAATGCTTGAACAATAGCATAAAAATCTTGATCATACACAAAATACTTCCTTTTAGCATCATTCAACTTTTCACTAAAGAAAGAAATAGGCTTACCTTCTTGACTTAATACAGCTCCTATTGCATTACCACTTGCATCACATTCAACTTGAAATACTTTATTGAAACAAGGTAAGGCCAATATAGGTAATTCAAAAACCTTTTGTTTCAAAGTCTAAAAACTCTTATCAGCTCCATGTGCTCACTTGAATTTCTTTTTATTTCCCCTCATTATTTCAGTCATAGCATTACAAACAGCACTGAAATTCTTTATAAACTTTCTGTAAAAACTAGCCAAACCATGAAATGATCTCACCTTGCCCACATTGTCAAGTTTGGGCCATTCCATAATTGCTTTAACCTTCTTAGGATCCATCCTCAATCCATAAGCTAAAATCAAAAATCCCAAATACACAATCTCCTCTTGCATAAAAGAACACTTTTTTAGATTAATCAGCAACTTTTCCTCTTTCAACCTTTGCAATACTTGTCTAATATGCTCAAGATGTTCTTCCTTAGTCTTGTTGAATATTAGAATATCATCCAAAAAAACCTGATTCTTCTTCACTTCCTTTTCAAATTGTTTCCCATTAACCATGCAAATTTTTATAGTAGTACAATTAACCTCATCTGGACTTTCAATCAAAGGCAACAATGTTTGTTTCTTCTCATTTAACTAAAGAGTATATTGATTCAATCTTCCATCATGTACAACATATATATCATATTGCCAAGGTCTACCCAACAAAATATGACAACAATCCATGGGCATAATATCACACAAAACTTCATCAAAGTAATGTCCAATTTTGAACTTACAAGGCATTACTCACCAATATCTTATGCTCATCTTTGGTTCATGAAACATGATAAGGTTTGGGATGTTTTAGCCTTTGCAATAGCAACTTTGTAACTAGCTCTTCTGATGCCATACTTATAGAACTTCCACTGTCAATGATCACTTTACAGCATTTTTCAGTCATCTCATCTTTTCTTGAAAAGACTTCTTCTTAAAACAGGTTCCTCATCACCTCCCTTAATACATAAGGTTCTTCTCACCATCAAATTTTCTCCAACCTCAGGTCGACTTGGTGAACTCTCAATGTCTTCTTGAATCATAACATTTCTATTATTCTACCCACCTTTAGAAGATCTACATTCAAAGTATCTATGCCCTTCTTTGCCACATCTAAAACAATTACCATGAAATCCACCTCTAGAATAAGAATTACCTCTTCCTCAGTAAGAATTACCACTTTTCCATTCAGTCTTACCTTTGTCATCATTCTTCCATTTAGATTTACCTTTATCCTGCATAGAACTATCTGATCTGCCACTTTCTCCTTAAGATCTACCTCTACCTCTCTAGAATCTACCACCTCTACCTCTCTTTCTTTGTTCATGCTTCTTTGTCAAGATCTCCTCATCTTTCAAGGCATATTGATATGCTTCTTCTACACTTTCTAGCTTCAAAAAACTTATTTCATCTTGTATTCTAGATCTCAATCCATTAATGTACGTTGCAATTTTTTCAACATCATCATCCACATCTCCAGATCTGATGTCTAATCTATAGAATTCCTTAGTGTACTCTTTCATAGTCATGTCTTTTGCTTCAAATTTTGCATCTTTCTCAACAAGCTAACTTGGTAATTAGCAAGAAGGAATTTGTTCTTTACCTTGTTCACCATCTTTGGCCAAGTTTTGATCTTCTCCTTCCCTCTCCTTTTTCTATTATTTTGCAAGTGCTCCTACCATAGTGATGCATGACCTTTCAACCTAGTGACTACAATCTTCACCTTTCTATTATCAGTAGTTTTTTCATACTCAAAGAACTTCTTCATATTAGAGATCCAATCTAGCAAAGCATTAGTATTCAATTTTCCATCATAAGGAACAACTTCTATAGCAGGTTTTGAATTTTCTTTAGACAATACTCTCAACAATCTTTCCTCATCTTGGTCTTCTTTAGGTTCTTGATTAGGGTTTGGTGTTGCTACTTCATCATCACTTACATCATCAAGATGTGCTCCTCTCCTCTAGGCTATCTCTACATCATATAATCTGGCTATAATTTGTCTCAATTGATACAATATAGCATTATCAACATTATTTCTTCTACCATGAACCATCTTGACAAATCAGGTTCCTGCAACATCATAACCCTCTACAAGTTATAGGTCAAATCCATAGATTTGCCACCGTACAACCAAATCCAAATTAGGGTTCTACATGATCCAATCTCCACAAGGATGAACATCAATCTCTGATACCAACTAACATAGGTTAGAGGATGAATTACTAGGGCCAATGGCTCACCCAGCTATCCAAACCACCCTGCAAGAGTTAACACAATGGAAGCAAACAAAAGGAACAACAACCAAAGGAGAGAGAACAGAAAATACTTCTATTGATTCATCAAAATATCTTCATACAAGCCCAGCTATAAGGCCTTCTAGGTTATGGCCAATTAAAAATACATTCACATTCAAAGATCCAACTACAAATTCGCACTTTCAGTTCTGCTCTCCAATCTGCTCTCTCTAAAATTTCTTCTTTTCCCAAAACTTCTTGTCCTCAAAACTTACTTAACTCTAAGCCTAAACTCTCTATTTATACTTGCCAAAATGGTTTACAAATCATTCTAGAATCATTTCATAAGAGGAAGGTTGACACAAGATCCTATCATTAAATTCATGATCAAAATTAAATATGCAAGTCAGCTCCCATTAAGAACCAAAAATAGACAACTCGGCACCCACTGGATAACTCAACACTCACTAGGAAATTGGCACTTGGTATCAACTAGAAATTGGCACTTGGCATCACTCGGCATCTACTAGAAACTAGCACTTGGCATCACCCAGCATCAACTAGAAACTGACACTCAACATCAATTGGGCAACTCAGTACATGAAGAGTGCTACAGTGACTCAATACCCATTAAGTAACTCGGCACCAACTGTAAAATGAACCAAAAATGAGTAGGATAACAAGGCAACCCAAGATGCTCCTACATCAACTCCATTATTGAGTAGTTGTGCCACACTCAACAGATTGTGTTTTAGTTCCTCTACCCAATATGCATTGTCACATACAAGTTCTTTGGTTAGAGAGATTGTTCCTTTTCCTTTTATGCAACAAGGTTCATATTACCAAATCTCACACTGCCACTATCATAGTTTTCAAAATGTTCAAACTTAGTTTTATCACCAGTCATGTGATGAGAACAACAACTATCTATAATCCATGTATCATTTTTGCTTATATGAAAAATGAGTGCCATTTCTTTATCATTATCAGATTCATCCTTTACAACAATGTAAACAATTTCATCTTCTTTTTCATCATTAGGATCATTAGAATCTTTAGCCATGAAACATGTTTTCTTACCTTTATCCTTGAATGATTTGAAGTATTTCTTGCCATTGCAGTTGTGACCTTTCTTCTCATCCTTGTTCTACTTATTTGGGCACCTAGTAGCAATATGTCCAATTTCTTCACAAGAAAAATAGATTAGAGGAACCTTACCTTTGTATTTCCTTTTGCCTCTTGAATATTTCCTTGCTAGTAGAGCTTCAACCACCTCAAGATCACAATCTAAAATCTATTCTAATTCTTCATCACTATTTGCTTGAGGATCCTTTATCTTCTTGCCTTTTTCCTTCAGTGAAAGCTTGGCTTCAAATGCTGATTCAATGTTCTTGGCATCTGAGACATAATTATCATAGTTGTCTAGCTCGAATATAGTCAATCTTTCAACTATGGCCTCTAAATTTATCTTATGATTTGCTTCACATCTTCTTTTTTGAATTATAGAGACTCTGATTGCATAAATAGGAAGTAGAGTTCTAAGAACTTTACTTATAATTGTCTCCTTCTTGATATCTCCTCTAGATGTTTTGATTGCACTAACACTTGCTTTAACTCTTTCAACATATTTTTCTATGTTTTCATCCTCATTTGATCAAATTGTCCTCTCAAACTTTCTGCCTTGGCTTGTCTTACATTATCATCACCTCCATAGATCTCTTTCAGCTTGTTCCACATTTTAAAAGAAATTTTGCAATCCTTGATGTCATCAAATTCTTCATAACTTAGAGCAGATGTAATATCTATCATCATGTTGTTGTGAGTCTTCTTTTCAGCAATATCATTGAAAGATAATGTACTAGTAGGTTTTGACTATTTTTCATCAAGGTACTTCATCCCTAAACCACCAATAGAAGCCAGATGAAGTCTCATCAATCCCTACCATGTTGAGAAGTTGTCCCTGTTAAGTCTTGGAATTTCCCTCTTGTAAGACATCCTAATCTTTAGCTTAGATCCTTGAAATCTTTTCATGCAAGAACTAAGAGCTCTGATACCAATTGTTGGGATTATAGATGAAGTAACTAAGGGGGGGGGGGGGGGGGGGGGGGGGGGGGTGAATCAGTTACCACACAAAAAAATACTGATCCCTTAGATGTCTTAAATAACTAGTTACTACTGTTACTCGGTAAACACATTATAAAAATGTTGTAACTCGATAGATTAACTTGTTACTAATTTTTAGGCATTCATAATTGTTAGCATGCATGCAAAAGTAAATAACATGAACATAAGAGACAACAGATTTAATGTGGAAACCCAATATGAGAAAAACCACCAAGTAACTAGCTACCAATTTTTACACTTCTAAAGCGAGCCCTGTTAGGAGCCAACCCTATTAAAGATTACAATACACACTATTAGGTGTGACCCTGTTAGAGGATTTAATCACCCTGTTAAGAGTGGCCTTGCTAGAGGTCTTTAGAACAATTCAATTGAATTTTCACCTTGTTAAAGGATTTACAAAATGTCTTTTAAACCAACTCTATTAAGATATTTTGAAATCACTACTACAATGGTTAGAAAGTAACAATGAATTGACCTGAATATGATGCAACTGAATTTGTTGATTAAAAATCTCTATTCTGCACTATTAGATTCTTCTCAATCAAATATACCTTTGCTGCTCCTCAATGATCTCTAATCATCCTTCAAAATTCACTCTCACAATAATTAGACCTCCTTCTCATTCACATTACATCAAATCCATCACTTACACTTAGAATTTGCAGCTTGACCTCTTATATATACCATTCAGATTATCAAGTTGGCTGATTCACAAGTTACATTTACCAATAAACCATGCATCAGTTAGCTACAAATATTATGTTAAAAAAATAAGAATTTATTTCAAAATAATGAAATCCTTCATTGGCCAACCTTTCTCCATAACCACTACTTCTAGAAACAATTTCATGAGTTAACTATCTCAACTCGATTAACACTACAAAATCTATATAATCCTTTGGCTGTCAACTGAACTTGGTAAGAACTAAATTTCCTTTGCTGACCATGAGAGCTTGGTAGACTATGTCTCTACCATATTTCCCTTTGATGACCGAGTGAGCTTAGTAACAAATGAATTTCCTTGATTAACCTTGAAAGCTTGGTAACAACTTAATACACAAGGTAAAGTCTGAGAATGCTTAGTAGACACTATAAACCTTCTTTGCTAACCTTCTGAGCGCGATAGGCTTTGTCTTTCGCCTTGGTGACCAACGAAGCTCAGTAGAATCTATCTGATGACTGATATGAAATTTGTGTAACATCAAAGACAACACATAATTGAACAATTGTTTCCAAAAAAAAAAAAAAAATTATGTTAGTTAAGTATTAATTGGATTAGTTAATGTTCAATTTGTAGTTAATATATATTTAATGTTATTTAATTGTGACGATGTTATTTCTTATTTTAAAAAGGTAGTATTATTTTTCCTTTATAGTTATTTATGTTTTAACTAAGAGGGAAATAACAACTTTATTTAAATAGGAATTTAAATTTCCATGACTAAATATATTTGATATATTTAAATTTAATACTAGGAACAATAATCTATTGGAATATGACTAAGTCGGATTTATATTCTTGTGTTGAATTAACCTATGAAATGGAAGTCATAAATAATCTAATATTCAATAGTTAATGATTTTAATTAGTTAAGAAGTCCTTTTTAACATTGGGAACAAGTATCAAGGTAACTTAACAAACATCTTGAAAGGATGTAACCTGTTCAACTAGGAGATAAACCAAGACACAAAATGAAATTTGGAACTCTAGAAAACTTGAGGTGACTTATGTATGTCTTTAATCAAACTAGTAATAGCATAGTATATTTATTAAACTTTAAAAAAATTGGTGTATTTTTGCCCCAAATTTTGGGCACAACAAATAGAAAGTTGTCATGTTTCAACATTCCTATGCCTAATATAATTTTTTTAAAGACCACTTGTTATCTAAAGTCTAGCCATTTCAAGAGTTCCTTTCAACACTTTAAAGCCACTTTTTTTTGAGGAAGGACATGGTGTGGAGATCCATATCATCATATAACCTGTGCATCATCCCTAATGTGACTACAACCTATATTAAGGGGTTCAATGGATTGCTTTGGTGGTTTAGGTGTTTGAATTCAAAATTATTTTTTAGTAAAATTGGCCATTCACAAATCACAACAATTTTCCCATTGCATTTAAGACTCGTTAACACTGAATATGGATTGGTAAAATTTTGAGTACATTAAGAGAATTGCATTGCTCCTACCTTTTTTGTATTCACTTATGCATAAACAAATAATATACTATGATACCACTCCAAAAGAAACTTGTGTCCAGTTTAGTAACATGTATTTCTCTAACCTACTCCATGTGGACTAGTAAATGAAGCATCTTGAGTGTATTTTCAAATGAAACTTTTGATATAAAACCAAATGGATAGTAAGTGGTAATGTTCCAAGTCTGCTTGGCATCTATGTCTAGTTTCAAAAGGGGATACACGTAGTGAAGTGACAAACAAAAGAGCACGAAGCATGGCATGTTAATCACCAAAAAGAAGTAGCCCATGAAAAGAACAAGAGCTAGAGGATTCATCCATGATAGAGGCAAAATTCATGAGATGCTTTCTCCAAAGGCTATGTATCTAAAGCCTCCACCAAAATAAAGGAAGGAATGCATGTTTTTAACTTGAAGTTATGACATGGAATGTTCAAACTGAGAATGAAATAAGGAGACATTGGAGCAGAGCACATGAGGTAGAAACTTGGGAAGCAACACCAAACATAGGGAAATGGGTGGATGTTTTTTTTTTATCTTCCATGTTATTGGCTATCCCTCCCATTTACATTGTGTCCCTTTTTCTTTTATCATTGAATTTTCTTCTCATTAGTCTCCTACAATAGGGAAGAGGAAACAAAAACCTAAACTTCAAATGCAACCCCTTCATATGTTAGATTGGTAGTTTTGAATTGGAATGAATTCAATTGCAGGAAGATGTAATGACTCCCATGAGGTAGGATGCCTTTCGAGTTGCTGTGAGGAACTAGTTTAACAAGAAAGAATGTCTAGAGTAGATAAAACATCTCAAATCATATTCAAAGACAAGGTGATAAATAAGAGCAACATCATAAATCTACAATGAATATTGAGAAATGGGAGGTGTTTATGGAAAATCAAAGATTTTGAAAGAATAAACTCATGGCTTTAGTCCCATATGCATGTCGTGGAGAGATTTTTTGGTTTTTAAATATATTTCCACACACATTCTACAATGTACTAAGAGAAATAGGATTTTGAAGCCACTAACTCTTATGGTGGGGCCCTTGGATGGATGTCAAGTTTGAGGATGTGGCAAAATTTTCAACAACATACCTGATGAATGGATGATGATGTGGACTAGCAAAACCAACCATGGATCAATATGTGGCAGCAGCTAGATGAGTCATAAAGTGACATGTGGTAAATACTTTAGGATATGTCACGCTTTCCAAGGTGCTAACATGGTGAGGTTGGATAAGTGTCATGACATCTCTATGCCTCTAGTGATGTGGTAGTCCTAAGATTTTATAGCAACATAGTGACAAGCTACCATGTGGCAGGGTCGATGATGTGGTATGGAAAATGATGAGTGATGAGATGAAAGGTTTGGATCAAATGCATAGATGCTAATTAACTTCATTGTGAATGATTTATCAACGTTTCAGATGCATGCCTCATGGTTTTATCATGATATAGTTTTGCATTACTTATGTGGTTCCACAATGCATGCCCTATTTTAATAAAAAATGCAGACCCCCTACTTCATTTTGGGCTTTAGGGACCCTAATCCAAGGTCCGATGTCAATTTTGATTACCTGCCTCTTTTCCCCCTATTTCACATCCAAGTCTTGTCAAGGAAGCTCATAAATTAGAAAGTCGAGAAGAAGCAATTAAAATTTAGAATTTAGCACCCTAGGTGCACTTGGTTTGGTGTGCTAGTATGCCCAAAATGATAAAGAGTTTTGCATTATATGTGCATTTGTGCAGTTGTACAGCTATGCAAATTGCACAATTTTGCACCTACATAGTTGCACTAAGCACCAAAGTCTATATAATACAAGGGGTGTCTCCATACCCCCTTACCTTGTGCCCTCCATCTTTCTCACTTTATACTTTCTTCTACCTATGCACAATCACAAAAGATAATACTTAGGGGTGTGCAGTAGCATACGTATCTAGGTGTGCTTAAATGTGCCTCCCCTATGCAATACTTGAACACAAAAAAATTAAAAACAAGCACCACAACACTTAGGGGTGCACAGTAGTGCACCTATCTTGGTGCACTACTATGCACCCCTAACATAACTTAATCCAAATAAATCCAAATTTGGGTGTGCACTTGTACACCTAACATTGTGTGCAGGTGTGCACCTGATATTGCAAAACAAAAGAAATAAAATCCATAAACAAAATAATGTATTCCCTAGCACACACCAGCACACCCCAAATTCAAAACTCCAAATCATAGGTGCACATTACCACACCTAACTAGGTGCACTACTGTGTACCTATTATTTTTTAAAGGATGTTAGAAATTTTTCCTTAAGAAGTTTAAAAGATAGCTTTTCTTTGTTTATGTTTTCAAAAAAATTACGCTAAATTTTGGTTTACTAGGGATTAATGGATTTTTTCCTCTTTTGTGTAGATATAATGACATACTCTTTAGGTGAGAAAATGGCACCAAAACCTATTGTGTTCAAATTCCAAGGCATACCATCAAAATCAAGGTTCCAAGATGACTATTCAAAGATTAGGGACACATATTTGGAACACACTAATATGGGAGAGTTTATAAGGATCTACAATAGACCCACTGAATGGTCAACTATAGTTTTTACATTAATCCAATCAGGGCTAGTAAGCATAGCTTCACACCCAATGTTAGTGCAATCCTTAGAGCTCATAATGAAACTTGTACAATACTTTGTTCCAGAGGAAAGGGTGGTAAAGTGTATTATAGGAGAGATTATCCTTGACCTCCGAACTAACAACATTAAGAGGGTATTTCATCTCCCTAGGGTGTATCAATTCATCAAATTAACCTATAAGGAAACAGAGAGGTGGTAGAAAGAACACCTCAATGATGCTACCAAGATCATCCAATCCTCTTATCTTATTAAGAAGACTCCTCTAGGAAAGGTAACATGAAAGGTGGTTATGAAAAGGTGGTACATGAAAGAATATATTGGATACTCTATCATTCTTTTGAGTAAAGTAATGGGTTTGCCAATGGCTGGCCACTTGAATGTCATTACGATAAACTTAATTGAGACTATCAAGATGACAAATATGCCACTCGACTAGGCCACCATGCTAAGAAAAATTTTGAGTGAACAATTGGAGGCAGTTAAGGACAAGAGGAAATTCTAAATGACATTTTATTTGGTGTATCTGTTAGCTACAAAGGTGACAAACTATCTTGATTTGAATAAGAAGGGTTGCATGCAAGATCCCAATGCTTGGTTGTATATTGTTTATCCACAATTAGAGAAGAAGAAGCTCTTTGGGTAGAGCAAAGAATATAGAATTGTTAATGACGCCTTCATATTTGCTATAATCAAATTCATAGAAGGTGATTATGCAAAGAGGTTATTAGATGAGGTAGTGGCACAAGTAATAGCATTTGGTGCCTATTATATTTGATTCAAAACATTCACATATCTAAGGGTAGCTGATGCCACTATCAATCCAAAGAAGCTCCCAAGGTATCCTAGTGATAGATTTGTCCTTTTGGAGATTTCTTGATAGATTGAGTCTGCATGTAATAGAGTCAGGAAATAGCACAGACTGTGTTGGACATGGCCCCTAGTCATAGGACCATATCAAGTTAAGAGGAAGCATGATATTCCTTCTTTTGAATGGGAATGGGATCAATATCCCCTAGAGGAGTACAATTCCTTGAGGTCATATTTTAATAATATCGAGAAGGTCCAAAGTCTAGTATGTAAGGAATTCCAACATAAAGAAGCCATTGAGGATTATTGGATAAATGTGACAAATGACTATGGTGTCCATATTATGGATTATTGTAGGATGACTTTGTATTTAGTAGAAAAAGCTTTGAATATAAAGATTCCATTGGAGATACTGTAGCAAGATTTTGGGGAGCTACTCAACCCTTTGTGCAATGAGGATGAAATTGGGGAACAAACTATTATGAATGCATAAATTGATAGGGAAGAGAATGATGATATTAATCATTGGCCCAAGCACATTGTCAAGATGACATAGGGTTGGATTAGGAAAACCTTCAAACTTGATCCAATACCTGAGACAGTGGTCTTTCATGCATAGGCCCACCCAACCAAAGGTAGAGGGAAGAAGGTTACCATCCCTACCTTTGTAGTCCAGTTGCCCATAAGGCCTGAAATGATATACCAATGATAGAAAAACTAGTTGGATACTTTTTCCCTCTAGAGAAAAAAGGAAAGGGAAAAAGAAAGAGGATTTCTCCTCAAAGAGCCAAACTTGAGGAGGGTGAAATTCTAGCACCTCTGTAGCAACAAGAAAATGTGCAAGGGCCTGATGATACTAGGGCACAATATGAAGACTCATTATTAGCACCAGCTACACCTAGCTAGAGAGAGGGTGAAACCTAAGAAGTCTCTCCTCCTTCATAGGCTAAACAAGCATCCCCTTCTGTCTCTAAGAAATTGAAAAAAATACGGACCCCGATGAAGAAGAGGCAAAGGGTGATTAGATGATTGGTTCCTTTCCCATCTTTCCTAGAACCTATTCCTAAGGGAGAAGAAGAAGAAGAGGAATATGAGGAGGAAGATGTACCCTTACAAACAAGAACAAAGCTAGCAAGAGCCACATAACAAGAAAGGAGGAGAAGTTCCACTATGACACTGCCGTCAATCCTAGAAGAACCTCTAGAAATAACTACTTAAGAAGATGAAGTACAATAATGGGTTGATGAGTAGGGTGAAGATGGTGATGATGTATTCAAAATGTCAGATTTTGACTTTATTCCTATGGGAATGGATTTTATTGGAGATAATATTAGGGTTACCCTAACAAGCAAGCCTCAATAGGAGGATTGAATGCAAATGCTGCCAAAATCACAAGGTCCTAATCTTGCTCCCCCACCCCTTGTCCCAATCATAGTTGTAGATAAAGGCTCTACTATTCCTCCACCTCTGAATGTTGAAGAAGAACAAGTTCAAAAGGATCCTTCACAAGAGGAGGAACCATAGAAAATGACAATTGATGAAGTGTCTAAAGAGGGACAAATGGTTAAATATCCTTAGCTAGCCTCCAAAGACACTAAGGTTAAAACTATAGGCTCCAAGGAAATAGAGACCACTGAGGGGGAGACATCATAGAAAGAAAGAACCCCAGAGATGAGGGACAAGGGGAAAGAAGTAGCTAAACACACTCCATCCTCAAGAGTTAGACCTTCAGTAGAAAGATTTCTAAGGTGGTTGATGAAGGAAATGATGAGAAATAGGAAGCCATAATTCTATATTGATGAAGAGAATATGATTGAGTTGGTCGAGGTTCTAAACAAACCTAAGTCCCCATCAGAGAAAGAAGGAGCTTTTGCTTTCATTAATAGTACTCAAAACCAAGATTTACTTGCTTAAGTGGCTATCCCTCCCAGGATATAGATATAGAAGAGTTACACCCATATGACTATCAAATGCAAGAGGTCATGCTTGGGAAGCCTACATTGGATACTACTAGATTGATGGTCATAAGGGGAACAAAGGAAGTCTTAGAAGCTTAGAGGAAGAGGGGGCTGAACTTAGTACACATAATGGATTTCAACCTAATGGATGAAGTGCAAGCATGGAGTAGAGATTTACAGGTTCTGCAAGCCATAAAAGGGAAAATTTATGGGATTTTGATAGGTGTATGTATAGCATAGGAATTAGATTTAATTGATGATCAGATTGAGAAAATAGAAAATAGTAATAAAGTAATGGAAACATCACACATGGAGATCCATTACCTCAAGGACTAGGCTTGAGAGAAAATTTTGGAGGTAGAGAAACATTATAGTGATGTGTTTTTGGAAATTTTTTGTGGATGAAGAGCAGGAGAAATTAATACCCATAGAGGTAGTGGTAGATAAGTTCTGGAAGATTTTTGAAGAAGCTTCTAATGATGATGACATTTAGCAGGCCTTCAAAATGGAAGAAGCCTTGCTAGAGTTAGATACAAAACTCAGGGATTTTATTGATACCCGAATTGAAGTAGAAAACTATAGACAAAAGGTCAAAGATAAATATGATGCTTTAGATCTACCAAATATAGCTAAGATTATTGAGATTATTGAGAAATTCAAAGGAAAACATCTAGACATAGCTCTGGTATGATGGGCAACAAAACACATAAGCTAGAATTTTAGTTTTGACACTCAATAAAATTATAAGATTTTGGACCTTTTGAGGTGCATAGGTGTATAAGTGCATAGGTACATAGGTGTGCGGATACATAGGTGAGCTTGTGCACTTTTCCATAGGTATGCTAATAGTTAACTGCCAGCTCCAAAAATAGAGCTTTCCATGCATCAAAAACACATTCTAATGGTAGTTTAACTTCAATAGATGCCCAGTGAAGGATCAACTTCTATTTTTGACACTTCTAGACACTTCTACTTTGACTAAATGCTTTCTTATTCTTTTTCTCTCATAAATTTTTTTTCCTATGACATGTAAAGGCTCATGCATCCAATTAATAAATATAAAATGGATGGAGTTTTGCTAAGAACTAGTTAGATTCTTAGTTTGTATATAATCAGTTTGTTTTATTAATTTAAAAACATATTATTGCATGATGATATCTCTCTCTCAATAAAAATTGAGGAGTTGATTTCATATAAATACTCCATTGTAATATGTAATTGGGGCTACCATTATTTTGCAATAAAATTATGCTTTTGGTTCTCACATTTGGAGTGTAGTGATTCTTTCCTAGATGTGTCATTGTTTTGTGAATTTATGTTCATGGAATTGTGATTGAGCCAAAAGTTTATTGCCTTGTTTTTGGTTGTGCAATCTTTTAGTTCTAGTTTTTGTTGTGGTTTTAAAAATTATGTTTACATATCTAGCTCGAGAAAAAATCATCAAATTGTGCCTACATAACTCTTTGTCTCATGTGAGTGCACTTTCTATGGCTTTGCAATTTTATGAGGAGTGAAACATCATATGGTTACTAAAGTTTCCCATTGACAATTACATCAGTGGAATCTAGGAAGCATTGCTCATATTTTCATTGGTTACCTACTGATTTCTTTGAAATCTTAACTAGTAGATGTGTTATTTTATGTAGCTAATATACATTAGGATTTTACTTTCACATTACTTGTTTTAAAAGTTCTTTTTATTTTCTTTACTAACCACTTGTTAAATTAGGAATTCATATTAGCTGCATCATTAGATTGCATTCATTGGAAAACATAAAAAATACAAAAACATAGTTCTTCTTGTGTGTTTTGTTTTGAAATAGTGAACAAGTTCCATGTTTCAACCAAAATAAAAATGAACTAGCAAAGGTCTCCTCATAAACAAACATATTTATCTTCAACTAAGTGGATTTTAGTAGGTTGTGAGATCACTCGAAACCTTGGAGTTGATCCTTGGATTAGATTTTCAAGAGAGGAGTTCAAAAGAATTCCTACCATTTAGGATTGTGCATAACAACCACTCAACATAAGTGGTGCTAGAAGGAAGGCCAATAATTTTGATTTTCAAAATAGAAGAAAAATCTACCAAAGTTTCAAAATTCTCTTCTTTTTTCGAGTTCAGATTTATTTTTGAGTTTTTTAGAAATTCATGTGTACTATTGTGCAGGTCTGCAGGTTTGCAAGTCCACAAAATTCTATGGCACATTTTGTTTTGTGAGAATGTGTACTTCTACAGAGGTGCACTTCTTCCAAAGTTGATGCAAATTGGAGGGTTTTGATCTAGAATCCACATTTCAATGAGCGTTAAGATCTTCACCCTATGCACACGAGTTTCTTGAGCTTACCCACTTTTGCAAACCACATAGTGATAATGGAATACTTTGAATTCAACCACTTCCATTCAAACTTTCATCATCTTCTTCAACTAGACCTCCACCCAAACCACTTGGTGGACCACCACATATTCCAATAGTTCCACCTCAACAACCACCTTTAGGTCCTCTGAATCCTCTTATGGCCTTCACAAATGTTGTAGAATCAATAATCAATTTGAGAGCTACACTTCATGACCTCCCTAAAAATCCTAAGAAGTTTTTCCCAAGATTCATTTATAGAGAAACACGAATTGTCAAAGACCACATTAAAGTATTCAAAGAAATTTGCAACCAAAAATAGATTGCTAAAAAATATGTGGTGCTTCATTTTTTCCCCTACTCTTTAGCGGAAGTTTCCTACAATTGGTACATCAATTTTCCACTTGGGTGTATTGGAGATTGGGACACCTTCAAAAATTTGTTCTTAGAATAGTTTAAATTTTTTGTTAACCTAGCTATGATACATCAATAGTTCATATCAATTAAAAGGGATCTACTTGAGACAGTTTCATGCTTCAATCATTGCTTTCATATGGTGTATCACAAGTTGGAAACACCATATACTATACTGGTTGAAGTGGCTATTTAGATTTATCTAAATGCTATGGACTATTTTACTGCTATCTTTTTGAGAAGACTCCCTACAACAAACATTGATACATTGAAAAAGGTCTACATAGAAGCAATAACTTTTATTAAGTAAGCCAATCCTAATGGAGGAGGATTGATGCTTCTAGCCCAAGCTATTATGGCAATGCCAACATACCCCATCAGATTACCCACCATGCCTAGTCAATTTGTACCTATGAATCTAGTTCCATTACAATAGGCACCTACTCCACAGAACCTCGCTATAACATATCCAAGGTATGAACCTCTGAAAGTCACTTTCTTTGAGAAAAAGGTAGTAGTACCCGCTAAAGCATAAAACAACTTTATTTCTAAATTTGGCTAGATGAAAAAGACTATGTCACAAATGAACAACAAGATAACTCATCTAAGGTTATCATAGGGATAGAATAATAGTTTTTAGAGGAACAACACTGGCCCCTACAACAATGATTATGGTCAAACTTATAATAAGAACTTCAGTGGGAACAATAATAGAAAGAATAACAACAATATAAAAAACAATAGTGGAGGGAACAACTACAATCCTCCTGATCACAATAATGGCTTCCAAAGACAAAACTGATAGTGGAATACCCATCCAAACAATGCAAGCATTGCTATAGACAATAACAACAGTAACATTCAGTGCATAGATATTAATCAATACAATGATAGACAAAATGCACCTAACAATGATGGTTCATAATATGATGGAAATCAAGAAATGACTCAAAATTTGCAGGTAAACAATAATGTTCCTCCTATGTAGTTTAATGCTATGTTGGGTAAGAGCACAAAGTTGGGTCAGAATTCTGCAAAAGTCAAATCTGTGGGATTGGATCTCTAAGAAATGGGTATCCAATTTGCTTAGAATTGGGTATCTGATTCTTAAATCTTGCTTTGGGCACCCAATCCACATTTCAAAAATTGGATAACTAATTTTTGAAATGTGGATTGAGTGCCTGAACATCTTCAAAATCATGCACTCAATTTTCAAAAAATTGGGTACCCCATTTGTTGAAAATTGGGTACTCTATTTTAAATACTAGAAATCCCCCCCATTTTTGGCATTTTTGGTGTCATTTTTACCATTTACAAAATGTGAGCTTAATTTCAGAGCAATGTGGGAGCCCATTTTTGAACTCTATCGACCCCCCTGCTACTATTTTCCAACATACTAGGTATTTTATTTTGATTTTTACTTTTATTTAATTGTTTTCAGTTTTACATTTTATATACCATCAATTTTTTAAAAGTTTTGATATGTACATAAAATTGTAAATTTTCATTATTAATAGTATTATGTTTAGATTATTGTATCTATTAATTTAAATAATAGTTTCATAGATGTTCATTTAAAATTTATTATTTTAGATGTTTTGAAATGTATTTAATATGTAAATTACAATGTTGAATGATTAGATAAATGTAAATTCATTATTTAAACATGTAATTACATTCAACATTTTATATTTATTTCAAATAAATAGTGATTAATTATAGATTATTTTATAAACCATATAACAAAGAAAGTAAAACTAACTATATATTTGTAAGTCTTTAACCTTGACCTAACCATAAATGTACAATAAAACCTTAAACATATAACTAAGTATTTAATCACATAACATCCTGCTAAGGGATCCAAACACAAAACTTAGCATTTAATGATTTTACTGATTGTATTGTACTTTGTTTTATGGATCCAAAATGGATGATGTAAACTATTTTATAAATGTATATTCTTTCAACCTTTCATACCTTCTGACATGTACAATGGATGTTTGTGCATTCTGAATTAATGCCAAATGGCATTCGAAACAAATGTATATTATTTAAATGGATTAAACTTGTAGTTATTCTTTCATGTGGATGTGTTATTTATTTTACTTCTAGTATAATTATTTAAAAATGAAATGTAAATGTGATCATTAAGAAATGTAATCTCTTATGTTTTTAATGCAAATTATTGTACATGTTATTGCTTGCATAGTAAAACTTTAGGTTAGTTTTTTGGATCTCTTGGCTGGGTGTTACATAATGTGCTACCTTACCTTAAAACCATATCTTTTTTAATAAAACTACACACTAACCATAAACATAGTATTAACCTTGATGTAAAATCTCACTCTCACCATAATTCTAACCTAAGCCTAACACTGATCAAAATTTTAACCAAATTATATAATTAAAATTGAAAAACTTAATTCTAAGCCTAACCCTAATTTCATGTTAATAAACTTAATCCTAAATGTTAAACCATAATTGTAATTGTAACTTCAAATCTTAAACCTAACACTTGATCCCTAGCCAGGTAACCATAACAATAGGTATAAGGGAAAGTAATCTTAATCCTAAGTTTGAAAACTATATTTAATGATTTTAAATTGGGCTAAAGAAATATTATGGATAATATGAAAAATATTAAATTTTGCAAATATATGTTATTAATAATTAGTTCTAAATAATGAAATGGATTGTGTATAAAATTTCATTTATTAATGTAGTTATTTAATAGATATAATTGTCTTAAGTTAAATACTAGATCTTAGACATTGATATTTTGAGACACTAAAACTATACCAACTATAAATTTCCTCTATCAAACTATTAAATTAAGTATATTTTATAATTGTCCATTATTCGTTCATCTTTTGATGAAGTCTACATTCATTACAACTTTAGCTATTAGTTTGTATGATTCTATTAGATTTTATAACCTTTTTAACCCATTCATTACTAAGATTTTGAGCCAACAAAGGTAACATTACTAAACTTTGTTTGATCCTAAGATGAACATATAATCCATAATGAAAATACAATCCCCTAGTGTCACAAAATAAGTATACATAAATATTGATCTAGCTACTTGAATATAGTAACAGGAAACAATTTTGAGGGAAACAACCCTAAAACAAACAACAATCCATTATGGACAAAAATCCATTGAATTACATGAACTGAATGATAGCATCTATGATATGCTGATAAAACTCTACATAAGTTATCAAGTCTCTAAATTTCAATATATACTCTAGTCATACTTCTTAGATCAATCTTTAGTATGAAATTCTTACACACCTTTATATCTCATACACTCATAACATTACCATTTTCTTGTAACATTAAAAAATAATTTCATCTTTACATACATGCAATTAACATAAAAAAAAGGTTGATCTTAACCATCATATTACTTTTACAAAAACAAACTACAATAATAAAGTTTACCTAAGATATGTAAACTAAGACATAGTTAGGACCCACATATATAATCTCTAGTATGCCACGATCTATCAATCACACTCATGATCTAATGTAACATGACAACTAATTGAGTCAGGCAATAATACATCAACACACTCCAAGAGACCTTTTGAATCCAATCAAAAATCTCATTGTTCCTCTTATTAATAACATTATACAATTAAGAAACATAAATAAGCATTGTTAAATACCACATCAACAAAAAATACATCTCTATCTCATAATCCAAAAGAAACTCTACACTATTCATCATGAACATCAAATAGAAATATCTATCTTTAAATAAAAATAGCATGCACAAATAAAAATCATGAAGCTTTCTATCTTGAGAAACACATATGATTACTTGACACTTCACTTGGTTAGCACCAAAAAATATTGCATAATCGATCCATCATCACTAGAAAAACTAGTCTCTGATCAACACATTGTAACTTAGAACTCAAATCATCATATTGATCTCTACAAGCAACACTGTGAGTCCTTTCTAGACATAGACATGTTATTCTTATTTGACACATCATGACTACTAATCATACCCAAGAGATATGTTTCCATCAATGGTAACATCTATATGCTCATTATTGATGAAATTACCTAGAAGTGAGTCCCTGATTTCTCCTTGGATGCATCTAATAAAATGGGAACTCCTAACATAAGGAGTCATTCTTCTATACAATACTAAAGAATTGATTGAAATCATCATCATCATCATCATCATCATCATCATTGTTCTTTTTTTCTATCCTTAATCACACATGGTTTGTCTAAATCATCCTTAATGGTCAATTAGGGGTCTAGGACAAAAACATATAATTGTAATATTTTTTTCAACAAGACTATAAAAACTAAATAGAATAGGAATATAACTACTTTAGCATTCAATATCAAAAACATTTTCCCTTGAACTTGCATAGACAAAACAAGTTTGTATCTAACATTAAAACCCGATTTATATAGTTGATTTGTTAATATAGTTTTTTGGAGTATTATTTTATGATTAGATTTAAATTCGGTATACTATTCAATTAGCTTTAACATTGACGTTTACTAAAGTGTTTAACTTTATTTATTTAATTGATATGGTTTTAAAGATCTACACATTTATAAAATTGATATTTTAGATTTAAATTTTGTTAAATAGTAATTTTGTCATTTTTTATGTTGTTTAAACATACATGCAGATTATATTTGATGGACCTGCCACCACCCCCTCCCCCTCCCCCACCCCCACCTTAACCCCTCCATCTCCACCTCCACCTCCAGCCCCACCTCCATGACCACCTAGTCCTCCTCCACCAACCACCATAGATGATCTATGAGAGATCATGAGGTGTAACCTTAATGACCTCATGCAAGATATTGAGGCTATCAGGTGCCAGCCCCACCCCCTCCTCACCTACTACACCTTGAAGATAGCATGCAAGACATTGCTCAGTCTATAGAGGATTTGGATTACAATATTGATTCATGTATATTATGGAGGAAAAATATGCATGCCTTCTATTCTGATGGCTTATCATATAGAGAGGTCCATAACCTCAAAATAGGTAAAGGAGATTTTAAAAGCTATTTTGTAAACCCTAAGATAGGTGAGGAGATTAATGAGAGGAAGCCTCATATTTCTATTAGATGGTGCACACATCCACACATAGCAACACACTTTTGGGAGTGGTGGTGGATGGTATTTGGCCATCCACCACACACTAATCATGAGGTGCCCATGTACTTCTTTAGGAAGCTATGGGCTAAGTTTGAATTGGGTTTGAAACCCAATTATTTTAATATGAAATCATTTTAGGGGGTTGGTGGAGGGATGCCTTAGGATAGACCTGGGGCAAAGCTAAGTGATAGAATGAGAAATTGTAGGTGACCTCAACCCCTTGTACCTCTTCATGCTCCTGATGTACTAGCTTCACACCATCATCGAGCAATTTCATTTTCTCTTACCTCTTTGAGTGCCATTTTAGGAAATTTAGTATAGTACTAGACATAGGTGACACATGTTTTTCCACTTGGACATATTTGTAGTAGCTATTGAGGCATATGTAGAGGCTCCCAGAGTGATGCTAATGCAACACATGATGATCATTATGCTGAGGGTGCTGATTTTGATGATGATGTATACACTGCCCATGGTGATGGTAGTGATGAGATTGATGTCTCATCATTTGTTGACCTCATGTAGGGAGAGCCCAGAAATAGTCAAGAGCAGTAGGTAAAATTTTAATTAAAATTCAAATATAAAGTACATAATTATTTACTTTCTAAATATGTGTGTAATTGTATTAACCATATTAATTTATACTTTTGAAATAATAGAGAATGGATGATATTGTTCCTCCTAGGAGATTATAGTCTTTTTTTGAGACCTACATATGTTGGCATCCCTTATACGGTATGCACTTTGAATTACATTATAAAAATATACATTCAAACTTGAATTTAATAACATATGCTCGGGATTGTTGACTGCTACGTAGTTTTGATGTCAATATAGTTCTTGATCTAGTTACCATTGGGGCATAGCCTCAAATACATATAGTATGAACTTTTGACTAAAGACAAATAATTTGTACTATTTTTATGTATGTACATTTTTATTAACTTATAATCTAAACAATTTTGACTCATGTATATATTTTATGTGTTTTGATTTTACAAATAGGAGATGGATCATACTCATCCATGCAGGCCTCAATATAGTTTATTTTCAACTCCATCTTTTGATCATCATGCTAGCATACCTTTAGACACATCTATGACATTGGTTACTACTCAGGTATGATATATATACATGTTTTTATAGTGTATAAAAAATGTAGTGTACAAATTATGTACTTTTTAGTTTACATACTTTGTAATTATTCATGTATATATAATTTTGACTCAATGTTTATGTATCCATAGTTTCAAGACTCTATCACCATGAGTGTTGCTGAGAGTATAGCATTAAGCCAAATGGAGGTGTCTACATCATCCTCTGAGGTCAGTATTGTAATTTATGTACATACATAGTTCATTATGCTCTTTATCAAATTTCAAAAATATATGCATTGTAAATTACAGGACCTCACCACTGCCACATTTGGTAGCTTTTATAGTACACCTCTTTTTGTTATAGAGGGACACCCATCTCATGTGGTATTTATTTTATTGTGTAGTGAATATTTAATTTATTTGCAAGCTAGATTTTGAAACCCATTTCAATTAAGCATGTACATGATGAGACATGCTACATTTTACACAAGATGATCCATCTACCTCACAAGTTGTCCCAAATAATGAGATAGCTCATATTACACTAGATGAGCCATCTGAGTCCTCTTCATGTGGAGTAAAGTGGACATTTGACCAGATAGATTAGGTCTTGTTGGAAGCTTTAGATTGTGTTTTTATGACACATATTGTTTATTTTGATACACTTTGTATTAGGATAGTTAATTTTATTATATGTATTTTTTGACTTCATAGATCATGTTATGACATGTTAGACCATGCACTATTATTTTACGACTTCTTATCATGGTAGTGTATGTAGTATATATTATTATGTCAAATCATATTTTAAGTATTCAAACCATTTTCTTTATTGCAAAAAATTTTATTCATGAACATATGACACATTTTGTAAGTATATATGGTACATGAACAATAATTTTAACTATTTATAGAGCATTAGTACTAATATCAAAAAGATTAATGGATAAAAATCACATCAAATTTATGCATTGAGATTCATACAAATAAAATTGACCTACTATTATAAATATTTTTCATCATAAAATTTTAAATTTATTAAATTGAGGTAAAGATTGAAGATTTTTTATATGAAATGATGGATGATACCCTTCCCTTCACACATTTTCTCATCAAGTGTCACTCTGGCATGAATGCCTATTTTTCTATACAAGACACTTGATATCTTATCAAGTTGTTACATTTTCTTAAATATATTTACCTATGTAATTAAATAACTAATTGAGGTAGTTTTAATGTGTCCTAATTGGTCCTAATATATTCTAAGGTTTTCTAATGGGTCCTCAAGCCACTTACAATCCATTATGACCCCTTATGATACTTTAGAATCATTGACATCCCATTTGTGTTTCCTACTATAGTTAATTTGTTCTAAGGGGTCCTAATAGGCCATATGATGTCCTAGGACCACTAAGAACCCATTATGACCATTCATGATATATTAAGACCACTTAAAATCCAAGAGGAAACATTAGGACTAATTAAAACCACTTAGGAACTATTATAATGCCTTTCAAAATAGTACCACATAGGACCAATAATGATTTGTTGTGAGATATTAGGACCACTTAGGACACATTACTATGTCTTGCAATGGTTAATGTGTTATAAGAGGTTTTAATGGGGTCTAATGGGTCCTAATGTGTGCGAATGGACCCTAATGTGTCCTAATGAGACCTAATGTGTACTAATGGGTCCTAAAAATCCCTAATGTCCCCTTAGAAAATATGCCTCATTAAATCACATTAGAGCTCTAAATGGTGTCCTATAATGACTAATATGCTATAAAGGCTCATAATGGCTCATAATGGTTCCTAGGAGGATGTAATCAGTCTCAAGGTTTCCTAGAACCACTTAGGACCCACTAAAACTCCTTAGGAAAAAATAGGATTGAATAGGACACATTACAACCCTAAAGTATATCCTATGATGATTAATGTGTTCTAAGGGTTCATAAAGTGTGTTAATGGTAGGAATGGGTTCCAAGGAGTCATAATGGATCCTAAGGTTTCTTATGACCACATATGGCCCATCAAAAACTCTTGGAAACATTAGAATGTACTAGGACACATTAGAAAAGATTACTTTTAGGACTACAATAACTAATGTGTTGTAAGGGGTCCTAAGAGGTGCTAATTTGTCCTAAGGCATCCTAATGGGTCTTAATGTGTCCTAATGAGTCATAATGGGTCCAAAGGGATTGTAGGACCACCTAGAACCCATTATAACACTTTCTAATAAATTACAAGCACTAATAACCCTTCCCATATCCTTCCCTCCCTCTCTCTCCCTCTCTTCCTCCTTCCTTCCCTCTCACTTAACCCGGTTAACATGGTTAAACATACATGTCAATTATCAACATAACAATAGCATATAATCAATACAATGAGTAATGATCTTTAAATTATCATGTACAAGTGAAGGGTTTAATGTTACAATCAAGAGTAATTTCAAACTTCAAACAAACATTAATTTAAACTTGCTTGAATGTAAAAGTAATGGAAAAAAATAGGTCATTACTTAAATTGACAATTAATTTATAATATCAAGTGCACACCTTTAACTTTCAAATAGAAGTAAACTTCTATTTTTAAATTTTTTTGTACAACATATTTCACAATATATGTAAGAAAATGTCAATGATAAATTTATAGAAGTAAACTCAAAATATAAAATTGGTTCAACACATCTCTTCAAATGAGAACCTGTAAAATAAAATTGTAAAACAATAACACATGTTAATAAATAGTTAAATTAATATGAGGTATTTGAACTATGTAAATATATGTGTAATTTTTATGTACTTACTATGTGGAATTGCACAAGATGTTGGTGTTTGATCCACTTTAACATTTAAATTTGCATAAATTGTAATTAAGACTTGAATAAGAGGAATATATGTAAGTTCTCCAATTTGGTATTGATAGTGCAAACATACATGTAATTAAATTATATAAGTAAATATATAAAAACAACACAATAAAGAAAAAACTTATATGTGTTTGATTTATATGTAGTCATCCCATTGTACCATCTACATCCTCTCTCTTTCGCAATGCATCTATGATTGTCTCATGCTCGTCCATTGAAATTGTCCATAATACCTTATTAGTGGGTCTCCCTTTGTATCTTTCTAATTTGATATTTGATGCCACAACCAAATGAGAATAATGTAAAATCTTCTTTTCAGATTGGTATTTTTCAAATGTTGGTAAACCATTTCTTCTTGTTAGGTATCTATGTAGCTAGGTGCCAGCTACAATGATGGACCCAACTGGATACTCAAAACCATCATCGTCTACTTGATGAAATGTCATTTTTTTCTTAGGTTCCACACATCTAGCTAGCCAATACTCAGTCTATTCATCTTTATTACTAGGTGCAATAACAACATAAACATGTCCTACAAGATAAGATAAAGTACAAAAACACTTTAATCACATGAGTACATATGCAAATTGTATAAATTGAAGCATGAGATCACGACAAAATCTAACTAAATTGTGCATACTAGGCTCTATGAGGTCTAAAATATGATCATAGTCTTCTGATGCAAAATTAACATTCTGGCCTTAATTTACTATATCATCTTGAAAATGTGTTTCAATAGGTGCTAATGATTTTTGTTGTCAATCTTCAACCTATTCTATATTCTTGCATTCTTTCCATTCACCTACAAGACAAAATTGACAAA
Source organism: Cupressus sempervirens (assembly GCA_028749045.1). Taxonomy (NCBI): domain Eukaryota; kingdom Viridiplantae; phylum Streptophyta; class Pinopsida; order Cupressales; family Cupressaceae; genus Cupressus; species Cupressus sempervirens. The sequence goes on from CM053790.1 coordinate 319,329,181, forward strand.
AACAAGCAAGCTCCCTAGTCCATATTTTCCAAATATTAAAATCAAAACTCCTAAATGAACACCATTTAGCTAGCCCACTAATTGTATCACGGTCATATCTTGAAAGGATATTCTTCTCTTCAACTAGGTAGAAGAAATGTTTGATTGTAGAGTTCTCACTTGGTACTATGTATAAATATTTGGTACACCATTTGAAAATCTCATGTGCATTTTTGAATTTAGCTTTGTCCTCAAATTTTAATTACTCTCTACTAAGGGCTCTCTTCATGCATGCATCAACACCATCATGTTCTCCTTTACCATGTCTAGCCTCTAAAAAAATCCACATATTCTACTCAACCAATAGAACATTCTAGTATTCTTGAATTGTCCTTTACAATTATCTGACCATATCCAATGTTGTGTCATTTGAATTTGTCTCTCTTTTAAATTATCATAAAAGACCTTGAAACAATATTGGACAAGATTAGATGGATGGAGTTTATTATCACTCATATAAAAATGGTACTCTCTCAATATTTTTCAATCCTCGTCTATATTATCAAGTGCATGCCTATAAACTATATGAACATAAATTGTTACTTGCACTAAATTGTAATATTGTGGTTGTACCTCCTCTTGTGGTGCAAGTGTGTAGTTCTTTGCAAAGTCAACAACTAAAAATATAGTACCAATTGGAAATGTATTCTTACATATTCAAAATTGTCCATCAAGCCATCTAGCATATTGAGAGTGTTTAACATATTTTCGTATATCACACTCTTAAACTCATCCATAAATGCATGACAACAAACTTTATCTGTAACTAGATCACACCTTCTTCCAATCTTCCCATCCTTCAATGGATATTCAATAGTTTTGAATCTTTTTACATCAACTAATTATTGTCCAAAAGTATTCAAAGAATTTCCATGCAAATATTCATCTAACAAAGAAAGATTGTCACACATATCACATGTACCAAAAAGAAATGCATTGAAAAGAAAGCATTGATCATTAGGTGGCTTACAAAACAAACCTAATATGAAATCCTTTATACTTTGAGGTGGTATTTTTATACCACATTCCTACAACATTTCTTTACTATGCATGGTACCACATATAGATCAAAATACATCATAATGGTAATGAAATTGAATATGAGTTTTACAACATGTGATTCTTTCCTTGTTAATCCTTACATAACATGGTTTACAATTTTCAAAAGATCTTTAACTAATGGTAATATTTAATATCTTACCATCTACAACTTTTCTAAACAATTCAGTTTGAGTCATGTCCAAAAGGTGTTTAGGATGTGGATCACATATTTTTGACCCAATTCTCAATTTAAGAACATCTCTTGAATTAGGTGATACTCTTGTATTATCATGCCAAAAAAATTCAATCAAACTTTTTACTTCACTAGTACATTTTGTATCACATCTCAAGAGTCTACCACTACAAGTCCACAAAATATTTGCTAGATCACATTCAAAGTTAACCCTTCTCTTTACAACTCTTTCTAAAGTCTTACAATTCACATTAAGATATCCAACTTATGTTGCTAATCAATCTTTTGTTAGTTGTTGATTTGTCAACTAAAGCTATTGTTATTGCTCGCCATGCTACATTCTTATCTTTAGAGCGAGTTCTCTTTCTGATAACATCAAAGTCACTAGCAACAGTGGATACAACTTGTTTTAAAGACTCATTTTTATTCTTGGGTTTTTCATACATTCCTAATCTTATCATTACTTTTTGCATTTTAGACATTTTAATTAGTTGCAACATGAACTGACATTGAAACCCAAATTTCTTGTTATAAAAAAATGTCTATATAATCTATTAGCATGTGTCCTAATTTGTCTCCATGAAACCAATCCCTCAAGATTTTCTAGCACATCATTAAGAATATGAAAATTATGTTTAGACACTTTACTATCATTCTAACATGTTTGTTCAGTAGTTGGTGTTTCTATGTCTACATTCATACAATTTTTATTTTCAATTGACATTTCATTTTCACTGTTATTTGAGATTTGAATCTCATTTTCAAATTTTCTTAGTATTTCTTTCAAGGCATGCATTCCTATTGGAGTTTTTTGAGCATGATCATTTGAAAATTTATTCTCATGAAGAAAATCTAAATCGTTTAAATCACAACTTGCTTATAAAAAATCATCAATTTCATCACAAGAAAAAATTCAAGGGTTTGGAGACACACCTGTATTGAATGTATGATTAGAATGTGCACCTGAATTTCCTTGTATTGGGTTCTCTTCTTTGGCCTCTTCATCCATCATGGTATCCTCAATGTCTTTATCCTTTGAAACATTGTTCAAGTCTCTAATTCTTTGTCTTCTCTCTCATTGATGCCATTCTTCATTCTCTTTATTTGTTGCAATCTCCTCATCTGTTGAAACTCTTGTTTTCTTCTTTCTTCATTGTTTTGATCCCATTTTTGCACCAATTTTGAATTCAAATCAATAGCTTGCAAATTGTAGAAGATGACAAGAAAATAGAATAACTATGATAGAATTCATTGTTGCAGATCGAAACTATTATTCAATCATTGAAAGTTAGTCTGTGAGGCATCTTTTGGGGCCCAATGGGTACATTAGAATTAAGTAGGATACCCATTTTGTAAATGGGTACTTGATTGTTTAAGAATCAAGTACTCGGTTCTTTAAAAATTGGGTACCCACTTACAAAGTGGGTACCCCATTTTTAAACAATCGGTACCCGATTCTTACAATGGTTAACATGCAATCGGGCACCCAATTTTTGAATTACAAATCGGATGCTCGATTCTTGAGACATTGGCAGGAATTTGGAATGGCCACAACTTTTTCATGGGGGTTTGCCTTGGGGAAAGGCATGGCATAGGGTTGGTCCCACCAAGCCATGCCTTTATGAACCATATTTTTCTAAGGCATTTCATCAACAATTTTAGGGATTGTCATAATTTTTATATGGTCATCCCCATTGAATTTTTTGGTGAAACAAAAACCCATTATAGGTCTTACTATTCGGATTTCAAAAATGTAAATTTTATAGTGTTATTAGTTTAATTGCTATTTTTTCATTATTTATTAATCAAAACTATCTACTAAAAGTTAAAAGGTGACATTCACTAAAACTTTAATAATATTTTTATTTATAATTTTTCTTAAATTAATTTATATGTCATCAATCTACATATAATTCTTTTGAGATTTAAATTTTTTTTTGAAAAAAGTGAAATTTTGAGCAAACTATGGTGTCTATACGTGAGGTTTTAAAATTTACCTTGTTAGCCAATTAATAATTAATAATAATAAAATTATTTAATAAAAAATTAAGGAAAAATAATGTCATTAATCCTAGGTGTATTAGGCAACTCCCTTTAAAAGGATTTACGAAAATTCATTTATTTGTGTCAAATTATAGTGTCCATACATGAGCATGGTCTAGTTTTGAAATAGGCATTTTGAAAAAGTGGTTTTTAAATATCCATGCCAAAAGAATAATCTATCATATGGGTACACAAATAAATTACATAATCAAAAACTAGATATTGAACACTAAAATTTTTACTTTTTGAAGTTTTTTTATATCCAATCTCTAAATGCCTCAAATTTTGACATCAATTGACAAAAAAAATCAAAAATAGGAAAAACACTTCCACCTTTTGGCCAAAAGTGAGACCCAACTTCTTGCACTGACCCTATTTTAGAATCCTATGATTCTACTCAAAGGACATAGGTAGAGGAGTTAGTCAACAAAGAATTCTCATTTCCATTTAGCCATGAACCTGACCTTCCACATGAAGAGATGTTTTCTTTTTGCATTGACAATCAAAATATGGACAACTTGAGAAGTAGAAAAGAGCCCCTAATAGATGGAATTCCCCCAGCACTACAACTAACTCCTCTCGATCCAAGGGCAAGCAAAAATTTGACACCAGTTAAACCACCCTATGGAGGACAAGAAAATCAGAACCAAGTGAATGTACCAACAATATTGAAAAATCCTACTTGGTCTACCGAAAAGTATAGTGTGGTAGAGGACTTGAAATGAACAAAGGCCAATATGTCCATGTTTGACAAGCTTAAAAATTATCCACAACAATGAGAAGCCCTCATGAAGACTTTGGATCATACAAAGGCCTCACACAATATGAATACTACCACTTAAAAAGTGGTATTGCAACAAGTTAATGATGTGGAGGCATTGCCTATTATATTTAAAGACAAGGTAGAGGTGCCCTCATTTTTGGCTCATCATTAGAATTTATGGGAAGAATCTTCAAAATTGCCTTATTGATTCAAGAGCTTCATGCAGTGTCATGTAATTATCCATAGCAAAAAAGTTAGGAGAAAGCCCTTAGCCTACCAACTGAATAGTGATACAGTTGGACAAGACAGAGGTGAAAGTCATAGGTGTATTAAAGGATGTGCAGATATAGTTAACAATCAACTAACGAATTCAAGATGTCATTGATATACATGTGGTTAATATCCTAGAGACATGGATTACTCCCTAGTAGAGAGTGGAAAAAGTGTCTAAAGGGATAGTTTTCCATAGACTTTACCCAAATTTGATTACCATGGAAAGGTTTGAACAATCAAATCAAAATAGATGCGAAACCAAAGTTAAAAACATGATCAAATAATACAATGCTCCTAATGAGGTAGCCTTCTTATAAATAGATTTAGGCTCCTACAAGGTGATGTTTCTTGATACAACTTTGACAAAAAAACTAGATGATCAAGATATGGAATACATAATTTCAACCCCAAAAGCTGAGGTCATAACACAATTCATAGACTACATGATGGCTAATTTAAAATGTCTGGGAGAAGAAGTTGACCCCAATATCCTCCTCCTTGCAGGATTTTGTCAATTACATAAAGTTAGCCATTAAAATTTTGAATTTTCATCATGTCAAGAAGCAATTTCTAAGATGCTAACACAAATGGTGGGAGTAAAGAAAGTTGATGACCCACAAAATGAACCTACACAAAAGAAAAGTCTTATGAACACGTTCAATGTTGTTGAAGATATTGAAGAGGAAACTAAAGATCTAAATGCATCATATAGCAATACCTCTTCAAATGGTGGAGGTTTGTCTTCTCCTCCACTTGGAATGATCAAAGTACAAAGAAGAAGATGGTACATAAAAGGCTAGGGATGGACTCTAGTAGTCATCCATCCTAAACTCAAAGTGGCTAAAATTAAAGAATTGAAAGATGAAATTCAAAATAAACAAGAAAAAAATTTGCTCCTATCTTTGAAGAATGACGATGGAAAATCAGTAAGCCCACCCCACAAAAGATTACAATGGGTTCCCAAGAGACAAACCTTCCAAGCTTAGTAAAAGAAAATTTGAGGAAAAATAAGCATAAGGTTAGAAAACCCAAGGAAAGCCCAATTTGGACACTTTGTTTTGACAATTCCAAATGCAAATTAGGAGCTAGTGTAGGTATTGAGTTGATAAGTTCAAAAGGTAAGTCTTTCTATGTAGCATATCGATTGCAATTTAGATGTATTAACAATGCTATAGAATATGAGGCATTGATTTGACGACTTCTTTTTGTACTCAAGAAAAGAGTCACAACTCTAATAGTCAAAGGAGATTCTCAGTTGGTTATTTGACAAGTGAAATCACTATATTCCTATAATGATAAGATGTTGCTTTGCTTATAAAAAAGGGCATGGGATTTACTAGAAAATTTTGAAGCTTTAAACATAAATTCTATTCCAAGAAAGAAAAATATGATAGCAGATGCCCTTGCTATTTCAGCAAGTGCATTACAACTAATCAAAGGAACAAAGTTAAAAAAATTCTTAGTTGAATTGATTGTTGCTCTATCTATCCCCAACAATATCAAAAACCTCCAAGTTTTTTGAGATGATCAACATATTCTTGAATTTATTATGTGCAATGGCCACTTTAAGGGACAAGAAATAGATGACACCTCAGACGATGCACTTGAGATATTGCAACTTAAGATGAAGATGGAATCTTGAATTTGAAAACCAATGTTATTCCTAAGGGGATGATAAAGTTGGAGCACATTTTTTATCATGATGAATCTACATTTAATAAAAGGACCACTAAAGAAAAAGGTACCAAGGAATGTGATTCATTCAATTTAGGAACTTAGGGTGATCTCAAGATGGTAAGGATTGGGAAAGCATGCAATTTACAAGAAAGGGAAGACATGCTCAAATTGCCCATGGAATATAAGGATGTTATCACCTAGAGCTATGAAGAACTGAAGATGTATGATCCTTAGATTATTAGGCATGATATTCCACTCAAACTTGATGTTAAACATTTTCAAAAAATGTAAAGACCAATCAACCCCATCCTCAAGCCTCTAATAATGAAGTTAAGAAGTTGTTGGATGCAAAATTATTTTCCCTATGTGTCACTCTACATGGGTAGCTAATTTAGTTCCTATATGAAAGAAGACTAGAGAGATTCGACTCTGTGTATATTTTCACAATTTGAACCTGGCATCTTAGAAGGACAATTACCCATTGCCCTCACTAGATGAGGTCTTGCAAATTGTCAATGGTTCAAAAATGATGTCTTTCTTAGATGGTTATTCAAGCTATAATCAAGTAATGGTAGAAGAAGAAGATAGACTAAAGACTACCTTTATGACCAAATGGGGAACCTTTTCCTATAGGAGAATGCCATTCGGATTAATTAACATAGGGGCTACATTTTAGTATGCAATGGATAAAGTTTTTAAGGGATTGATTAATAAATGCATGGTTATCTACATGGATGAATCAACTATCTTTTTTAAGGATCAAACTACTCACATCATTGATCTAAGATATGTAATCAATAGATGTTGCAAATATGAAATATCTCTCAATCCCAAGAAATGTTCATTTGGGGTCACTAAGGGAAAACTCCTAGGTCATGTCATTTGCAAAACTAGTATCTTCATTGATCTTGATAGAGTTGAAGCCATTTTGAAATTATTTCCCCCCAATAGTTGGAAGGAACTCAAGTCTTTATTTGGGAAGATAAATTTTGTGCAAAAGTTCATAAGTGGATTTGCAAAGATAGTGCATCCCCTTAATAATTTTCTCAAAAAGGGGGCTAAGATAGAATGGGTTCTTGAGGTCAAGAAATCATTTGAGGACATCAAAGTAGCCATTTCTATGTCTCTAGTTTTGGTAAGTTCTAATTACAATCTTCCCTTTAAGATATATTCTTTCACATTAGAACATTCACGCACAGAGATCCTTACTTAGAAGAAGGTGAAGGAAGATGAAAGACCCATTACTTTTATGAGATACCTACTGAGAAATGTTGAGTTGAATTATTCTAACCTCAATAAACAATATTTTTCCTTGGTTAAAGTGGTAAATAAGTTCCTCCATTACATACTAAGGATTAAGGTGTATTCTATCATACCTAATCCTATAGTAAATACATTATTGATGCAAAATGAACTGGGTGAAAGATGATGTAAATGGATGGCAATATTGTAAGAATTTGATCGAGAGATCCAACCCATGAAATTAGTTAGGGGTTAAGGATTATCAAGAATGATAGCTGATAACTAGATTGGCAATGAAAAGAAATTTGAGTTTGAGAAAGAAACAAATGCAAAAGATCAGAAGAAAATGATAGCATCTCAAGTTGACATTGGTCAAGGTGTAGTAATAGATGTCTAGTACCAGGACAAGTTTTACAATCTCATATAGAATTAGTGCCCCAGTTGGATGAATAGTTCACTATGTAGATGAAATAAAATGAAGTGTGAGTCCTATATGTTTCAAGATAACAAGTTGTATAAAAGGAACTATGAAGGGATCTACCTAAAATGCTTAGGAAATGAAGAAGCAAAGGAATTCCTAGAACAATTTCATGACAAGTATGGTATAGGGCACGGTTCGATAGAAGTAATTGCTCATATGATTTTAAGATCAAGTTATTTTTGGTCCATGATATTCAAGGACACTTTTGAGCATGTGCATTCTTTTCATGTTTGCTAAAGTAGTGCTAACATAAAAAGACACTTGGCGGTGTTGCTACAATCCATATATGAGGTATGTCCTTTTAGAAAGTAGGGGTTAGATTTTATTGGTCCAATCAATCCACCATCATCTACAAAACACACCTACATTCTTATAGCCATTGATTATTGTACAAGATGGATAGAAGTATAAACTTTCAAAAATTGTACTACTAAGGTAGTAATGGACATCTTGAAGGAACACATTTTTACTAAATTTGGGATGTCATCTGCCCTTGTGTGTGATAATGGGTCAACTTTTGCATCAATATTTTTGACTCAATGGGTATTTGAAAATCAAATTATCATCAAGTTCTCTTTGAATTATTACCCATAAGGGAATGGGGTAGTTGAATCTACAAATAAAAACTTAATTATAGTAATAAGACTATTATTTAAGGAGAATACTAGAGATTGGCATACACAACTCAAATATTCTTTATGGAAAAATCGAGTGAGTGTGAGGAATGCTTTGGGGACTTCTCCATATCTACTTGTCTATGAACAAGAACTAGTATTCCAACTCAACTTAGGATTCCTATTATGAAATTCATGAGTGGATATGCTGAAGATGCTGACAAAGTACAAATCAAATTGATGAATCTTTTAGAGATGGACAAGAAACATAAAACTGCATTGGATCACATGGCTAAACATCAAGTTGTCATAAAGAGATGTTTCAACAAGAGGGCCATGAAAAAGTCCTTCAAGATTTCTTACCTTGTTCTACTTTGGGATAAGGCAAAAGAAAAGTCAGGCAACCATACCAAGTTTCAACACTTGTGGATCAATCCTAACCAAATAGAAGAAATTCTTGGAGAAAATACTTTTAGGCATAGTTCCTTACAAGGGGAATTTTTTTTGTTTCCAGTCAATGGGAAATTTTTGAAATATTATTTTGAAGCCTAAGAAACAAAAAAAATAAAATTTTAAAAAGTTAGATTTCATTTTTGCAAGTGTGTTTTCTTTCTAGTTGTGTGTTTTCTTTCAGTCGTATGTTTGTTTTCAAAGTTGTGTCATTCCAATGGGGTAAGTTGCACTTGAGATTTTATCTTGAGATATCTTACTAACTACTCTTTTGGTTCTAATTTCAAGAAGAATTATTTCTTTGTCAAAACATTTGGATGATCGTGTCTCTTATACCAACTAGGGAGTGGATGTTATTTGCAATAATCAAAAGACTCTCAATCTTGAATTCAAAACTCTAGACCAACAAGTTCTCAGCACTTTGTGAACATAAAAAATTGATTGTCTTAGGTGTTGTCAAACCAAGGTCAAAAGTAGCAAGGGACAATCCTAACCCCAATTGGTTCAAATAGAAGGGGTCTTCTCAAAGGATTGGTAAGGTCATTGTTTAACATGGGAGTTTCTAAAAGTTCTAAAAGAGGAACACAAGGGATGTTCACAAAGGATCAAATCAAAGAAATGACACTGATGTCCTAGCTACATAGTCTAAACATGATTAGGATATAGAAGAAAATAAAAAGAGGAAAAAATAAAGAAAAGAAAAGAAAATATAAAGAAAGACCATGTTGAGACCAAAGGATTGTAAAAGATCTAAAATGGAAAAAAGATACACTTTCAAAATAAAGTATTTGGTACCAAAATAGTGACCTTATGAACTACATGCAACAGTTATTAAAAATTTGCTAGAAAAATTAAGAAAAAGAAAAGTGACATCCCACTAAGAGCCCTCAAGCTGATTCTCTCATCTGGTTGAGAAATAGATTGATAAACAACGTTTGTGGAGATTCTTGATGGATGTTTTAGGAAAGGGGTGGAAAATTGTTTCCAAGTTGTCTAAAGATTTTGATTGGTCGCATCCCAAGATTTTAAAGGAAATGAATACACTAAACACACACTAAGCTTGAAAGTTTTGGGTCTTGAGGTTTTGACCATGAAGTCATTCAAAATTTTCTTGGCATGTTCAGGATATAGTTGGTGTTTAACACACATTGAAGTAGTGTTTTTTGATGAAGAAATGTTTTTCTCATTTCTTCTTTTTATCGAGGGTATTTTTTGTGATTCCATAATGCATGCCCCATTTTAATTAGAAATGGGGACCCCCTACTTTATTTTTGGCTTTTGGGACCCTAATCTAGGGTCGGATGTCCATTTTGAGGACTTGCCTTTTTCTCCCCTAGTTTGCATCTAGGTCTTGTCAAGGAAGCTCAAAAATTAGAAAGTTAGGAAGAAGTAATTAAAAGTTGAAATTGGGAACCCTAGAGGTACTTTTTTTGGTGTGCTAGTATGCCAAAAATGATAAAGAGTTTTGCATTATATGCACATCTGTGTAGTTGCACAACTACACAAATTGTACATCTACACACCTGCGCCAAGCCCTAAAGTCTATATAATTCAAGGGGGGTCATCATACCCCCTTACCTTGCACTTATTTTCCCCCTCATGATTAATTTTCCTTGTGGTTACACCTTTGAGTTTCTCTAGCTCCACTCTAAACTCATTTATACTAAGTCTTCAAACATTGCATTTGCACACCTGATCTAGAGCACCCTCTATCTTTCCCACTCCATGCTTTCTTCCACCTACACATAATCACAAAAGACAACACTTAGGGGTGCATAGTATTGAATCTATCTAGGTGTGCTTCATTGCACCTCCCCTATGCAATATTTAAACACAAAAAACTTAAAAACAAGTGCAACAACACTTAAGGGTACATAATAGCATGCCTATCTTGGTGCACTACTCCACACCCCTGACATAGCTTAAGCCAAATAAACCCAAATTTGGGTGCACATTTGCACACCTAGCTTGGTGTATAGGTACACACCCAGTATTGCAAAAAAAAAAGCAATAAAAGCCATAAACAAATTTTGAACAAACTTTGCTAAATTTTGGTTCACTGGGGACTAATGGATTTTTTCCTCTTTTGTGAAGATATAATGGCATCCTCTTCAGGCAAGAAAATGGCACTAAAACCCATTATGTTCAAATTCCAAGGCTAAAGACTAATAATAGATTAAATACTACCTTTGCAACCAAATGGGGAACCTTCTCCTATAGGAGAATGCCATTCAGATTGATTATTCAGCATGCCATGGATGAAGATTTTAAGGGATTTATAAATAAATGTATAGTTATCTATATGAATGACTTGACTATCTTTTTGAAGGACTAAAGTACTCACATCACTGATCTAAGATAGGTATTCAATATAAATTGCAAATATGGCATATCTCTTAATCCCAAGAAATATTCATTTGGGGTAACTAAGGGAAAACTCCTAGGTCATATCATTTGTAAAGGCAGTATCTCCATTGATCTTTATAGAGTTGAAGCCATTTGAAATTATTTCCCCCCAATAGTTGGAAGGAACTCAAGTCTTTCTTTGGGAAGATAAATTTTGTGTAAAAATTTATAAGTGGATTTGTAGAGATAGTGCGTCCCCTTAATAATTTTCTCAAAAAGGGGGCTAAGACAAAATGGGTTCCTAAGGTCAAGAAATCATTCGAGAACATCAAGGTAGCCATTTCTATGGTTCTAGTTCTAGTAAGTCCTAATTACAACCTTCCCTTTATGATATATTCTTTTACTTCAGATATTCATGTGTAGGGATCCTAACTTAGAAGAAGGTGAAGGAAGATGAAAGACCCATTGCTTTTATGAGCTTCCTACTGAGAAATGCTGAGTTGAATTATTCTAACCTCAATAAAGTCTTTTGCCTTGGTTAAAGTGGTAAAGAAGTTCCACCATTACATACTAAGGAGTAAGGTGTATGCTATTGTACCTAATCTAGTAGTAAAGATATTATTGATGCAAAATGAACTAGGTGAAAGACAAGGTAAATGGATGGCAATATTGCAAGAATTAGAGCTAGACATCCAATACATGAAATTAGTTAGGGCTTAAGGATTATAATAGTTGATAACTAGATCGGTGATGAAAATAAATTTGAGTTTGAGAAAGAAATAGATATAGAAGATTAGAAGTAACTGATAGTATTTCAAGTTGACATTGGTCAAGGTGTAGTAATGGATGATTGGTACTAGGACATTGTTTACTATCTCCTACACCCTAGTTGAATGAATAGTTCAAAATGTAGAGGACTTAAAATGAAGTGTGAGTCCTATATGTTGCAAGATAAAAAGTTGTACAAAAGGAACTATGAAGGGATCTACCTAAAATGGTTATGATGTGAATAAGTGAAGGAAGTGCTAGAACAATTTCATGACAAGTATGGTATAGGGAACAATTCAATAGAAGCTACTACTCATATGATTTTAAGATTGAGTTATTTTTGGCCTACGATATTCAAGGACATTTTTGGGCATGTATGCTCTTGTCATGTTTGTTAAAATAGTGCTAACAAAGAAAGACACCTGATGATGCCACTATAATCCATATACAAGGTACATCCTTTTGCAAAGTGGGGGTTGGATTTTGTTGGTCTAGTCAATCTAGCATTATCTTTCAAACACACCTACATTCTTATAGCTACTAATTATTGTAAAAGATGGATAGAAGCATAAACTTTCAAAAATTGTACTACTAATGTAGTAAAGGACTTCTTGGAGGAACACATTGTTGCCGAATTTGGGATGCCATTCACCCTTGTGTGTGATAATGGGTCAAATTTTGCATCAGTATTCTTGACTCACTGGGCATTTTAAAATTAAGTTATCATCTAGTTCTCTTCAAATTATTACCCAAAAGGGAATGGGGTAGCCAAATCGACAAATAAAAACTTGATCACAATAATAAGATGATTAGTAAATGAGAATCCTAGAGATTGGCATACACAACTCAAATATGCTTTAAGGATAGATTGAGTGAGGGTCAAGAATGCTTTGGGGACTTCTCCATATTTTCTTGTCCATGGACAAGAACCAATATTCCTACTCAACCTCAAGATTCCTATTTTGAAATTCATCAATGGATATGCTGAAGATGCTAACAAAGTACAAATTAGATTGATGAATCTTTAGAGATGAATAAGAAATAGATAGTTGCATTGGAGCACATGGCTAAACATCAAGTTGTCATAAAGATATGGTTTGATAAGAGGGCCATGAAAAATTATTTTAAGATTTTTGACCTTGTTCTACTTTGGGATAAGGTGAAAGAAAAGTTGGGCAGCCATACCAAGTTTCAACACTTGTGGATTGGTCCTTACCAAATAGCAAAAATTCTTGGAGAAAATAATTTTAGGCTTAGTTCCTTATAGGAGTAATTAGTTCTATTTCCAATCAATGGACAATTTCTAAAACATTATTTTAAATCCTAAGAAACAAAACATAAATTAAAAGAAATAATTTTAAAAAAAAAGTTAGATTTCATTTCTACAAGTGTGTTTTCTTTTCAGTTGTGTGTTCTCTTTCAGTTGCATGTTTGTTTTCAAAGTTGTGTATGTCTAGGGGGGTAAGGTGCACTTGGGATTTTATCTTGAGATATCTTACTAAGTACTCTTTTGGTTCTAATTTTAGGAAGAGGTATTTCTTTGTCAAAAAATTTAGACAATCATGTGTCTTATACCAACTAGGGAGCGGATGTTATTTCCAATAATCAAGGGACTCCCAATCTTGAATTCATGATTCTAGACCAACAAGTTCTTAGCACTTTGTGAACTTAAAAAATTGATTGTCTTAGGTTTCGTCAAACCAAGGTTGAAAGAAACAAGGGATGATCCTAACCTGAATTAGTTCAAATAGAAGGGGTCTTCTCAAAGGATTGCTAAGGTCATTGTTTGGCATGAGAGTTTCTAAAAGTTCTAAAAGAAGAACACAAGGGATGGTCATAAAGGATCGAATCCAAGAAATGATACTATTGTCCTAGCTATACAGTCTAAGAATGGATGGGATATAGAAGAAAATAGAAAAAGGAAAAAAAAAAAGAAAATAAAAGAAAATTTAAAGAAAGATGATGTTAAGACTAAAGGATTCTAAAAGATCCAAAATGACAAAAAGATACAGTTTCAAAATAAAGTATCTAGTAGAAAAATAGTGCTTCATTAAAAGAGTGAATGCCCAAATGAAAATTGAGATTAGTTGATACATCCATGTTTTAATACTTAGTGATTCGAGAGATACTACATTATCTCGATTGTTTAAACTTTAAAATTTCACTAACAATGATACGAGGCATTTTCACCTAATGATGAGGGTATTGATTTTTGGTACCTTGATGATTAGGTTTTATGCTTTCATATAGTTTAGTATGCCCTATTGACGATGTTTATAATGTTTAATTATATGCATGCCTCATGATGATTATTCTAGTATTTTAATCTGAATTAATGAATAAAGTTATGTAGTTACTGATGACTAAATGCGTGTGCCAAAATTAGAAAGGGTTACTTAAATGAAAGATTTATGTTTTGATTTATGTGAGTATCCAAATAAGTTTTAAATATATACATGTGATTTTTTTGAGCCACTGATGTGTGCAATGAGTGTGTAGGATTTATTAACTAGAGAATCTAATAGAGAATCGAAACTAAACCCTATGTACCATTTGTGGAAACCAGGGTTCGAGTCTAATAAAAGATACATAACCCATTGTTCATATTTTATTTTTATTGTGGATTGAATGAATGTATCATTCTGTAAGAATTAAGTATTAATATTTTGTAACAGTGACTTTTCAATGTCCCTTGACACTTTTGAATTGTATATGCATTCCAACATGAAAGCTAGGGTTAACTAAGTAACCTAAAGATCTAAGTTGGACTAGGCTAGTGACCTTTTTTCTAATCAGTTAGTAATTGAGATTAATTACTCTAATCAGGATTAGTGAGTAATTTGCATTTTTGAAGGTTGTTATAGAGTTCCAAATTTTCCAAGATTTTTATTAGGTCCCTTATTAGTCCTAGGAGCCAAAAATCATGGAAAATAAGTATCTAAGGGGTATGGGTATGGGTTGGGGGCATTTTCCACCCCCCTAGCCCCTTTTGTTGACTTTTATGGTCACCAAAAAACTCCATTTCTTCTTTATTGCGAAAATTAAATGTTTTCATCATGAGTTGGATTACTTTAACTCCACCTTGAGGTTAGCCTTATGACTAGTCAAGTTAGAAGACTTAAGAACATTTAGGCAAGTGGGGGAGTTATCGCATTTTGGGAGTGGTTGAATTAGGATTTTATTTGGAGGAAATTTTGAGAGAGAAGGAGTGTTCACCCAACCTCTAGTTTTAGAGAGCAATTTAGGATTGAAGGAGAAGGAGAAGGAAGGGAAGCTCATCTCAAATTGTTCAGTTGCCATAACCCATTATGAAGGTAGGAATCTCTTCGCTGATGTTGTTCATGTTGGGTTTATTCTTAAGTAGTTTTTTTTGCATATGTATGTTCATGTGTTTGTTGAATATGTTTGGGAGGGAATGAAATGGGTTTTTCTTGAATGTTTTCCTTCATATTTTTGCTTTGATTTTTGAAGGGATTGTATGGGTTGTATTCGCATTACTCACCCTTGGATAGGGTAGAAGTGGCCATATATGAGAGGAGATCTTTAGTTGGACTCCAATAGTGTAGAGTCTCTTATCAGGACAAGAAGAGGGAGAGAGGGTAGGGTGTTATGAACACCTACTCGTTAGCATAAACCATGCATTTGAGTTTTAAAAATTAAGATATGGAAGAATGAAAGTTCTTATGATTATAGCCCCAAAAGGGCATCTATTTTGGTATTGTGGCCGACATCTCTTTTTGGAAAAATCCACCTTCCTAGTTTGGTTCAATGTCAAACATGTTGTACAAATTGGGATGGAAGTGAATGTATGACTTTGTCTTCATTTTATGTTTGGTTGTCTCCTGGTCAATTTTTGTTCTCTCCACAGTTACTTTGATGTGTTTGTAGCTTTTTGAAATGGCTACCATATTGAGGAGCATAGCAAGAAATTTTGAATTGTTATTTAAATTCAAATGTTGAGAGATTTCTTTCCTATTGTAAAAATGTGATTGTTAAACTTATGCTGGAAATTACTATGATCTCAAGTTTTCTTCCCTAGTTCTTTCCTGAGGGAGTCCTTGAATTAGATGATTGAATTTTTTTTTTAAAATGGAGTATGTTACTTTCATATGATATTTCTTACAATTCAGTTTATATGCATGTGTTTATCAGAAAATGGATTCAATGATGTGTTACCCTTTTTGTGGCACTCTTATAGTTCAGAATCGTATTCATTTGATTAGTATTAATTAGATAAAATGATGATATATTTTAAGTTATGAAATTTGAATATGAATTACATCAAGTAAATTTAAAACTACATTAATTAAATCTCCCCTCATATTTTCGTATTTAATTGGAAAGGGAAGTAATCCTATGTTATTGTATTAAGAAGACTTATAAAGTCTATGTTATAATTCAAATTTTTTGAAAAAAATGTATCCCCCTATACTATATAAATAAAATTGAAAATCCTAACACTTAGAGAAAAAAAAAGGGGCATTGAAAAAAAAGGTGATCTCCTTAGAGCAATTTAGCTCATTGCTTTTTGTATGAGGAAAACTTTAATCCCCTTTTCGATGTAGAGCATATTCTCAATAAGATTCCCTTTGTGTCCTTTAAAACAATCCCTTTTAGTATTATTTGTGAACTTATAAAATGAAGTAAAATTAAGATAAAATCAAATTAAGGAAATATATATTCTATCCTATCCTAAAGTACAACTACTATACTTTAAAACATAAAGGCTCCTAGCCTTGTTGATGTCAACCAATGTTATCCAACTTTTTTTAATAAAAAAAATGTCCCCTCTTCCTTCTTGTCATGTGTATCTCTTTCCTTGGGCTGTCATAGTTGACTTAAGGGGGTAGGGATGTCACTTTAGATAAGACATCTTTTATTGCACTCTAACCTTTAATTTTTTTTTAAAGAACTTCAAATTTTTTGGCTTGCTACCAAGACCATGCGTAATTTTGGAAGGGGTTGTCATAGGCAGCATACTTGCTGACTTGGAAAAATATGTACTCTCCTTGGGAGGTGCCTAGACCTTGGGTTGTGTAGGGAATTAATATGTTAGATGGGTTTAGGGTGGTGGAATGGTTAGTGAGTTAGGGGGGAAAGTTAGGAGTTAGTTTAGGGTATAGTTAGTAAGTTAATGTTAGAATATATTATTGTGAGGTTAGTTGGAGTTGAGAGTTAGTGGGTTAGTTTTATTTAGTATTAAGTTATATTTGATTTTAGTATTGTAAATCAGTTTTTAGTAGATTTGTTAGTAAGGAAGAAAGTTAGTTAATAGTTAGTTTATTATTTTTGTTTTTTCTATATTGTAGTTAAAGCTTTGAGTTAGATATTAGAATTAGTTTGTTAGTTTATTTATTTAGATTATGTTAAATTTTAAGTTAAGACTTATTGTTAAATGTTAGGTTATTTTTGAGTTAAGTGTTAGTAAGGCTTGCATGGGATTTTGTGTTAGAGTAAATAGTATTAGATTTTAATTATTTTTAGCAAGTTAAAATTAGTTGTTTATTTTTAATGTTGGTGAATAATGATGATTATTATTTTGAAAATAATAGTTAGATTTTAAATAAAAATGATTTTTTTATATGAATGTCAAATTGTTTAAGATAGGAATATTGGGGTAAGTTTTATTTAATGTTGTATTAATTTATTTTTTTGTGTTAGTAAGTTTTAGTGTTAGATTATAATAAGTTTTAATTAGTAAGTTAAATATTAATTATTAATTTATAGATGTTAGAATTAGTTAGTTCTTTTTATTATTTCGTATTAATATTTTAGTTAGTTAGTAAAGTTTAATTATTGATAAATGTTAGTGTTTTAGTGTATTTTTAGTTAGTTATAATTTAGTTTAGTATTCTTTTAATAGACTACATTGATGTTATTTAATGTTAAATAAGTCTATGATTTTAAAATATAATGTTATCTTTGTTTTATTCAAATTATATGAAATATTTAGATATGTTGTTTTTAGATTAGGATTATAAACTAGATCTTATTAATGTTAGTAGGTACAAATTATTATTATTTTGAAAATAATACTTAGTTTTATTTTGGTATAGTATATCAAAATTGTTTTAGGGATTAGAGTTATTATGATGGTGCTAGTTATTGTTAGATAACGTCCTTAGTAGTTAAGTGAAGAGTAAGATGGAAAATGGATAAGTTGGAAATCTTATGTTAGAATTCTTTTGTTGGGATTTAAATTTTTGCAACTATTATAGTATTGGGGTATTGAGCATTTTAAATTTCAGCCTAAAAGGTGGATTGTAGATCAGGAAGTGTTATAACTCAAATTGACTAAGAGAACTTGTTTAGAGAGTCAGCGTATGTTTTAAAATTGATGTGGATGTGATAAACAAATTAAATGACAAATAGAAAGGATTAATTGGTTCAATAGCTATATCAAGATTTAAATGTGTAATGGGTCTATAGTTGTCTAGATAGCTTGAGAAAGTGGTTTGGGTTTTGATTATAAGATGTGGGTTTTGATTAGAAGATGGGGTAATGTGATTAGTTTAATGGAAAATATCTAATATTTTTAATTAGTTCTAAATGAGTTATGATCATATTTGGAATTCAGTTTTAGTATGTTATGATAGATTAACCTTAAATATAGAACTAGATTGCCCTTAGAGATTGATCTAGTATAGTGTTAAAAAGGGATAGCTTCAGAGTTGACTTATGAACTTAGAAACCCTAAAATGTATTTTGAACTTGATGTCATACCTTTGCAATTTGAACCTTATGTTTAATCAATTGGCTCATTTAACTAGAACTAAGTGTTCCCATAGTGTTAGGATTTTAGGGGTTTGAACCCATATAGTATGTGGAGATGTCAACTTTGCATCTTAGTGATATGTATTCAAAACCCACTTTAATCCTTTGTCATCTTTCCATAACCTGTTCAGTGTAGCATGTATTAACTTAGTAGATTAATTTAAAAAAAAAATTGTTGGTGTGTTTTTGCCCCAAATTTTTGGGCATGACAATAGAGAAATAGTATGCTTTAATTATCTCAAAGTTGAACATATTAGTAGAAATGGAAAAACCAAAGCACCAACATGATGTAGGAGAATCCTAGGTTGATATGTTCTCCTACTCATTCATGTTTATTCTACTAGTTGTTGCCAATTTTTAATCATTGTTGAGTTGTAGCAATTATCGAGTGCTAGTCATTTTATAGTTTAAGTTGAGTTGAAGTTATCCCACATCATGTTAACACTTGGGTTATTGTGTTATCCCATCTCATTTTGTAGTATGTGCCAAGCTATCCTTCATTTGTCGAGTTATCCAATGTTGTGTTGAGTGATCCTTCATGTGTTCAGTGTTCTTGTTGATGTTGAGTGTCCACATTGTTGATATATTTTCTACATTTTTGGTGTGAGATGACTTGCGAGATTAATTTTGATTGTGACCTTTATGATAAGATCTTGTCTTGGGATGCGTCCAAACCATTCCCGAGTTAGTCATTTTATTATGTAATGATCTAGAATATTCTATAAGTTGTTTTGGCAAGTACAAATAGGGTGATTAGACTTAGAGTCACGAAAAATTTTAGAAAGTCTAGAGAGAACTGGAAGTTTTTGAAAATTGGTTGCATATGTGTCTAGAAATGCAAATTTGAAGCTGGATCTTGGATCCTGAATGTATTTTGTATCTGTCATAACCTAGAAAGTCTTAGAACTAGGCATGTATGCTAATTATTTAATGAATCAATAAAAATATCTTGTTCTCTCTTTGTGGTATTGTTGTCTCTTATGTGTTTGCTTCTATTGTGTTAATTATATAAGGTTGGTCTAGATTGGTGTGTGCGCCTTTGGCCCTAGTTATTCTTTCCCTCTGTGTGTCAAGTGGTATCAAAGCATAGTCATTCCTAAGTGTGCAAGAAGATCACCAAAGTGTAAGGTAGTTTGTACCAAGTCCTTGGATCATGTAGAAACCTGATTCAAATTTAGTTTTAGGGTTATAGATCTACAAATTTGACCTATAACTTGCACAGGGTTATGATCTTGTAGGAACCTGATTTGTTAAGATGGTTCATGGTAGAGGAAATGTTGATAATACCATATTGGATACATTGAGACAAATTGCATCTAGATTAGATATTGTGGAGATAGCCTAGAGGAGAGGAGTGCATCTTGAGTATGTGAGTGATGATGAAGTGGTAGCACCAAACCCTAATCCAAAACCTTAAGGTGATCAAGATGAGAAAATATTGATGATAGTATTGTCTAGGGAACATTTAAAGCCTACTACAGAAGTTGTTCCTTATGATGGAAAGTTGGATACCAATGTTGTGTTGGATTGGATCTTGGGTATGGAGAAGTTCTTTGAGTATGAAAAAACTCCTAATAATAGAAAGGTGAAACTTTGTTGTTACTAGGCTAAAAGGTCATGCTTCACTATGGTGGGATCTTTTTCAAATTGACAAACAAAGGAGAGGAAAGGAAAAGATTAGAAATTGGCCAAAAATGGTGAACAAGGTAAAGAAAAAATTCCTTCCTAAGGATTATGTTAGCTTGTTGAGAAAGATGCAAAATTTCAGACAAAAGGACATGACTATGAAAGAGTATACTAAGGAATTATATAGATTAAATTTGGACATGTGGATGATGATGTTGAAAAAATTGCAAGATATCTAAATGGATTGAGATCTAGAATTTAGGATGAAATAAGTTTTGTGAAATTGGAAAGTGTGAAAGGAGCATATCAATATGCCTTGAGAGCTAGGAGATCATGAAAAAGAAGCATGAACAAAGACAAAGAGGTAGAGGTGGTAGATTCTAAAGAGGCAGAGTTAGATCTTATGGTAAAGGTGGTAGATCTGATAGTTTTGTGCAAGATAAAAGAAAATTTGAATGAAAAAATGATTACAAATACAAGACTAAGTGGAAAGGTGGTAGTTCATACTAAGGAGGTACTAGTTCTTACTAAGGAAGAGGTAATTCTTATCCTAGAGGTTCTTTTCATGGTAATTGTTTTAGATATGCTAAAGAAGGGCATAAATCTTTTGAATGTAGATCCTCTAGAAGTGGGTAAGATAATATAAATACTATGATTCAAGGAGACACTGAGAGTTCACTAAGTAGACCTGAGGGTGGAGAAAATTTGATGGTAAGAAAAACCTTATGTAATAAGGGAAGTGATGAGGAACCTATCCTTAGAAGAAGCCCTTTTTAGGACCAGATGTAAGATGGCTGGAAAATGTTGCAAGGTGATCATTGATAGTAGAAGTTCTACAAATTTGGCATCAGAAGAGCTAGATACAAAGTTGCAATTGTAGAGGCTAAAGCATCCCAAACCCTATCATATTTCATGGATCAAAGATGAGCATACGATATTGGTAAGTGAGCAATGTGTTATGAAGTTCAAGATTGGACATTACTTTGATGAAGTGTTGTGTGATATTATTCCTACGGATATTTTTCATAAATTTTTGGGTAGACCTTAGCAATATGATAGATATGTTTTGCATGATCGAAGATTGAATCAATATAATCTTTAGGTGAATGGGAAGAAGCAAATATTGCTGCCTTTGATTGAAATTCCAACTGAGGTTAATTGTACTATAATAAAAGTTTGCATGGTTAATGGAAATTTTTTTTGAAAAAGAAGTGAAGAAGAATCAAGTTTTTTTTACTATTATTCCCAGGGGACCAAGTTTGGGTAGTAATGACTAAGCAATAGAAGCTAGCAATGACTGAGTGATAGTAGATAGTGGTAGCTGAGTACTAGAAGAAATTTTAGAATTGTTGAATGAGTATAAAGAGATTGTTGCTAAGGATATTATTGATGGTTTACCACTAGTAGGAAGTATAAGTTACTTTGTGGATATGATTCTTAGAGCTAGTTTTCTAAACAAAGCATCATATATATTGACACCTACAAAGAATGAAGAACTTAATAGACAAATGCATGAATTTTTGTAGAAAGCTTTGATTAGAGTAGGTTTGAGTCCATTTGTTGTACCTACTATATTAGCACATAATAAGAATGGAGAATAGAGAATGTGTACTGATTCCAAAGCTACTAACAAGATCACAGTGAAATATAGGTTTCCTATGCCAAGAATGGATGACATAATGGATTGTTTGAGTGAAGCAAGGTATTTTACCAAGATTGATTTGAAGAGTGACTATCATTAGATTGGAATTAGAGAAGGTGATGAATGAAAGACTACTTTCAAGACAAAAGATGCTTTGTATGAATGGTTGGTTATTCCTTTTGGTTTGACTACTAAACCTAATACTTTCATTAGGTTAATGAATGAAGTTCTGAAAAGATTTTTGGGTAAGTTTGTGATTGTTTATTTGGATTATATTTTAATATTTAGTAAGACTAAGGAGAACATCTTGAGTGTGTTAGACAAGTATTGTAGAGATTGAAAGAGGAAAAGTTGATGATTAATCTTTAAAAGTGTTCTTTTATGCAAGAGGAGATTGTGTATTTAGGATTTGTGATTTTAAAAGATGGTTTGTGAATGTATCTAGAGAAGGTTAAAGCAATTTTAGAATGGTCAATACCTGAGAATGTGGGTGAGGTAAGATCATTTCATGGTTTGGCTAGTTTTTATAGGAATTTTATAAAGAATTTTAGTGTTTTTTGTAATGTTATGACTAAGACAATGAGAGGAGATAAAAAGAAATTCAAGTGGACACATGGAGCTGATGACAGTTTTGAGACTTTGAAACAAAAGGTTGTTGAGTTACTTGTATTGGCTTTGCCTAATTTTAATAAGGTATTTAAAGTTGAATGTGATGCAAGTGGTAGTGCAATAAGAGTTGTATTGAGTCAACAAGGTAAACCTATTACTTTCTTTAATGAGAAGTTGAGTAATGTTAAAAGGAAGTATTTGGTGTATGATCAAGAGTTTTATGTTATTTTTCAAGCATTGAAGAAGTGGACACATTATTTAATTCCTAAGGAGTTTGTGTTCTATACTAATCATAAAGCTTTATAGTACTTAAGAAGTCAACATAAATTGAATCAAATACATATGAAGTGGGTTGAGTATTTACAAAGTTCTACATTTGTGATTAAGCATACAAGTGGAGTTACTAACAAAGTTGCTGATGCATTGAGTAGAAATTCTTTGTTGACTTAAATGAAGGTTGAAGTTCTTGGTTTTAATGAAATGAAAAAATTGTATGAAACTAATCTTGATTTTTCTAAGGCATGAAGAGAGTGAAAAGTGCCAAATGTGATAGATCACATTAGTAAGTATGATGAATATTTTATTCAGGAAGGTATGTTTTTCAAAGGTATTTAGTTTTGTATCCCTAGAAGTTCTATGAGGTTAAATTTGATTTAAGAAAAGCACAGTGGTGGATTGGCTAGACATTTTGGACTTGATAAGACATTGGATTTGCTTAAAGAGAAGTATTATTGGTCATAGATGTATAAAGATGTTTAGAAATTTGTGAAGAGTTGTGGAGTTTGTTAAGTTGCAAAAGGAGTGAGTTAGAATATTGGATTGTATACACCTATTTTTATTCCTGAGTAACCTTGTAGTGACATTAGATTGCCTAAAATAACAAAGATGTATGATTCTATATTTGTTGTTGTGTATGGATTTTCTAAAATGGCTCATTTTATAATATGTAAGAAGACATCACAAGCTAAGAATGTTGCTGAATTTTTTTTCAAAGAGATTGTTAGATTGCATGCATTAGCAAGAAGTGTTTATTTTGACAAAGACAATAAGCTTGCTGGTTATTTTTGGAGAACTTTGTGGAAGAAGATGGGTACTAAGCTGAAGTTTAGTTCTAAATTCCATTTGTAGACTAATGGAAAAATATAGGTTGTGAATAGAAGCTTGGGTAATTTTCTAAAATTCTTATTTGGAAATGAAACACATAATTAGGAGATGGTATTGGCACAAGCTGAGTTTAGATATAATAATTTTATGAATAGGAGTACAAGAAAGAAACCTTTTGAGATTGTTACTGGAATGAAGACTAGAGGAGTATCAGATTTAAGGGATGTTGTTGGTAAAGGGAAGAAAAGTGATGCAGGAGAAGAATTTTTTGATTTTATGGAGTCTTTACATAAGGAAGTGAAGCTAAAGTTGGAATAAAGTAATTAGAAGTGTTGGTATTTAAAATGTCATGGTTTCAAATTACCCTGATGAGAGAAAGATACATCTAGGGGAAACTACTTACCATCTTCAACATATCCTTTTAGACACCAGGCCAACTATAAGGCTAGACCTTTCTTCTACTTCAAGCTCTACAAAACTTAGGTAGGTGTACCTTAGATTCAATTATATGGTACCAGTGCTAAAACATACACTTGAATCTTGACAAAGCACATAAAACCCTTAATCCTCTAACACTTATGCAAAGATCTCAGGCATGAAATAGCTAATAACATGACCAAATAAATTTCTAAGCTAAGTGAGGGCATCCTTTTTAGTTCTTCAAAATTAAAGGGAAAATTATTTGATTAATGATATTGATTTCAACAAAACCCCAAATATGTAGCAGTAAGAACAAGCTAATCCATAGCTGATTAGTGCCTTATCTATTGGGCAATTCCACAAATTAAACACATAAATCTATGATACTAGTGACATATTTCATACACCAAGATATTAGATCTATCTTATCACCGTGTGAATCAGACATCGGTGTTTATAAAGACCTCATTCTCATGAAATATCCTTCTCAAAATAACCAACAACCCTATCAAATATATCAACCATTTACATGGCCCTTTGTTCCAATAGAAAAACATATCAGACATATAACCTTAAGGGGATGCAAATGGGTCTTAGTTATTTGTCTCTAAACCACATTAGATTATATATTATAGAGATAGGAGATGAGAATCAAAATGAAACCAATGAGATTCCTGCTCATTTGTATTCATTTTTTTGAAACTAAACATTCAGATGCATGTAAAACAACTCATAAAACCACTAAATAGATCAGAACTAGCTATAATATCTTCTCTATTATTGTTCATACAAGAGAAATATACTAAAGAATGTGGTTGAATCATAGTTCTAGATCCAACAATGTGGTCTCATAAAAAAACTAGAACCAACAATGTTGTCTCACATTGAAAACTACCAACCCTTAAAATGGATGAGAAATAGAAAGATATAGAAGAAGAATAAAATCTCAAATTTAATTTGGAAGTGACATGTGTTCACTTGAATCTTCATTCTTTGTAGTTGTAAAAAATCTCTCCCCTTCCTACCCATAAAATCTAATATGATTTTCATTATTATTCTATAAAAAACTTGGAAATATCTCTTACGAATCATGAAAACCCTTATGTCACCAAAATATCTAAAATGCATCATGAAATGTTGATAATATCTAGATGCAACTGACTTAAAGGTGACCAAACTTGACCCTAACTATATTTTTACTATCTTTTATACACATTCTGTTCATTGCCTTGCTACAAATCACATTTGAACTTCAATACTTGAATGTGGTCACAAACTAAGAATCTGGGACAAAACCTCGTACAACTTGTTAGGATTAAACCATGGATAGAAATAACAATTACATGCAAATATAACCAATATTAGAAAATTATAGATCACATAGAAAATAACACAAGACGCCAAGATTTAATGTGGTTCACCCAATCCTTGGGCTACATCAACCAAACAACAAGTCTGATATTATTATGATCTAGTGATTACAACTTGATTATAATTCGTAATCCCTTACAACTCAATACTGATGTAAGAACCAATTTTCAAATTACCACTATGAAACAATCTATAACCCTAAGCCCTTTTATACAAGTATTTTTACCATGTTAGTGTTACAATTAATAATTACATGTTGGCCCAAAATCCTAATAAAATAGGGCCCCAAATTTTTTTTTCAGGTTGATGCCCCAAGCCCCAAAGAATTTATGAAGTATGTATAGTACTTTCTTGATTAGTCACTGCAATATAAGAATCTCCCACTTGGGCACTGATCAGGCTCCATACTAAAAAAAAATCTCCTTATAGAAAATTGATCCTATAGCTATGTTGCTACTCCATGAGGCTCCCATTGGATCAAACCACCCTGGATGTTGTTGTTCTTTTATTCATGTTTAGTATAGAAGACCAGCCAAAGCTAAAGAGGAATCCAACTTATCCCTTGTTACTACCTTTATAAACATATCTACTAGATTTTCATCTATATGTATCTTGTCTAGCTTTAACTTTCCATCCTCCAAAATTGACCGAATGAAATGGTACCACAACTATATGTGTTTGGTCTTTGAATGTAGAGCTAAATTCTTGGCAAGATGAATGGCACTCCAACTATTTATAAACTTCTAAGGGTTTCCCAATTCTTCCAATAAGAACTAAAGCCATATCATCTCCTTGGCTACCTCTATAGTAGCAACATACTCTGTCTCTATTGTGGATAAAGCATTAACCTTCTATAACCTAGAAACCCAGCTCACGGCTACCTCGCCAATAGTAAAGACATAACCTATAGTAATTTTCTTGGTATCAATATCCCCTGCCAAATCTAAGTAGCATAGCCCTATAAAGTATAGTAGATCCCCCAAAGTATAAACACTTATTGAATATTCCTCTCAAATATCTAAGAATCCATTTGATTGCATTCCAATGCTCAATTCTTGGATGACTTATATACCTGCTAATGACTCCCACTACATGTGCAATATCTAGCCTTGTACATACCATAGCATACATCAAGCTTCCTATAATTGAAGGATATGGTGCCTTGGACATCTTATCCTCCTCTTTTTGTGTCTTGGAACACATCTCCTTAGTCAACTTCAAATACTAGGTAAAGGTGTGCTAACAGCTTTAGCATTCTCCATAGAGAAACATTGCAACACCTTTTCAACATAATAAGTATGAGATAGCATCAATTTTTTTTTCTTCTTATCTCTACAAATATTCATACCAAGATTTGTTTGGCTACCCCCAAATCCTTCATAGAAAATGCATGTGCTAATTGGTATTTCAGCCTCATAATATGATCCATGTTAGACCTTGCTACAAACATATTATCAACATATAAATATAAAATAATATAGTTTTCATCATCAAACCTCTTAAAATAAACATAACGATCTGAATGACACCTATTGTATCCATGCTCATGCATAAAACTATCAAATTTTAGATACCATTACTGAGGTGCTTGCCTCAAGCCATATAAACTTTTCTTCAATTTGCACACTATGTTCTCCTTACCTTTGACCTCAAATCCCCATGGCTAAGCCATATATATCTCTTCATCCAAATTTTCATGAAGGAAGGTTTTTTAACATCAAGCTACTCTAAATGCAAATCTTCAGTAGCCACAATAATTAAAATAGTAGGATAAAAGTCATTTTAACAATAGGAGAAAATATCTCATCAAAATCAATGCCCATTTTCTGTGTAAATCCTTTCACAACTAATCTAGCTTTAAATCTTTTCTTACCTCCATCCTTTTATTTTAACCTATAAACCCACTTATTTTGTAAAAAAATTTTACCTACAGGCAACTTGCATAAATCCCATGCCTTATTCTTTAGGAAAGAGTCCATTTCATCTTTCATTACAGACTCCCAGTGAGGCTTAATATCCACCTACACAACATCATTATAACATTTAGGTTCACCAACATCAATAAGTAAAATTGAATAAAAAGAGGGAGAAAATCTTTTTGGAGGTCTAATTTTCCTTATAAACCATCTAACATTCACTGGTGTATGTGGTATTTGTTGTTGTAGTTGTTTCACATAATGAGGAATGGCTCAAACATCATCTTTTGGAGTATCATTTAGCACTACATAATCATCTTCTTTCTTCACATGTTGCTGCAACAGATCTTTGTACAACACTTTCTCATTAAATATGACATCTCTACTTCTAACAATTTTATGATTTTCAAAATTCCAAAGTGTATAACCAAATTCATTAATGCCATATCCAAAAAATACACATTTTTTTGGCTTAGCTTCCAGCTTGGTTCTAGTTTTAGAGTCTATGTGAGAAATGCTTCACAATCGAAGGTTTTGAGAAAAGAATAGCTCACCTTCTTACTAGTTCATGCTTCCTATGGAATACCACAACCCAAAGGAGTAGAGGGGCCTCTATTAATCAAATATGTAGCAGTATTGATAGCCTCCACCCACATGTGCAAGGGCAACCCAACATGCAACCTCATGCTCCTTGTATGCTCTATTATAGTCTTGTTCATGCGTTCAACCACTCCATTTTCTTGTGGAGTCCTTGGAATAGTTTTTTGTCTATGACTATCATTATTGGAGTAGTAATCTTCAAATTCATGATTGCAATACTCACCATCATTACCAGATCTAAGACATTTTAATTTCCTACCAGTCTCATTTTCAACCAAGCATTTCCATTTCTTAAAAGTTTGAAATACATCATATTTATGTCTAAGGAAGTGAACCCATACCTTTCTAGTTGAATCATCAATAAATATAACATAATAATGAGAGCCACCAAGGGAAGATATCTGAGCTAGTCTCCATACATTGATATGCACAAGCTCTAATTTATCCATTTGGTTTTCCTTCCCAGTCTTCACAAAATTCACTTTCTTTTGTTTTCCATACACAAAATTTTCACAAAAATCCATATCAATGCATTTCAAAATTGGTAAAGCTTTCTTTGAATGAAGTAATTTCATACCTTTCACACTCATGTGCCCAAGTCTATTGTGTCACAATGTTGTAGGGTATGTGCAGGATCATGGTGTGCCAAAAAGTGGCGATCGGAAAAATATGTAGTTCTGAAATGCCTCAAAGAATTTCAAAATCTATTCCCACTTTTTCCCCACCCATCCTGATACTAAATGAAAACAATTAATACCTTTATAATTCCTACTATATCTTTCAATACCAACTTTATATGGTCATCTTTAAAACATCTCGAAAATGTGTTTTTGGCATGTTCTTATGTGTTTTTTACTTCAAGCATGTAGCTGACGACTTGTTTTTAACCAAAATTTGATGTAATGAAAAGGGTTTCTTAAGAATGTTCTTTGGTTTTCATAAATATAAGTTTTGTCAAATTACGAGTTCAATAAGTAATTATTACTTATTTTCTAATGGAGTTAGCTACAAAGTGTTGATTGACATACTGGTTGAAAAATAGCTATAACTTTCTAACCGTATAAGATTTGTGAAATCCAAAAGATGCATCACATTCTATGCTTTGACTAGTATAAGAAAAAAAAAGAAAAAACTTAATTTTGATTTTCTTTTGAACTAGTTAAGGTGGTCAGACACGAGAGTTTTTTAATTCTGAAAATAGTATAGTAGAAAATTCATAATTAATTATTTATTTGGAATAAAAATTTCCAAAAATATGCGTCACATCCAGGCATGTGTCTAATTTTTATATCTAAAATTATATTTAAAAATATTATCATTTGATTATGATTAAGGTGGTCAAACATACACCTGCTTTTTATTTTTGCCCTGAAATTTTTATAGTACTGCATTAAAATCCAAACTTTTGACCAATTAAATAATTTTTTCTCCAGATAAGGCCTTGTAGTTTAGAAACTAGATTCAATTTCCTACAGATTATTTTCTTACAACTTTTTGATATAAATTCCAGAACCACTTTAAAATTATGTGTCAAGTTGACATAACCCTGATTTGTTGGTTTTTCACTGCCACTTAAGGCCATAGTTTGGTACACCATGATCCTGCACATACCCTGTATCAGAATTTATAGTAGTTATTTGTTCTCCCTACTCAACTACAAAAACTATTCATCAACATTCATTTTTATTTGAAATAATTAAACTAGAAGGAAAAATATGAAATGTACAAACATATAAGGTGCCTACTTTCACACCTTTTGCTACTACGAGGGAACCTTTTGAAACCTTCCAATTTTTATCATTAAAAGTAACTACACAACCCTCATCACTAATTTGCCCTACTAAAATTAAATTCCTACTCAGTCTTGGAACATGTCTTACCTCATGTAGTAGCCAATGATTCCCATTCTGCAACCTAATCTTATCTTTTCCCTTTCCAACAATCTCATTGGGTTCATTATTACCCAAATAAACAAGTCCAAAATCTCCTTGAACATAATTAATGAAATAACCTCTATGAGGTGTAGCATGAAATGAAGCACAAGAATCTAAAACCCATGAATCATAAACACTTTCTAAAGACAAAAGAAAAACATCCTCTTCAGATTTGTTACTTACCAAATTTGCCTCCTTGTCTCCATGTAGTTTATCTCCTTCATTCTTCTTTCAAGACCAATAACCTTTCTTTTTATGCCTTGGTTTCCCATAGTACCAGAAGTCGTTCATTCCTCTCAATTGAGATCTCCTCCCTTTTGACTTTCCTCTTGATTTCCCATGATTTCCAGAATTATTTCCTCTTTCATTCATTCTACCTCAAATTTGTTCATTCAAAGCACTTCCTGATGTAGATCCACATGAGGATTTTCTACAATTTTTTTTACTCAAAATAACATTGATCACATCATCATATTTTAGGGTACTAGATCCAGAAATAGAATTACTCATAGCCTTTACCAAGCCATTCTAGCTTTTAGGAAAAGAAAACAAAATCAAGAGAGCCCTAATTTCTTCATCAAAATTGATACCCATAGAATATAATTGACTATTAATAGTATTAAACTCATTTAAATGATTTGTAATAGATCCACCTTCTATCATTTTCATGATAAATAAATGCTTCATGAGAAATGCCTTGTTCAAAGAGGAGGGTTTTTCATATAGTTTTGCTAGGGTTTGCATCACATCTTTTGTCATCTTCACTTTTGTAATATTAAATGCCATTGATGGTGCTAAGCACAATCAAATTCTTCTAAGTGTTTTTATATCTAAAATATCCCATTCATCATTTGAAATAGATCCCTAAGTCTTGATTTTGCCTTCCAACAGCTTCCATAAATCCTTCTGATAAAGATAGTCTTCTATTTGCATCTTCTATAACTGAAAGTTCTTCTTATTAAACCTATCAACTCTCAGCTAACTCTCATTTTCCATCACTTCCACTCAACCATGAGACTTTCCTACAAAGGATAACTAAAAGAAAACCTAAGTTCTTATACCACTTGTTAGGATTAAACCATAGAGACAAATAATAATTACATGCAAATATAACCAATATTAGAAAATAATAGATCACATAAAAAAGAACACAAGAGACCAAGATTTAATGTGATTCACCCAATCCTTGGGCTACATCCACCAAACAACAAGTCTGATATTATTACAATCTAGTAATAACAACCTAATTACAATGTGCAATCCCTTATAGCTCAATACTGCCACAAGAACCAATTTATACATCACCGCTATGAAAAAATCCCTAACCCTAAGCACTTTTACACAAGTATTTTTACTACTTTAGGGTTACAATGATAATTAAATGTTGGCCCAAAATCTTGATAAAATAGGGCTCAAATTTTTTTCGGGCCGATGCCCTGAGCCCTAAAGAATTTATGAAGTATGTACAGTACTTTCCTAATTAGTCACCACAATCTAACACAACCTAAGAAAATGGCTTCCTATGCAAAAACAAACTCCAAAAATAGAAAGTTCATTTTCTCCTATTTTTGATGATATATAATATTGTTATATTAGCTTATCAGAAACACCTAAAATCACAATTTGAAAAACATGCCTATATTATGGCATCAAGTCTAAATCTCATTTTTCAAAAAATTAAAAATTTCTAAAATTGAAACTTTAGAATATATATATATATATATATATATATATATATATATATATATATATATATATATATATATATATATATATATATATATATATATATATATATATATATATATATATATAAACTTAAAAGCTCTATATGATATTTTCAAGAAAAATATAAAAAAAAATCATATTCTTATTACTTCTAATTTTTCTCCTTGCTCATGCATTTGAGTCAACCGAGCTTAAATTTTTTTGCCACATGGCAGCACCCCATTCGTTAGTGTCTACCATGTCATCATCAACTCGAGCACCACATGGCACCCTTTGACTGGATGACATGTCACTCTTGTGTGTTAGCTTCTCATTTGTTGCCTAACCACCCAATTAATGCCATGTCATATGCTAACCATGCATGCCACATGGAAGCTAGGCACATTAATGCATACACAGTCAATAGTTGCTGATTGTGCAAGTGATAATGTTCCCTTGTGACATGTGGCACCTCATACCATGTGTCACCTAGGAATCTTTGCTAGCTTGAAGCATCCTTTCCATGTGTCATTTGCTAGTTGGTCCTTCATCTTCCATGTTGCTACCAATTGTCACTTTATGGTAGGTTCTATGGGTCTATGTCATCATCCTTGTCATTATGCCTATTGTTCAAAATATTTTTATGTCTCCAATGACTAGCTAAGTGGGCCCCTCATGCAAGGCTTTGGCTCTAAAAGCCATACATCCTAAAGAAAAGTTAACACATATGTGATGTTATATTTAAACATCAAAATGGAAAACAACCTACCCAATGTGGGATAATTCATTTGATTGAAGAT
This sequence comes from Cupressus sempervirens, assembly GCA_028749045.1. NCBI lineage: Eukaryota > Viridiplantae > Streptophyta > Pinopsida > Cupressales > Cupressaceae > Cupressus > Cupressus sempervirens. Next base: position 319,361,614 of record CM053790.1, read on the forward strand.
GCATTCTGATCATTAAAATACCAGCTCATTTCTTTTTAAACACTTGAGTTTCAATACTACTCATGCAAGCTTTTTGCAAGGAGGCAACATGGCTGATCATGAATATCTTGGTACAGTTCTCATCAATGCAAGGCAGGCTTGATTCTAGAGATCACCCTAACATGAATTCCTCAAAGCATACCCTAGACTTGCTGCTCTAATACTGAACCAGTGGAAATCTACATATGCATAGTCAATTCCAGGCTCTTCCTATGTAATGCCCCGCCAAGGGATCCAAAGAATTTCACTAAGTTTTCCAAACAATTTTTTTTTAAAACATGAAAGTAAAACCATTCATACACATTCATGGAAGCAATAGTAACATCCAGCTGAAAATAACATAACATAACAAATTGCATTCTTTAAAGATCCCTTAACGTTGAATTACTTCTAATCTTAACTATCCATCTAACATCACATCCTTATGAAATAGCAATGATGCATCCAATGTTCCTAAAAAATATTACAAGTGTCTTTTTGTAATTACTTTAAATTGCTCAATCATCCACTATACATGTTACAAGGTATGAAAAAGCTTAAAAGAATAAACATTCATGTAAACAAAGTACATCATCATCGAGTATTATTCCATGATGCAATAACATAAATGAAACCATAAACCATATATGACACATCATCATCATAAAGATGTAAACATACATCATAAAAGATAACTATATATCACAAACATAACTAACTAAATGCACAGTTCCTCCCAACCGTAAATAGCATCATTAGACCATCATGGATCCTAGCCATCCCTCTGTGTGTAACATTCCAAAGCACCAAAGAGATCATCGGCAATAACATAGTAGGAATGTCACTCATAAAAACATCCTACTAACATGCAAAGTAAAGCATAATATATCTTCAACTAACATATGTAAATCATCAATATAAGAAACATACCAATAAATACATCCATCACAAGGTATACCATCCATCATAATTATCCAAGAACAGAATGAAGATAAATACCAACCAAGAATACTCTAGCCATGGTGTCTCAATGGATCTCAAATGATAAGAGTGATAAAACACTACCACCCGACTGCGTGGAACCTAAGTGGTCCACTCCCACCGTGCTGAGGAGATAATCTCAAGTCCCAAACAAGCTATCAAAACCACATAGCACAAGTCTGTAAAGTTTAGGAATCCTAAAAGTATACTAACTCAAAGGTTCCATCACACACAAAATTGACATCTAATTCCCAGAGGCACAACAATGACATGTAGGATACCTACTATGCAAGCGGGAAAGTGTCATCGCATTTATCTCGTACAAGTTACCCTGGCAGTTAGCTAAACTCCATGGGTCCATATAGATCTCATGCGGCCACTAGTATCCTCTCATACTGATGAGGCATACTATGGAATGCAAGGTCGCAACCATGCGTCTCACTACTCCCATCCTAGCCTGTACAAGCGCTCAAGGCATGGGCGAGAACATCCAAAACAATTATCTTTTTAGGTTCATTTAATCCCCATTTAGTGTGTAAATGTTATCACTTATTAACCAAACTTACAATGAGTTATCCTGGCAGCCACTTAGGGCCCCAACCCCCATTGCAAGCCACTTCCCGAAAATACAAATAGATTACCTACACTAATGCTCATGGAATCATAAATCATCACAGTCCTGTACAAGCAACTGTAAAGAAAACCCAAAGGTTAATCCATAAAAAGAATCATCAAATATCCACAATATAGCATCAAATATTCATAATAAGAATCATCAAAATTTCCATGATAAAATCATCAAATATGCATAAAAGCATCAAATCTCCATGAGCAAAATCCATAGAAAATCATGACCACAATAGTTCTCTATTGGCAACTGAAGGCATCACTGATAATCATAAGTATCCATTGGTTCTCAATAACCAAAATAAATCATCACATCCATTGGTTATCAACAAGCAACCAATAATATCTCAAAATCATACTAATCGAAGACTCCAAAATGTTTGAGTCAAAACATGTCACAACATGACATCATCAAGAAATAAATCCACATATTTCAGTCACATCATGGCGAATAGAAAATAATCCAAGGATAATTGATTGATGACTCAAAAATAATGGTTAAGTCAAGTGTCTCAGATACATATACATCTCAGCTTCACACATGAAGACTGATGAACAATAACAAACATTTCATAGAGCATACGATCACATAACCATGGTTGGTCTTATAAAGATCGAGACCATATAAATTCAACATGCCAACACATCTCATAACCCTTGAGCCTCTGGTAACAACCTAGGACTGGTCAACACTAGTCAACCCAAAAACCCAAAACAAGAAACATATAGAATACACGATGCAAACACATGTTTTGGTTTACTAAAATCTCATAGTTGAATAATGTGTAGAGTTTCATTTTCCATTTTCAATTGTAGGGGTTTCAGTTCCATTTTTAAGTCTACTTCAAATGTCTAAGTTTCATCATTTGACCTACAAGTCAACCCATTCGTTCCCCTATAGCATTATCCTTCTATTATTAATAATTATATCCTAAGAGTAACTTAAAGATAAATATTTACTCATTAAACTGATCATCAATGATTCTTAATTAAATTGCTCTCTTTATTTAACCATGATCCATATTCTTAACTGATTAACTCTTCTTTCAAGGTTACTTCAACTTCCAAAATAAATCAAGGATCATTAATCGTTAAATTATAAGAGAACCAATTATCAATCTTCGAATAAGATATCATAACTTAATTAGAATGATCAATTAAATCCATAGGCACACCATCCATGACCTATTATCATTCTAATAATTCTTAATTAAGACTTAATTAAATATTATTAAAATTTAAGCCTTTTAATTCAATCGTTATCATCATTGACAATCATATAATATCTAAAGTCATAAATTCAAGTCAAAAGATTTATCAACTTCAATATAGATAATCTACAATCTCGTTAAAATAATTATATCAATTAAATCTCTATTACATAACTTAATTCTTAATTAAATCCGATTAACTCTGATTAATTGATTTAATTAATAATTTCACAACCAAATTATCAACCCAAAGAATATCAGTTGACTAACATTAGTCTGTACGTAAAAAGTCAACTTCAATCCAATACACAAATATTAATATTTTAGTATTAATAATATTAACAAGTTATTTTGGAAATCTTATCCATAATGACTACATTCATCTTTCTTAACGATTTCGTATTTATGATAATCATTTCCTAGTTAAATCTCTATCACATTTAATTATATTGACAACTCATTAATGGATTAAAATCAAGTATAATCCAAATCCAAAAATTATTGTCTTTTACCAAAACTTCAATCAATGAATGATCTCCACTAGATTATCTCTAATCAAATTTGTTAATAATTATTTAAACCATTATTTATTAATAATTTGTTAGTCTCAACAAACATTAATAAATAATAAACTATTATTAATCGATATAGAGAATCTTTACATAAACTTCATTAGTTAGTATTTGACTAACTCTTAGTACAATTAAGGTATAACAATAAGATACCTAATAATTCGAACGTATTAACATTAACATAACAATGTTATATCGATGTTATAATGTTGTAATGACCCATTGTCCAATATCAATAAAATTTGAGTCACTTAATTTAATTCATCTCGTAACATAAAATTACCATCTAAATTATTTAATATATCTCCTCCATTAGTTCTATCTACAATCGTTCCTATGAAAATCCCCTTTAATTCTTTTAAAACATTCTTATTAGTCTTTTTAGACTAATTAAGTAGTTCTAAATTCTAACTATAATGCTTTATTGAGTTTTCAATAACCTAATTAATAACTTAAATTCTTCTTTTATAACATTCCCTTTTAACCTTAATTGGGCTAAATTCCAATTAAGTAAATGAATCAATTTAAAACTATATATATAATATTTATAAATCTTGAATATTAAACAAATCCATTAATATTATATATATATATATACATATATAATATTATATATATATATATATACATATATAATATTATATATATAAACTCATAACAAAAAAAATTGCACATGAGATAATTAATATTGAAAGCCGAATGTTTCAATTACACATAACACGACGGTCGAATTGTAATGCCGTGCAACTGTCACATATGTGACTTACTGTCGCAGGCATCGAAGCATGTACTTTCCTGTGGGTAGTACGCTCACCCACAGCGGTTGTCGCTTAAATCAATACCCTGTGATGTGCGACGTGCGGGTAGGGTTACACCCACATCGCCCTTGTGACATACCAGTACCCATAGGTACTCTACAGATATGACATACGTCGCATGCGTAGAGCATAAAGTTTGTGGGGTGCGGTGATATAAAATTCACCCCCCCCCCCCCCCCCCCCCGCAATTAATATGTGTCGTAATTTTTTTTCTTTTATATATAAAACGTTCATCCAATGCGCTATTCGGATTAAATAAATTCCACACTTGATTATACACAAAATATATATATATATATACATATATGTATATATGTATATGTATGTATATATATATATATATCTGTGTGTGTGTGTGTGTGTGTGTGTGTGTGTGTGTGTGTGTGTGTCTATATATATATATATATATATATACAAAATCAGATATCAAATATCACTGCATTTAAATATATATATATATATATATATATTTTTTACAAAAGAGAACATATATTTAGATCAAAACATAATTGTTTCCTAAACATGACTATTAGTCCATCCAATAAGTCTAATTATAAATTTGAAATCATCATTCTCAATTTAATTCTAATTCGAACCCAAACCCATTTAGATCTAATGTCTCTTTAATTGGATCTAGGGTTTTCTGTTGTTTTCTTCTTAACCAAATAAAATATCTAGATTCCAATTTAATTGTAGATTCTAACACAAGAGTATTCAGACACATATGATAAACATGATGAAGATAGGAAGAGAAATAGTGCAAAAGAATATGCGAATATCACGAGTGCACCTAGACACTGATGCTAATTTTTCAATGCCTCAAAAGTCCATAGAAAATCCTTTCCTTCTCAATCATTCACAATCCTTCCAAGATACAAGCCAACCAAATCCTCCAAGTGACTAGAAGTGCCAGAAAGAGCATAGAAGCAAATAGAAAATATACGAGCATATGAATCTTCTCCAATGCATGTAAGATTTGAAGCTTCCATTTAAAGCTTGTAGCTTGTAGCTTCTATTAAGCTTCCATTTAAGCTTTCATTTTTGCTTGTTCAAACACACTAGGAGAGCCTCTATTTAAAGGCCTCTAAGATGCATCTAGAGTGTCTCTAGAAACAACTAGAAGATAAGAATGACAACCAAGCATGGGCCTTCTCCAACCTTCTAGATAAGTCTTAAGGTTGTAGACACCATGTGCTCAAATAAAATGCTAACTTCTAAGTGTAGACAACTTATGCATTCTTAGAGTGCAAACTCCAGTGTTGTCTACATGACAACTCTCAAGAATTTGCAAACTCCTATGTGAAAAAACATTAAAAATAATGCACAATAATTAATATAACATTTAATTTATTTATTTATTAAATCTCATGCACAAACTTTAATAATTTCCACTTTTAAATTTTAATATATTTATATTTTAGTCACATAAAATTTAGAATCTTTTATTAATTTAAAATATATTTTCCATTTTTGAATTTCATTTTCCAAAACTTAATTGCTAAAATATTTATTAGCTTTAATAATAATATTATTTAGTCATTTATTTAAAAATGAACTCCAAATATATTATTATTAAAATAAATATTGTCACATTCCAAATTTAATATTATAACTTTTATTTTCACATTTAATTATTTTATTTAATTAATTTTCCAATTAATTAAATAAAATAAATATTAAAATATCATATTAATTTTTTATTAAATTAAACCATTAATTAAATCTTTTAATTAGGCTTAATCAATAGAAAATAAATCAAAGACTCATAAGGTAAAAATATGAAAAACCCATCATAGCCAAAATACATACAAAATCAAACCAAGGGTTTATATCACGAATTACGCTATCCAACGTATTCGAAGGGTACTCAACTCAGATACTTGTCCTAATTTTTCAATTAGAACAAATGGCTTAAAAAGGGTTGGGATTTGGACTTGAGAATTTATCTCCCCTCTCTTATCATTGAGATAATGTGATAGGGTACGCTCATCCTGGCAATTCAGGGAATTCGATACCTGGTACCTGCAACCTGCATAAAAACTATGCATGTACAAGCACAATATATACTAAACTAAATAGGCAATGGCAGGAAGTGGTGCATCGTGTAGATCTCGACTAGCAGGTGACTACGACTCCCTTCCTTAACCACATCAGACACGTCATACAAAAGCAAACACGCAAAGAAAACATGCACACCATACACATGCAAGTATGGGGTAAGTATCCATAATAAAACACATATGATAATAAATCATCTTACTAATCATCATTAATAACTGAAAGTAATGTAATAATCATCATACATACATGAAATGTAGAGTTTAAGTAATCTCATCACATAATAAACTGAATCCATAGTAGAATATCTGATAATCTCAAAACAATGCTGCTAACCAACAACATAAAACTAGTCTTAAAAGAGTTCAGCAATGCGAACTAGGGGCAGGCACTACATCCACCCCCCCTGGGATTAGGCTTACTCCTGGAAGCCTACAAGAATGAAAAACTAAGTTACTCACTTTGCGGTTCCCATTGAACCCTTTTCCTCCCTATAGGGAGACATGATTCCACTCAAGATATTACACACCCTTAGAGCAATATGATTCTGGTTTAATAGTAAACCGAAAATCACATTGATCCAGCTTTTGTTCTTTTAACAACTACTAAAATAGATCTCCTAATATATTCTAAACAAGAGCAACTTAATGCTTGCAAAGATAAATAAAGGTATACTATCTTAAATCATAGATGAAAGATACATGTTTTACAACTCGAATGAGTTTCAATTTTTAGTTTTGCCTTCATTTAGGTTTAAGTAGAACTTTCAGTTTTGAAAGCTAAGTGTTGAAGTATGAAAAATGTGCAAGTAACAGTTTCAAATTCTATTTCAGTTCACCTAGTTTCAAGTTTCCAGTTTTGAAAGAGTTACACATGATAGTCCAAAGTTTTCATTTTGTTCAACTAGTTGACATTAATGGCAATCAAATATACCCAGAGCTCCCAATGTTGAAACTCAGGCTCTGATACCAAATGTAATGCCCCGCCAAGGGATCCAAAGAATTTCACTAAGTTTTCCAAACAATTTTTTTTTAAAACATGAAAGTAAAATCATTCATACACATTCGTGGAAGCAATAGTAACATCCAATTAAAAATAACATAACATAACAGATTACATTCTTTATAGATCCCTTAATGTTGAATTACTTCTAATCTTAACTATCCATCTAACATCACATCCTTATGAAATAGCAATGATGCATCCAATGCTCCTAAACAATATTACAAGTGTCTTTTTGTAATTACTTTAAATTGCTCAATCATCCACTATACATGTTACAAGGTATGAAAAAGCTTAAAAGAATAAACATTCATGTAAACAAAGTACATCATCATCCAATATTATTCCATGATACAATAACATAAATGAAACCATAAACCATACATGATACATCATCATCATAAAGATGTAAACATTCATCATAAAAGATAACCATATATCACAAACATAACTAACTAAATGCATGGTTCCTCCCAACCGTAAATAGCATCATTAGACCATCATGGATCCTAGCCATCCCTCTGTGTGTAACATTCCAAAGCACCGAAGAGATCATCGGCAATAACATAGTAGGAATGCCACTCCTAAAAACATCCTACTAACATGCAAAGTAAAGCATAATATATCATCAACTAACATATGTAAATCATCAATATAAGAAACATACCAATAAATACATCCATCACAAGGTATATCATCTATCATAATTATCCAAGAACAGAATGAAGATAAATACCAACCAAGAATACTCCAGCCACAGTGTCTCAATGGATCTCAAATGATAAGAGTGATAAAACACTACCACCCGACCGCATGGAACCGAAGTGGTCCACTCCCACTGTGCTGAGGAGATAATCTCAAGTCCCAAACAGGCTATCAAAACCACATAGCACAAGTCTCTAAAGTTCAAGAATCCTAAAAGTATACTAACTCAAAGGTTCCATCACACACAAAACTGACATCTAATTCCCAGAGGCACAACAATGACATGTAGGAAACCTACTATGCAAGCGGGAAAGTGTCATCGCATTTATCTCGTACAAGTTACCCTGGCAGTTAGCTAAACTCCATGGGTCCATACAGATCTCATGCGGCCACTAGTATCCTCTCATACTGACGAGGCATACTATGGAATGCAAGGTCGCAACCATGCATCTCACTACTCCCATCCTAGCCTGTACAAGCGCTCAAGGCATGGGCGAGAACATCCAAAACAATTATCTTTTTAGGTTCATTTAATCCCCATTTAGTGTGTAAATGGTATCACTTATTAACCAAACTTACAATGAGTTATCCTGGCAGCCACTTAGGGCCCCGACCCCCATTGCAAGCCACTTCCCGACACTACAAGTAGATTACCTACCCTAATGCTCATGGAATCATTAATCATCACAGTCCTGTACAAGCGACTGTAAAGAAAACCCAAAGGTTAATCCATAAAAAGAATCATCAAATATCCACAATATAGCATCAAATATTCATAATAAGAATCATCAAAATTTCCATGATAAAATCATCAAATATGCATAAAAGCATCAAATCTCCATGAGAAAAATCCATAGAAAATCATGACCACAATAGTTCTCTATTGGCAACTGAAGGCATCACTGATAATCATAAGTATCCATTGGTTCTCAATAACCAAAATAAATCATCACATCCATTGGTTATCAACAAGCAACCAATAATATCTCAAAATCATACTAATCGAAGACTCCAAAATGTTTGAGTCAAAACATGTCACAACATGACATCATCAAGAAATAAATCCACATATTTTAGTCCCATCATGGCGAATAGAAAATAATCCAAGGATAACTGATTGATGACTCAAAAATAATGGTTAAGTCAAGTGTCTCAGATACATATACATCTCAGCTTCACACATGAAGACTGATGAACAATAACAAACATTTCATAGAGCATACTATCACATAACCATGGTTGGTCTTATAAAGATCGAGACCATATAAATTCAACATGCCAACACATCTCATAACCCTTGAGCCTCTGGTAACAACCTAGGACTGGTCAACACTAGTCAACCCAAAAACCCAAAACAAGAAACATATAGAATACACGATGCAAACACATGTTTTGGTTTACTAAAATCTCATAGTTGAATAATGTGTAGAGTTTCATTTTCCATTTTCAATTGTAGGGGTTTCAGTTCCATTTTTAAGTCTACTTCAAATGTCTAAGTTTCATCATTTGACCTACAAGTCAACCCATTCGTTCCCCTATAGCATTATCCTTCTATTATTAATAATTATATCCTAAGAGTAACTTAAAGATAAATATTTACTCATTAAACTGATCATCAATGATTCTTAATTAAATTGCTCTCTTTATTTAACCATGATCCATATTCTTAACTGATTAACTCTTCTTTTAAGGTTACTTCAACTTCCAAAATAAATCAAGGATCATTAATCGTTAAATTATAAGAGAACCAATTATCAATCTTCGAATAAGATATCATAACTTAATTAGAATGATAAATTAAATCCATAGGCACACCATCCATGACCTATTATCATTCTAATAATTCTTAATTAAGACTTAATTAAATATTATTAAAATTTAAGCCTTTTAATTCAATCGTTATCATCATTGACAATCATATAATATCTAAAGTCATAAATTCAAGTCAAAAGATATATCAACTTCAATATAGATAATCTACAATCTCGTTAAAATAATTATATCAATTAAATCTCTATTACATAGCTTAATTATTAATTAAATCCAATTAACTCTGATTAATTGATTTAATTAATAATTTCACAACCAAATTATCAACCCAAAGAATATCAGTTGACTAACATTAGTCTGTACGTAAAAAGTCAACTTCAATCCAATACACAAATATTAATAATATTAACAAGTTATTTTGGAAATCTTATCCATAATGACTACATTCATCTTTCTTAACGATTTCGTATTTATGATAATCATTTCCTAGTTAAATCTCTATCACATTTAATTATATTGACAACTCATTAATTGATTAAAATCAATTATAATCCAAATCCAAAAATTATTGTCTTTTACCAAAACTTCAATCAATGAATGATCTCCACTAGATTATCTCTAATCAAATTTGTTAATAATTATTTAAACCATTATTTATTAATAATTTGTTAGTCACAACAAACATTAATAAATAATAAACTATTATTAATTGATATAGAGAATCTTTACATAAACTTCATTAGTTAGTATTTGACTAACTCTTAGTACGATTAAGGTATACCAATAAGATACCTAATAATTCGAATGTATTAACATTAACATAACAATGTTATATCGATGTTATAATGTTGTAATGACCCATTGTCCAATATCAATAAAATTTGAGTCACTTAATTTAATTCATCTCGTAACATAAAATTACCATCTAAATTATTTAATATATCTCCTCCATCAGTTCTATCTATAATCGTTCCTATGAAAATCCCCTTTAATTCTTTTAAAACATTCTTATTAGTCTTTTTAGACTAATTAAGTAGTTGTAAATTCTAACTATAATGCTTTCTTGAGTTTTCAATAACCTAATTAATAACTTAAATTCTTCTTTTATAACATTCCCTTTTAACCTTAATTGGGTTAAATTCCAATTAAGTAAATGAATCAATTTAAAACTATATATGTAATATTTATAAATCTTGAATATTAAACAAATCCATTAATATTATATATATATACATACATACATACATATATATATATATATATATATATATATATATATATATATATATATATATGTATATATATATATATATATATGTATATATATATATATATACATATATAATATTATATAATTGGGTTAAATTCCAATTAAGTAAATGAATCAATTTAAAACTATATATATAATATTTATAAATCTTGAATATTAAACAAATCCATTATTATTATATATATATATATGTATGTATATATATATATATATGTATGTATGTATATATATATATATACATACATACATACATATATATATATATATATATATGTATATATATATATATGTATACATATATAATATTATATATATAAACTCATAACAAAAAAAATTGCATATGAGATAATTAATATCGAAAGCCGAATGTTTCAGTTACACATCAAACGGTGGTCGAATTGTAATGCCGTGCGACTGTCACATATGCAACTTACTGTCGCAGGCATCAGAGCATGTACTTTCCTGCGGGCAGTATGCTCACCCACAACGGTTGTCGCTTAAATCAATACCCTGTGATGTGCGACGTGCGGGTAGGGTTACACCCACGTCGCCTTTGTGACATACCAGTACTCGTAGGTACTCTACGGATATGACATATGTCGCATGTGCAGAGCATAAAGTTTGTGGGGTGCGGTGATATAAAATTCACCACCCCCCCCCCCCCCAATTAATATGTGTCTTAATTTTATTTTTCTTTTATATAAAAAACGTTCATCCAATGCGCTCTTCGGGTTAAATAAATTCCTCACTTGATTATACACAAAATATATATATATATATATGTATTATATATACAAAATCTGATATCAAATATCACTACATTTAAATATATATATATATATATACATACATATATATATATACATACATATATATATATATATACATACATATATATATATACATACATATATATATATACATACATATACATACATATATATATATATATATATATATATATATATAAACATGACTATTAGTCCATCCAATAAGTCTAATTATAAATTTGAAATCATCATTCTCAATTTAATTCTAATTCGAACCCAAACCCATTTAGATCTAATATCTCTTTAATTGGATCTAAGGTTTTCTATTATTTTCTTCTTAACCAAATAAAATATCTAGATTCCAATTTAATTTTAGATTCTAACACAAGAGTATTCAGACACATATAATAAACATGATGAAGATAGGAAGAGAAATAGTGCAAAAGAATATGCGAATATTATGAGTGCACCTGGACACTGATGCTAATTTTTCTATGCCTCAGAAGTCAATAGAAAATCCTTTCCTTCTCCATCATTCGCAAACCTTCCAAGATCCAAGCCAACCAAATCCTCCAAGTGACTAGAAGTGCCAGAAGGAGCATAGAAGCAAATAGAAAATATACGAGCATATGAATCTTCTCCAATGCATGTAAGCTTTGAAGCTTCCATTTAAAGCTTGTAGCTTGTAGCTTCTATTAAGCTTCCATTTAAGCTTTCATTTTTGCTTGTTCAAACACACTACGAGAGCCTCTATTTAAAGGCCTCTAAGATGCATCTATAGTGTCTCTAGAAACAACTAGAAGATAAGCATGACAACCAAGCATGGGCCTTCTCCAACCTTCTAGATAAGTCTTAAGGTTGTAGACACCATGTGCTCAAATAAAATGCTAACTTCTAAGTGTAGACAACTTATGCATTCTTAGAGTGCAAACTCCAGTGTTGTCTACATGATAACTCTCGAGAATTTGCAAACTCCTATGTGAGCAAACATTAAAAATAATGCACAATAATTAATATAACATTTAATTTATTTATTTATTAAATCTCATGCACAAACTTTAATAATTTCCACTTTTAAATTTTAATATATTTATATTTTAGTCACATAAAATTTAGAATCTTTTATTAATTTAAAATATATTTTCCATTTTTGAATTTCATTTTCCAAAACTTAATTGCTAAAATATTTATTAGCTTTAATAATAATATTATTTAGTCATTTATTTAAAAATGAACTCCAAATATATTATTATTAAAATAAATATTGTCACATTCCAAATCTAATATTATAACTTTTATTTTCACATTTAATTATTTTATTTAATTAATTTTCCAATTAATTAAATAAAATAAATATTAAAATATTATATTAATTTTCCATTAAATTAAACCATTAATTAAATCTTTTAATTAGGCTTAATCAATAGAAAATAAATCAAAGACTCATAAGGTAAAAATATGAAAAACCCATCATAGCCAAAATACATACAAAATCAAACCAAGGGTTTATATCATGAATTACGCTATCCAACGTATTCGAAGGGTACTCAACTCAGATACTTGTCCTAATTTTCCAATTAGAACAAATGGCTTAAAAAGGGTTTGGATTTGGACTTGAGAATTTATCTCCCCTCTCTTATCATTGAGATAATGTGATAGGGTACGCTCATCCTAGCAATTCAGGGAAGTCGATACCTGGTACCTGCAACCTGCATAAAAACCATGCATGTACAAGCACAATATATACTAAACTAAACAGGCAATGGCAGGAAGTGGTGCATCATGTAGATCCCGACTAGCAGGTGACTACGACTCCCTTCCTTAACCACATCAGACACGCCATACAAAAGCAAACACGCAAAGAAAACATGCACAACATACACATGCAAGTATGGGGTAAGTATCCATAATAAAACACATATGATAATAAATCATCTTACTAATCATCATTAATAACTGAAAGCAATGTAATAATCATCATACATACATGAAATGTAGAGTTTAAGTAATCTCATCACATAATAAACTAAATCCATAGTAGAATATTTGATAATCTCAAAACAATGTTGCTAACCAACAACATAAAACTAGTCTTAAAAGAGTTCAACAATGCGAACTAGGGGCTGGCACTACATCCTACTTGTCAAGGGATGGACAAAAATAGCAAGGAACAAAACAAAGGACAAGAAGGCACTCTAATTTGATTTTGTATTTTCCATGGGTGAACAAGAAACAATGACAAGGAGACCCTCCACCGCATTGAAGATGCCCTCTCCTTTGAGACCAAAATTGAACACTTCAACTTGGAGAAAATTTATGAGGTATTCAATGATGGTGGCATCCACTTTAAAGACTCTATGTCCCAGCACTTTGTATAATACTATCCCTATGGTAACTCTCCATTTACCATAGTGGCTTGAAATATTGTATTGTTATTGTGAACAACAACTTCTTTAATGTTGCAAAATGCAAGGCATAATAAATGCTAGTCTGTTCTCCTTTTAAACTCTTGGGCATCCTTGTTTAGCATTAGGCATTCAAAGATTTCTAAAGCTACTTCTTCATGCGTGTGGGTCCTCCTTGGAGTTTTCCATCAAATGTTGAGATTTTTGTGATTCTTGTAGAGGGCACTGCTCTTGTAATGCACTACTACACATTTCTCCTCTTCAACATGGCAATAAGAGAGAATTCAGTGGTAGTAGGTCCACCTACAAGAATTTCTCTTGCTATTGGAGGGGTGGAATATGAGAAGACCTATTCCAACAAGAGAATTCTTGTCTGGGTGTTGAATTTGGTGCATAGTATTCTTTGAATATCTATATTCATTTTTTATATAAATAGATAAGAAAAGGGGCATAAAACAATTTATTGTTGAGGGAGCTACCTTTCGTGTTCTTTTTTGATAATATTGTTCTTGTCTCTGTTATTAGAATCTATTTGGTTTTACAACACTACCAAAACACCAATACGGGAACTTCTTGTAAATGGTCCTCCAAGTAATTGAAATGAATCTTTAGGTACCACATGCTAAATACTTTTGACTAAAGGCTATGAAAGTTGTGTTTTTCCAAGATGGAGTTTTAGAGAGAATACACCAATGAATAAGTTAAATTCCTATTGCTATTCCTTTTATAGTAGGAAACTTTTTATCCCTGATACATTATCAGTCTAATACAATTTAGTTGGGCCCCAAAGTAGGTCCAAGTGATTTTTTTTCATTTTCAAACAACTAAACTGTCAAATTGATCTATTGAACATCTGGTACCGATTTGATCAAGAATCAATCATTTTGCATCATTGATTTAATTTTTAAAACTCAATCCACCTCTTTCTGCAACTTGTCAATTTTGTGTCATGGGGACCTTTGAGTGGCCAAAACATCTGACTAAGCTCTCAAATCAAACGTGCTAATTATTTATTCAAAAATATTTTACTCTGCCAAATCTCATCTTGTAACAAATTTGGGGTCAAAATATATTGACCACAAAGTTGCCTTCTTAAAACTACCTACGAGCAAACATGTTAGGAAACCATAAAATGCATTCAGAGTCAACATTGAAAACAAGGTAAATGGATAGTTGGGGGCACATAAACTAGGGAACTTGTTCATTTTTATGAGGAAAACATAAATCTAGGATTAGGGCTCATGATGAATAACAAGAAAAATTTGGCAAGCATTCAAAGTGGGCTACTCAGAATTTGTAGACTAGAAACATTGGCAAAAAGGTGATTTTTGCAAACTGAATGGACTTGGGAAAGTGTGCAGATAGATTTGTCAAGACTTGCAAACTGGCACATTTAAAGAATTTTTAGAGTAGAACATAGTATTAAAATCCATTCAATCACACCTATCATCGATTCTGAGCTATGACATCACAAATAGGGGTACCAAAAAATTTGCAATTATTGACACTAGTAAAACTTTACAAATTGCTTTTGGAATCACGTTCAAAAATTGATCAAAAAGATTTTCCCTAAGCTCAAATTTGAAACATAACAAGTATCTAAACTCTATAAAGTAGCACAAAAGGAATTTTCTCATTTTGATCAACTAGGTCAAAGTTATAACTGATCAAATAGGGCCTCCCAGAATTCAAAACAATTAGCATCAACATGACAATAATAAATGACCAAATTTGAGGGATTCAAAACCTAGTCAAAACATATTCAAACAACTCAAAATCTTAAACATAGGCTCTTTGGTATGGACACTAAACACTCTCAAAGAAATGAGTCATGAAACATTACTAGATGTAAAATATTCAATTGCAAACAAGGCCTTCTTTCACTATTTGACACAGGCAAAAATGTAGATTTGGACATTGCTCAAAATTGAACTTCACAAAATGAATCAAAATGAAAATTTATCTTTATGCAATGAATGGATATACTGATTGCAAGGTGTTAGAAACATTAAACACCTCTTAGGCCTCAAATGGATAGCTAGGTACACATGCATTAAAAAGTCCTTATAGGGCTTTTTTTTAATGGTACTCAAAATCAAGGCTTCAATTTTGAGTCCCAACAAGAAGTACAAGGACAATGTTGATAATTCTAGAAGAAATCATGTTTCTAAAGTTGGTGATGAGGTGATGGTTCATTTGAGAAAAGGAATATTTTTGGTTGGAACATATAGTAAGTTGAAGAGGGATAATTTTTGACCTTGTAATATCTTGAAGAAGTTTGAAAATGGAAATGCTTATGAAGTTGAGTTACCTAATGACATGGATATATCTCTTATATTCAATATTGTTGATCTATATAAGTATTAGGAGTTAGATGATGAAGTTGTTGTACTTGATGATTATCCTAAGAAGTGGATTGAAGAGGTTGAATAGATATTGGATTAGAGAGTTGGTAAAAGCACAAGAGGAAAAGACTATGAATATTTGGTGAAGTGGAAAAATAGACCAATTGAAGATGCTACATGGATTTCTTAATTTGAGTTGGATTTAGCTTAGGTTGTAACACTTACATGACTTAGGAGAATCATTTATTTCTACCCTGATTGTCTGATGTAGGAGCATCCTAGGTTGATGTGTTATCTTGCTCATTTTTGTTCATTCTTCTAGTTATTGTCAAATTTTAGTCATTACCAAGTTGCAGTAATTGTCGAGTGCCAATAATTTTGTCATTCAAGCCGAGTTGAAGTTGTCCCATGTCATCTTAACACTCGAGTTAGCATGTTATCCCATATCACTCTACATCATGTGCCAAGTTCCATAGTGTGTGCCAAGATATCCTTCATGTGCTGAGTTATCCAGTGTGTACCAAGTAATCTTTCATGTGCTGAATGTTCCTATTGATGTCGAATATAAGTATTTTGGATGTGTTTTCTGCATTTTTGGTGTAAACCAACTTGAAAATTAATTTTGATCATGACATTTATGATAAGATATTGTCTTGGATGTGTCCAAACTATTGTTGGGTTGGCCTTTCTATTATGTAATGATCTAGAATGTTCTGTAAGTCATTTTAGAAAGTAGGGTGTTTAGGCTTAGAGTTAGGGTAGATTTTAGAGAGTCTAGAGAGAACTAGGAGCTTTTGAAATTTGGTTGCATATGTCTTTGAAAGTGTGAATTTGAATTTTGATCTTGGATCCTAAATGTGTTTTGTATTTGGCCATAACCTAGAAGGCCTTATAGTTAGGCATGTATGCCGATTATTTCATAAATCAATGAAAGTATCTTGTTCTCTCATTATGGTGTTGTTCTCTTTGTGTGTGTTTTTTCTCTTTGTGTGTTTGTTTCTATTGTGTTAACTCTAAAAGGTTGGTCTAGATTGTTGGGTGTGACTTTGGCCCTAGTTATTCCTATCCTCCTTGTATCACAACACTAAGTAATGGAAATGATAAAGTTGAGGGTAAAAAGAGATGGTTAGAGATAGTGAGATTTGGAAGTAGTGGAGCCAATGAAGAAGTGATCACCCGATCAGATGGATCAAGTTATCACTCCACATCCAACTAAATAAATAAGGTATGTAGGAATTGTATAGTCAATGATATATTTTACAACCATTCCTAGCATAAATGTAAAAAATTTTATATTAGCATAAGCAAAGATGTATTAAGAACATAAAGAAAATCATTTATTACATAGAGTATTGAGCATCAGTGGTATAGTCTATATTGATCGACCTTTGCATTTTAGATCTAATGATCAATGAAGTTTATTTATTAACTGAATGAATTAGTGTTAGGCAAGTGACATAATCTTGACCAAGCAAGTAAAGAGACTGAGCTAGCTATCATTCACCAACCAAGTATGAAGGAATTAATTGTAGACCTAAAATGAAACTTTAAAGGTATTCATCAAATTTGAACATTCATTTTTATTCAATAGGCAATCAAAAGAGTTTACAAGATATTTTAAGGAAATCAAAGAAATTTAAGCAACCAATGTGAGAGAATCATAGTATAATATTAGTGAATATGTCAAACAAAGTAGGTATTACTCTCAATGTCAAAATGATTATTCAACAGAGATGTTCCAAATGTATTTTTTATTAAAAAATGCTAGTTCATTATGTCGTCTATAAGTGAAATTTTGAAGGGTAGAAATGCACACATTGTAAGAAATGACCAAAGTCCTCTACCTAATTTCAAAAATTATGTAAACCTCAAAAACATTATTGATGATATTGGAGCTTTATCATCAATTAGACCTAGGGTATTGACTATTCAGGATATAAGATCCTATTATCTATGAAAAGTAGGAGAAGTAAAAGAATTTGAAATTAGAGAATCTTATGACAAGTTATGTGTTAATGGAGTCTTGAAGGATGAATACAAGATCATTGCCAAGAAAGGGCTTACCAATGCCCTAGGTTTTCTAAAGGCTTTTAAAGTTGAATGGACAAATATTATTCTTAGCTATATTTAACACATGTAAATATGGTCAGAAGGTGGTCCAATAAAGATAAAAAAGGCCATCATTCACAGGGTAAATGGGTACCCAACTTTGGATTGACCAAAAAGTATAAGAAGCACAACAAATAACAAAATTGAAAATTTAACCAAGGCAAGTGGAATGGTCAAAGAATATCAATTGATGGAATTGAGGATCCATTAGCTAAATTTTTTGTTCATGTGATTGCACAATTTTTTTATCAATCTAGCAAGTTAAGCACTATACCATAAATAGTAATGGATTTGGGCTATAAGATTGTGGAGAAGTATCATACCTATGACTTTTTCAAGCTGCAACTTATCCAACTTATAGAAAATTTAGAGGCAATAAGAAAAGAAAAGAATACCTCTTGTAATTTTGGATCTCTATTAGTTTGTATGTTTTTATATGTTTAAAATTATTTTCCTACTATTGAAACAATTGCATGGGATAGGAATCAACCAAAAATGGAGTAGAAAAACAATTTAATTAGCGAATTGGGAGAAAATTTTGAAGCAATAATGGATAACTATTTTGAAGAGATCAAAATATTTGGATGAAAAGTGGTATGAGAATTTTGAAGTCTTTAGTAGATAAGTATTATGCTGAAATATGTTTTATTGTAGATACAATTTTTTTTATGCTCAAATAGCTTTTCCAAGGGTATTATGGCTACGGCCAATGCCTTAAAAAGTGAATATAAATGAGGTAACTACAATAGCAATTGTAATTTTGGTTGAAGAGATGGATGCAAACCCTAAGAAACTTGGCACATATGAAATAGTAGTTGTCAAGCTGACTATTGAATCCAACATGCCTAAACAGAGAAGAAATGAAAAATGAATAATGTTGATGATGATAATAAATATGAAGGAGAAGGATCTAGACAACCTATAGAGGTTGAGGAAGGAAAACAAAAAAAACTTGTTGTTATAAAGCCTAAGGAAATGAAGTACAAAAAGGTTGTTATTATTGATCCTAAGCTAAAGGTCAACTTGAAAAAGGATTTGGAAGGGATGGTGATACCTTAAGAGCCAAAGGGAAAGGTGATTATCACAAAGTTGAAGACATCTTAGTCCCTTGCCAGGAAATTTAGAGGAATTCCATCAAACAAGAGGAATCCAACTGAAATACCAAAGAAAATAGTATCTAAGAAGCCAAAGAAGAAACTTGTAATAGCATAAGAGGAGGAAGATGATAAATAGACTAAGTTTGATGAATCTAGAAAACTTTAAATAGTGAAGAGACTCCCTTCAATGACTATATATTAGGGATGTGAAAAGTTAAGAGAATTAAAAAAATTATAGGATTCAAAGATATTATTTATAATTATTTGAATAATGATGATCAAGTAAAACTTGAAGAAGCAATGATTAACATGATGATCAAGTTTAGATGTACACCCTTGGAATTAGGAGATTAATTCCAAGAGAGTTTGTATAAACAAGTTTATTCAAAATGGAAGTGGGCACTAGCCATCAAGAAATAAGTAAGAGAGACAACATTGGCACAAGATATGCTAGGTATGGGGAAGATTCATATGTCTATATACCATAAGGATTTTGTAAAGAAGTTTATGCCAAGAGACAGTGCATACAAGATTTTAAAAAATAAATCTCCTGAACCTAAGAAAGATAACATTAGGATATGGAAATAAGCATTTGGATTTCTTACCCCATCTATGGAGTGAGGGAAGGAAGAGATGCAATAGAGTTTGAAGATTCCTAAAAGAAAGAATTTTCCAAGCTAACCAAGGATATTCAACAACTAGTTAGTCAATGTGAACAAAGAGAGATTGTCTGCACTATTGAACATGACAATGACATGCCTCCACTGAATTTGAATATACTAACTAAAGATGACATTCAAATTTTATTGTTAGATCCAAGAAAGCCCCACACTAGCCCAATTTTTAAAAAAATTGTACATTATCCAAAGCTTAATAATAAGAAGACTAGTGATTTTGATGTGACATTAGTTATAGAGGATACAAGTGAAAAGAAATTTGGTAAGGCTTTAATTTTATTTACACCAGTTACTTGTATGCCTATTTTTAAAGTAGATGGAAATTTTGTAAAGGATTCATGCATGGAATTGGTAGCAGAATAAGTAACATAGAAAGAGAAAGAGGCCACTCAAGCTCTTATTCAATTTTTGAATGCAAAGGTTGTAAAAACTACAACTGAGAAACCCATATAATAGGTAATCCCTACTCAAGTGAAGTAGTCAAGATTGAGATCGAATGACAAGGGAAAATAGTTACAATTTTTACTACTAAGTGATTCACCCTCACAATCTCAAGATGTGACTCAATAGAGTGAGGTAGCTAATTCAATGAGTCTTGATTAGGTAATCACATTACCCATGTATGATTTGAACAATCTAACATTGAAAAACTACAAGAGCTAAAAACTTTGTTGAGCTAAAAGTCAAAGAAAGAATAGCTAAGAAGAGAGTAGAAGAGAAAGAAAGTATTATACACTTTCAAAGACATTTTTTAAGATGCATTTGATATTATAGACTTGAATAATCAACATCCAATTTTAGATCAGTTATTATATTTAGTTGATAAGATTCAAAAAGATGATATAGAAACCAATGATACATTGTTACAATGGTCTAAAAGAAGACTTGAGAATAAAGTGCTAGAGAAAGTCACATAGGAACTTGTACATGAAAAAATTGAGCTTTCCACATCAATCACATAACTAGAAACAATTTTACACACCATTCATTCATTGTACATGAAATTATGTGATATTAATTTCTTTATAGTGGATACTAAATGCTTATTAGAAATGCTACATGTAGACATGAGAGAAAGTGTTATAATTTAATTGGGAAAGAACACAAGTTCAAGCTCATCTTCATATAATGAATTGACATCTTATCAATAGATGATAGTCATTCCCATGGCTAAAGATACAACAATTAGTGATAAGTTGAGATTGATTAAACTTCAATTATTACGTTATTTGGAAATCATTTAGGAGGTATCTACTTCCAAGAACATGTTGAAGAAAGATACACATTTTTCACATATTGAAATATTTATTGATATAGCTATCAAGCTACAAGTTTAGTCTCAAATTCTAAACCAAGTTAAGGAAAGATGGAATAAAGGCTATGCCAATATTGCGGAAAGTCATTAACAATTCTTTGACAAGAAAAAATTAGCCCCAATAGCCCCAAGCAATTAGTGATAAAAAAGGGGGATATAAGAAATAAGAAGACAAGGAGGAAATAAGAAATGAACAAATTTTGGGATCAGGCATCAGATTTTATATATTCAAATTATGGTCTCAAGGGGGTATTTATTTTGACAAAAATGATCATTCATGACAAAGTGTTTTTGCCACTAATGTCGAAGGGGGAGATTATTAATCTCTAATTCTATGTTGTCTATTAGTGTCCAAAAACTTATTCATTTACTAGGAAGGTATACATGGTCATCACTATGACCAAGTCATCTAGTAAAGGGCAAGTACACAAAGATTATACCAAGTTAAATAGTGATTTTTGAGTATTCCATTGAGACTAAGCACAGGTATGTGTTGAGCATTATAGTTGAGAACAAGCACATGTATGCAATGAACAATATAATTGAAACCAAGTATATTATTGAGAAAGAAGTATATAGAAGTTGAGTGATGATGTCAATGAGTCAACATGACCAAGTGTTAGAACATTCAAGTGTCGAGCAGATCATTTTTGTCATATGGATTTGTAATGACACAAACACATATGCAAACCATTTTGGCTTTCTTCTATATGATATTTAATATTTATAGAGCTATCTAAGGAGATGATCATGTGTCATTACAAAAGGTAATGATCCCAAGAAATTTAATCCGACAAATTAGAAAGTCATATAGAAATGGAAAAAGATGGTGAATTGTAAACTGTTGATCAAGATCTACAACTTTCATAGAATATTATTTAACGAGGATTCTAACCCTAGAATCAGCATGTAAGAATGCATGAATGAAGGAATGAATGTATGTATGTGTGTGTGAAGAGAAAAGACTAAGTTTGATAGAAGATTAGATAGAGAGTGATCAAAATAGTGAAGGACTACAGAAAGATATCATATTAGTAAATTAGATTAGAGACATTGCAAAGAGGAGACCCAAGACCAACTTATAGAGAAAATTTTTAGGTAGGCACTTAATCAGTTATAGCTAATTGAATCAGAGTAAATCTCTTAATAGAGTGGTCTTAATAGATTTATGTAAACCTTCTGAAAAAGTCCTTACTTTTTTGTAACTATAAAATCCTTTAACAAGGTGAGATCTAATAGTCTTTAAAGATTTTAATGGGGTAGACCATTTATAGGGTGGATCATATCTTATGATCAAATATTATAACCCTAACAGGTTAACATTATTGGTGCAATAGTAAAGATTTGTGGGTTTCATCCCCACCCTAGTTTTACCTTCGCATTAAAGTGTTTCTAGGTTACCAAATCATTATGTTATGTGTTTAATAGTATTTAATTTATGTTTTAGAATTATAGTTTTAATATTATATCTGAGATTTGAGATTAATTAGGTATGAATTCAGTCATTTTATTTTGAAGTAAAAGTTTGAGATCCTGATTCACCCCCCCACCCCCCCCAAACCCAACAATTCCCCCCACCTAGCATATTATTTCCCATTAACCCTTCCAAAAGCATACATTTAGAATTAAATTTATATTATAAAGCTTAATACTTGTTTTTCATATCATCTAAATTCATCTTAGATTCATGTTAGATTCATCTTATTGAATTGAAAAAAGATACAAAAAGATAGCTTAGATTGCATTTTCATAAATCCTTCATTCTAGTACAATCTCTAGCCATTGAATGTCATGGTTCTGAGAGTATTTAAAATGCTACTAGATAGAAGGAAATAATTTGGCATATTTGGGTATATCATGATGAATAATATAATATTCATTCATGAATAATCTACCATAGAAGGACTATGTTGAAGTGTGTTGTTGAGGTACCATATCAAGTTCAACACAAACACAAATGACAAACTAACACATAAAAATAGCACAAAGTAAGCATGGATGAGATGATGATGAGAGAACTTGCTTTTACAAAGATATAGAAATGACTGGATGGTCATGATTAAGAGGAAAAGAATGAGAAATGATAGATATTGGCTATTGACTAATCTAAATGTTCATTTCTTAAGAGGAAAAATTAAAGGCAAAGATAAAAAGGAAAAATGAGAGTGGTAGAGACAAATACAAAAGAAAGCCTTTTGTGAAAGTCAAAGATCCCACTCATTAGAAAGTGCACTTAAAGTGGCATGGGTTTCTTTTTCTTTTATTTAATTTTCCTTTTCATGTACACATAGGATAAGAGGGGACATGTTACTTTAATAAAATAAAATTAGGATAAAGTGGTCAAACTTTAGGATAAAATCAAATAAATGATTATGTGATGATTTGATCAAATATTATCGACTAATTAATTATGAAAAATTAATTAAATGTATAATAGTGATCTAGTATTTAAATTTAATTACTTTAAAAGGGGGCTTATAGTTCACTAGACCAAAAATGTGTGAATAAGATTGCCCCTCTTTCAATCAGTGTGTGATGATGTCAAGCATTTTTGTAAAGCTATGAACTCTTCTGAGAGAAGTGACTCCAAACCTAATTGGACATAGCATAGTAAGCTTGAATTGATAGATACTATCTTCAAACTTGATTAAATGAAGGGTATTGAGATTGGTTGATTTTGAACTTAATAGAACATTAAGTCAAAAAATTTAGATAACATTAATTCCAAACTTGGATTTAACAAAATAATAGTTGCACCAAAGTGATTTTGATTAAACTAGAATCAATAGGTAAATTTAGAATGCACAATTTGATGTGAATAAATGAAATTGAGCATTAGGGTTGATATGATTAATCAAACAATACTAAATTGATGAGGTGTGATGAGAATTGATATGCCTCTAGTTGGATTGTGAGATTAATCCAATAAATTTGATGTGATGCAGTAAAATCACTCATGAAAAAGATTGAAGAATCTCAACTTGATGTCAAGCACTAAAGTTGAGATACTTCTAATTGAGATACCATTATCAATTTGTAGTTTGAAAGATCAATTGATAGATTATTCCTACCCCTTGGCAGTAATATCAAAATTATGCTAAGGAGATTGTAGAAATGAGAAAGATTTGATCAAATTGAGATTAGATAAGGTTCAATATGATTGATAATCAATTCAAAGATATTTGAAGAGAATTTCTAAACCAAGTTTGACCACCTTGTGATGAGAATTTTCCCTAATTTGAACAAGGTTGACTGGAATGATTTAGTGTTAGGATTTATTAGATAGAAAATAAAAATTACATGAAAATATATCCAATATCATAAAATAATAATGCACATAGAAGACAACACAAGATACAAAAACTTAACATGGTTCACCCAATTGCTAGGCTATGTTGACCAAACAACAAGTCTAATATTTTTTATTATCAAGTGATTATAACTTAATTAAAATCTATACTCCTTTGAAACTTGATATTATTGTAAGAGGAAACTATCTTGTTGCACACTAGGAAATCCCTAACCCTGGGCCAATTTATAAAAAATATTTTTCTATTTACAAAATTGAGGCTAGAATAATTACAACATGTTAGCCTTTGAAAAAAATAGCTCCAAAAAATACCTTATCAAGGAATTATGGTGAGTGTATAGTACTTCCTTGATTAGGCACCACAAACTAACATGTAACGTTGACATTTGGTAAAATTAAGTGATTTAAAATAACTTCAAATGATTTTGTCAAATTTTGATGAAAAAGATACATTTTAGAAAAGTCATCAACTATGTTTTAGTAGAAGAATTTTAAATTGTGATTCTAACAACCAAGAAGATTCTAAACTTTGATTTTGATACTCAAAATGGATTCAATGAATTGAAAGTAAGAAAGGTTGTAATTCTTTTATAAATCAAAGATAGTTGCAAATTAGGTCAAGATCTATATAAGGGGCACAAAAGGGTCATCTTAACATCAATTTCACATTTATCTTTTGATGAGAAGAGAGTCTTTTGAGACAAAATATACAAGTTCCTATGAGAGATCATCATTTTGAGAAGATCATGAGGCATAATTCACCTTAAGACTATGTTCCCCCAATAAGTGATCAAAATCTAATCTTGATTTCATCCAATTTTGATACATTTTTCACTTTTTTTAGTTAAGAAACTTATTTTATCACATAATAGTCAAGTTTATCACATGTAGTTTTACGTTATATTGTATGACACTTCATTAGATCCTCTTTTATTATTTTAGTTCTTTCTATTTTATCGCATGACCAACACCCTTTTGGAAATGTAAGAGTGTAACTAAGAGAGGAGGGGTGAATCAGTTATCACAAAAAAATTCCTTGTCCCTTATATGTCAATACAAACTCACATTAATCATGTAATATCGTCCAGCTCAGTTAACACTAAAATATTATTGATACTCGATTAATAAAAAAAATTATTAATAATATATTTTAACCTTTAGTAACATACTTGTAGAAAAATAAAGAATGAGAAAATAATATAAAGACAAACGATACCGATATTTAATATGCAAACCCAATTTGGGAAAAAAATACCTTGCAACTAGTCATAATATTTTTCACTCTTTTGAAATGAGTGCTATTAGGATTCAACCCCATTGAAGGTTACAAAACATATTGTTAAGTATGACCTTGTTAGAGGATTTATATCACCCTATTGTGAGTGGGCTTGTTAGAGGTCTTCAAACACTTTAATCTTGACATGCCACCTTGTTAGAGGATTTAGTATATGACTGTAGAAATACCCCTAAATTGGCACATTAGCATTCTAATCCAATTTTGGTGCATCAATCTTACATCTATTTCTTGATCAATCAAGTCCTATTGTACTAGGCATTTCTACTTGTTATCATCTTTACTTGACCTAAGTGTCGAATGCAAAAAATCCCTAACCTGTACTAATCACATTCTTTATTTAATTCCTAACTATTGATTGAAATTGGATAAATTAACCTCTTAATTTAATTAATTTAATTATAAGTCCTAAGCATTTTAACTAAATTAAATCCACCCTCTTTAGCTAATACACATAAAAAAGAAAATAAATTGATTTAATTAAATATATATCATACGTGTTGAAACTAATTATTTAATTAATTAGAATATTAAATTATGATGTCATGTTTGAACGGATCAATATTCTTTCCTAATTCATCCCATATGATAAAGGAATTGAATATATTGATTTAATCAAATATGCTCATCATAATTGTTGAAGCTAATTATTTAATTAATTAGATTAATAATTATGAGCTCATATTTGAATGGATCAATGTTATCCCCTATTTCATCTCATTCAACTCCATCAAAAATCAAGGACTTAATCTCACATTCAATTTAAACCATACACTCAATTTAATCTGGATCATTGATTGGATCTAAGATTCTATAAAAGGAGACCCCCGACCTCTCATTTGGGAGGATGCAACTAAAGATTATAAAACCACTAGTGGATTGATTACTCAAGCATCTTACATTTGAATTTCTATTGCTTTTACATGCTCATCATCTAGATTATAATGCCCTCATTTAGCTTAATTTTCTTTTGATTGTTCTTAGATTAATTTGAAAATCATCTAGATTAATCCATATCTTTGCATAAAAAAATCAAAAATATATATTAATATTTTATTTTTATTCATTCAAATCCTCCATACTAGTTTGGTCTAGTTAGTAAACTCTTAATTCTAAGAGTATATAGTAAAACCCCATCTAGTCAAAAGGCAATAGATTTCCTTGTGTAGACATGCCAGATGAATAATCTCATATTCATTATGAGATGTTACTAATAAAAAATGATCATGTTGAATTGTTTTCTTGAATTAGAGGCCCATATTTAACACTCACATTTCTGGTGCCCACTATGGGGCAAGAATCAATTTTCTAGCCTCATTGTTATTCATTTTTGACATTTTGGATTTTTGTCCATACAAAATAGTGAGAAATCTAAAATTTTGTGTAATTATTTATACTTCCTCATGTGGGATAGCATATTCTCACATAGTGAGAGTACTTTCTTATGTGTCATAAACTATTTCCTTGCACAATATGGTGCATAGTCTTGTGTGAGACTTGATAGTAGAGTATGAAAGATTTTTTCTATTAACTCTATCATTTATTGTTTTTTTGTCTAACCTTTATTTTTGAAGTACTTATTTTATGATTTCTAATTTTTGAAATAACTTAACACTGGTTTGCAAGATGATTATCGAAGATACCTTGAAATAAACATGCAAATAGTACTAATGGTTTGATTGCAAGATGCCAATCAAAGATCTTCTTATCAAAGAAAAAATTCAAACCTACTCAAACAATATGTTTTTTTTCATGCTTTTCAATACACATAGTTTAATAAGGCTTGTAAATTTTTTTAGGCTCAAGACAAAAGAATAGGGGAGTATGCCCTTTGCTACTTAGAGGTGATGTCAAAGAGTAAATTAGAAACCTAGACACCTTTGGAAGATGGTACCTAAAGGAGGCATGAAATGTAGTTTTTTTCTAAAGAAAAGCTTTTAATTAAGGGATGATGTTATTTTCCTTCTAGAAAAATCAAAATCTTGGAAAAAGACAATTTGAGATTTAAAAGCTAGTTTGATGATGATTATGTTTTTCATGTTTGCATAACGTGATGAGGTAGAGGAGTATGATCTTTTCTCTTTGGGAAAATAAGAAACTTGGACCCTTGAATCTAAGCTATAGTTTGAGTTAACCTTCAGAGTTCCTACTAGAGAAATCCAACCTCTAGGAATCACCCAAGTGAGTATGCACCTAACACTAGTGATTCCATCTCACTATAATAAAGAAGCTTTGTAGAATCAAAAACTTTTAAGCCATGTTAATATCTTCTTCTTGATTCTCATATTGCATATCAAGAGGAGGCTATGTTTTTTGCATTGGACAATGAAACCCTAGTCTTGTTAGTCAAGTGTGTGCACTTTCAGGTGTTGGTTTGGGTTGTTGGTGTTAACCTCATTCGCAAGGCCACCAAGGATTAATGTGAATAGAAGACTATTAATGTTTTTTTAGTTAATTAGTACCCAATTCACCTCCAAAATGGGGCATAATATTTGTGCAAGGAGGGAAAAGAATCTCTCCTATACATCCTCATCATAGGCATGTACCTAGATGCTAGAAGGTGGTATATTCCCTTGACCCCTACCAAAAGTGTGACCATTGAGAGTATATGTTATTGAGTCCTTGGAATACACCAAAAATAAGGGCATCATCTAGTGGGGTAACATAGCTATGTGAGGTGAACACATGCACATAAGTTGTGAGACAAAGGTTTTGCTACCTCTACCATTTCTGGTTATTGAGATAAAAGACTATCTTTTTTGAGTCTACAATTGTCCAAACAAAAAGTTCAAGACTACCTCATCCCTCTCAGTTTCTTTTTCCTTTGTCAAATTGTTTAGGACTACTTCTTGTATCCCCTTGTCTAAATATCAATTCTCTACTCACCAAAACAATCCAAAATAGTGTCAAAATCTAAGCATAATGTCTACATCTAACTAAAAACCATAAAAAATGTTGGTACTCTATCCAAAACTTGTTAGAACTTATTAGAATCTCTTTAAATTTTTTCAAAACTTGACTATTTGTCCTTTACTCACCTTCCTTATTGCATATTTTTTATGATTTAGGACCTTTTGGTCTGTCATTCTACATTTTTTTATGTAGTACTCTATACTTCCTTGCATAGGAGGCTAATTTTTCTAGTGTGATCCTTGTTAATGGCAACTAGAATCGGTGAATATCATTTTGAACCTATTTTGTCTTTGACATCTCTTCCTAAATATCCTCATCATCATGGGAGACCATTTTAAATGAAGATACCTTTTGTGGTATCACCTAAGACTATATTCAATGGTTCTTTTGTAAAGGCCACTATACCTCTAGAAGAAGAAGTCCTAGCTGATCTCAAAGACCACTCTCATGGGATGACTCCTAAAAAGTATGGACTAGGTCTTAAACTAATAAAATGCCTTGGCTAAAGTGAAATGGTCCTATAGGATGTAACAACAAAGGGTTGATTGATCCAATCAAAGAAACATCTATAAGGCCTCATGACACAATAAGCCTAGGATTCAAGAAAGTTCCTTTTCATCTAGGAATCAATAAATTTGTACCAAAATATGATAGTTCATCTGAACATGAGTAACAAACTGAGTCTAGCAATCAAGTAGAAATTTTTGTGATGAGGATACTTTTCCTTATCCTATTCTACTTTCAACATGCTTTGTAGTACTAGATAACTTTCTACCATGTATCAGAACTGTTAAAGTTGATAGTGATTCCTTTGAGAATACTACTAAGACTCCCCAAATTCAATAGGAATAGGGTGAGTCTAGTCATACTATCATTTTTGAATGACTTTGTAAAATCAAGATGATAATGAAAGTGGAGAATACATACCCATAACTATTGGGGAATCCTACAATATGACTCCATGTAACACTGATTCTTGAGAATACAAATTTGATTCTCTCTCAAAGGAAACTTTTGATAAGGATGTTGATCAAGTTGACACATATGAAAAGAAACTTGAAACGGGAAAGAAATCTAGGCTTTGGTCTTATGAGTCTCACCCTACTAATGTCATTGTTTCTTCAATTGGTTTTGTTAAAACTCAAATGAATTTGAACATACCTTTGGATGAAATTACTTTAGGTCTCAAATTACATTTTTATGCATTTGATGACTATACTATGAATGCAATCAAATATACCACTAATATTTCACTCAGTTATCCACATCTAATAGACTATAACTCAAATACTATATCTAGTGAAGTCCCCATGTTCTAGAATGACTACACTCTAGCTTTCTATCTACACATTCATGAACTTGTAACATCTTTTGTTAGTGAACACAATATGAATATGATTAAAGTCAACACCAAATTTCTTAGTCATATAATCAAAATTACAAAAATAGATGTCTTGATGGTGAAAACCACATTATGGTAGTATCTAAAGGTGAAAATATCTCCAAGGTACCTAAGGATGAGATATTTGATGCACTTCCAAGTCACTTTTAGGAGAAATCATAAGTATTAGTAGAACCAATACAAAAAATCAATCTAGGAACTAAGGAACACCCTCATATTATACATATTGCATAATCTTTATGTATAGAGGAAAAAGAGGAATATGTTTCTTTCTTTTGGGAAAAGAAGATAAAATCTTCATGGACCTACTTAGATATTCCAAGCTTAAATCTTGATCTTATAATGCATCATTTTTCTATCACACCAAGGGTGAAACCCATCAAATAGAAGCTCAAAAAGATGCACCCTCATGTGGAACTATTTGTTAAAGCTAAACTAGGAAACATCTTAAAAGTTGGTTTCATTTGTGCCATTGATTATGTTGAATGGATCTCAAACATAGTTCCAGTCTCAAAACATGACAAGTTTATTAGAGTTTACATTGATTTTCAAGATCTAAACAGAGCATGTTCCAAGCATGACTTTCCACTACCCAATATTAATATGATAGTGGACATGGTAGCAAGATATGAAATGTACTCACTAATGGACAATTTTTATTTTTATAATCAAACCAAAATTACACCAAAAGAACAAGAGAAAACTTCTTTCACTTGTGCATAGGGTACCTTTTCTGGAATGTAATGTTATTTGGCTTAAATAATGCTAGTGCAACATATAAATGAGTGGTTACTACCATATTTCATGATATAATGCATAAAATGATGGAAGACTATGCTAATGATACTCTATTCAAGAGTATGTAGCAAAGGACTCATATTTAAGATTTGGGACCTATCCTAGATCCCATGGAAAACTTTATTGTCATATTAAATCCTAAGAAATGTGCTTTTAGTGTCACATCAGGAAGCTACTTGGTTACATTTTCTCTACAAAAGGAATCAAGGTGGAACTAGAAAAGGTTTGATCTATAATGGAAATGCATCCACCTTGCAACATTTGTAAAATGAGGGGCTACAAGGAAGACACCAATCTATTCAGTAATTCATATTACAATTAGTGGATAAATCACAACCTTTCACTAATACTTTGTATAAAGGTGTGTAATATGATTAGAACATGGACTGAGATCAAAGCTTAACACTGATCAAGTAGTATGTTGCTAATCAACAAATATGATGCCTCCTATTCATGTGAATCTACTCATTTTGTACATCTTTTCAATAAACTTATCTCTAGTTATATTACTAGTTCAAGAAGACAACAATAAGGAATGAGCTATTTATTATCTTAGTCATACATTGATTTCCTATGAGATGAACTATAGCATTACTAAGAAAGATTTCTTGTCATTTTTTTTTCTTCCTAAAAGTTGATCTACTACATGCTTTCTCATACTACATGATTGATTGCAAAGATTGATCCATTAAAGTATTTTCTCGGTAAGGCCACTCTAATAGGAAGGTTGGCTAAATGGGTTATGATCTTGGGTGAATTTGACATTGAATAAGCTATCAAAGGACAAGAAATCAACTATCAACAAGAAAAAGCACCAATATGAAGTCTTCTACCACTGACTATTATATTCCTTGATTAATCTATTTTATCACTAACACACCAAACATGGGTGATGTTCTTTAATGGTTCCTTCAAATGACAAGGATATGGTTCTAGAATTTTATTTATAACACTACAAAAATACCCTTTACCTAAGGGATACAAGATACTATTTCCTTGTACAAAAAATATTGTAGAATATGAAGCCTTAATCAATGGCATGAAAACTATAGTTGAATGGAGGGCAGATGAACTCAATATCTTTGGTGAGTCATAATTAGCAATCAATCAAGTCAATGATAGTTATTAGACAAAGGATAAGAAGTTGACACCTTATAAGATAATGGTTGATGATATGATAAAGTATTTTTCACATGTCACTTTTCAAAAAATTCCTTGGGAAAATAACAAGGCAATTGATATAATGGCCACTCTTACTTCCATGCTAAAAATGCCAGAAAATGAATTTTGACATGAGTTCCTAGTGGAGACATTATCCTACCCTTCATATGATTCATTTGAATCCTAAATGATATGTTCTATCATAGGTCATAATTCATCTTGCTACCATCATATCTACTCTTACCTATGTGACCAAATTATCCTAGACAATCTAACTAAGAATGAGAAATGTCACCTTATCTAAAATTCTTCATGGTATGTCATCATTGCTAACAACTTTTTTAGGAGAAGTCTTGATGGTACACTCCTTAGGTGTTTAAAATCTTGTTAGTGAATAGGTTGTCCTCTAAAGAAATAAACACAAATTAACTATAAATTCCTAGATAGGAAGATTGAATCAGCACTAATAGTGGGATAGGTTATTAGTGGATTGATAACCTTCCTCTAAATTTTGTCAGGTACAACTCCCCGTACATGATTTACAATGAATTTAAATATGGATGCTTTTAACTATAAAGCATAAATTTTTTACAAACATCTATTCATAAACACAAAGTAGATGTGGAAATATTAACTAATTGAAAAAAAAATGAACATAAAATGACACAAAGTCCATTTGCTTGAATGTTGCATCACATAATGGACATTGAGAGAAAGAAGAATGATATTTTCCAAACCCATAGACAATTAAAGCAAAAAGTCCAAAATATAATCATGAAAGAAATTATATGTATCAAACTAAATTCAAAGATGAACAATATGACACAAAGATCAACATTGATTAGAGATTCATTACACCAACTCAAAGTTCTATTGCATTAAATTACTCTTCCTCTAAATTAAATAAATAAAATAAATTTTTTTGTTTGACATATAAAAATAATTATTCAAAAAAATAAATCTATTCTCCTTTCTCTTTTTCTACTATCTCAATCTTTTCTTTCCAACCCCAAGTCTGCAAATTTTTCCCAAAAAGAAAAGACTGAAACCACTTTCTCCTCACATTTTTACAATATATAGTTTTTCAAGATGGTTAGTCAATTATAAAAACTAATAGGTTTGAAGGTGGTTATTCAGTTATAAAAACTGATAGGTTCGAAGGTGGTTATTCAGTTATAAAAACTAATAGGTTTGAAGGGGGTTATTGAGTTATAAAAACTAATAGGTTCAAGTATGGGAGGCATAACTAATTATTCCACCATTGGATCTCCTTCATTTTTGGATATGTTGGTGATATCATTTTCATCTATGGTTCCACTAGAGCGATTGACAAAATTATGCTCGAGTTAAAAGTTATTAGTTGTTGTTTGCAAGTAGATAAAATTGTCAAACCATCAAATCTATTGAACCACTTTGAACCATGTCATGTTTTGAACCTAAACTCTAAACTGTTGAACCTTCACATTGAATCTACCTCTATTTGACCTCCTTGAACCTATGGACCAAGTTGAACCTATGAATCCTTTGTACCTATTTGTCTTGGACAAACAAATTGAACTCCTTAAACTATCAAATGCATTTGATCCTATACTCTAAACTACTTTGATCCACCTGAACCACTTTGAACTGCTTTGAACCTTAGTTCAAAGAGGTTCAAGATTCCACATTGAAAATTATAGTCATTAATATTTATGATAGCAAGAATAGGTCCATGTTTAGGAGCTATAACTTTTTATCCCACCATTGGATCTTTTTGATTTTCGAATATGTTGGCACAATCCTAATCTTCTTCCTTTCCACTAAAGAGATTTTCAAAATTATGCCTGAATAAAAAGTTATAGGTGACTATTTATAGTTATACAAAACTATCATTTTGAACTACTTTGAACCACTTTGAACCAAGTTCAAAGTAGTTCAAAGAGGTTCAAGACTTGAAACTAAAAATTTAAAATCTAGATCCATATGTGTACCAACAAATTTGATGACTCAAAATTTTCATTAATAGAGGTACACGAAAGAATTTGTGTATCACACTCAAATGGCTTGACACTAGCTAACAAAATTATAAGAGCTGGTTGCTACTAGCCAAAAATAGAGAAAGAGTCAATTACATACACCAGGTCCTACAAATAGTGCAACCTCCATGAAATATGATTCATGCTTCAACCAAGGAGAAAATTCCTTTCATCACACTTTTTCCATTTCAACAATAGGCCTTTGATCTAGTGGATTAGGTTCATCCATCTTCTTTGAATGGACACAAGTTCATCATCATAGCTATATACTACTTCACAAAATGGGTAGAAGAAGTACCTATTTCTGAGGCTAATGGAAGAACTTTAGGTCTTTTCATTCTCAACTACATCATCTATAGGTATGGTGTACTATCCTCCATCATTACTGATAATGGGGGATAATTTTTTAAAAAGAATCTCAAGGAGTTGTGTTCAAATTTTAAAATCATGCAACATTGGTCTTCCATCTACTACCCTCAAGGTAATGGACAAGAGGAAGCATCCAATAAGGCTATTCTTAAGATCCTGCATCACACAGTTAACAAATTTGAAAGGAATTGGCATCTTCAACTCAATTTGACTCTATGGGCTTAAAGAAATAGTACTAGAACTCTTGTGGGATCAAGGCCCTTTTTTAGGTATATCGAGTGGATGTTGTGCTTCCTATTGAGGTTGAGATTCCTACTTTGCAAATCTCTTTGAGTGCCCTCATCACTAAGGAAGACTATAAAATATCTAGTCTAAAAGAGATAGAACTACTAGATTAATGTCAGCAAGTGGTGTTCAATCATCTGTGAGCTTATCAAAAGTGAATGCCCAAAAGCTACAATAAGAAAGTTAGACCATGTGACTTCCAAGTGGGTGACCTTGTCCTAAGGGAAAACCCTAAGAATCAACAACAAAAAATATAGAAAAGGAAGTTTGAACCCAACTAACTTAGTGTATACATAGTCATTGTAGTGTTTTGATCTGATGCTTATCAACTCTCAACTACTAAAGGAGAATCACTCAAAGAGTCGATCAATACCCTTCATTTGAAAAGGTTCTACAACTAACATGCTTTTGAAGCTCTTTGTACATATCTAAATGTCCTAAAGAAAAGTCTAAAATTTGCAAAAATTTATAAAAAATTCTATTATCCTTGTGAAAACCTAGCAATAGCCACCTTGGTAATACCAAAGACATTATAAAAGGTCAAAATTTTAAATAAAAAATGGAAAAATTCAAAAATACAAAAGAATTGGAAAGCAAGAAAAGTGTCATTTATGTAAACCTAGTAAACAACCATTGTGGTAGAAAAAATAGAATCTCTACTAAGAAGGCAAAAACCTCATAAAAAGGTGCCTCTTGTTTCAAATGCTACATCTTGTAGCACATCTTCTCGCTACCATACTGTTTCTTTCATGCTTTAGTTTTCTACTTTTTCTGATGCATATGCCCTCAATTATATTTGGGACTTTTCCTAATATCCACATGGATTGAATCTAGTCATACTTATAACAGGAAAAACTCTATGGTTTTTTAGAGAATCTCTTAAGCATTAGCCGCTATTTGTATATGCCTATTGTCCCTTACTTTACTACTAAGATTCCTCTCAAAGAAGATCACTTCTATGTTAGTCACTTGTTTCTCTAACTATGTCTATCTAGTATCCCTTAGTCCCCTACTAAGATTCTTCTCAAACAATGATTTCTCTTTGACATCAGTCACATATTGTCCTAACTAAGTCTATCTACTACTAAAGAGATTTCTTACACATATGTTCTAAACATCAACATTTGACATCAATACATTGAAACTGAAATTGAATTAAAAAAATGCTAAAACTATTGACCTATGATGAGCTTTTCTTTTTGTGTTTTTCTTATCCTTTGTCATTCCCCTTTGAGAAACTTGAGGGTTTCTATTTTGACAAGATAAGAAAAGACTAGGGGTATGATCTTTTCTTGGTTTTCTTCTTAATGGTTTAGTTCCAATGATTTGAAGGATACATATGAAAGGGTTGTCTATATAAGAGCCTCTATCTCATGTTAAATGGTCATGTGTACCTCAACTCATTTTATTTGAACACTTTAGTGAGGTTGGTTCTTCTCCTTCACTATTTGTGTGAATTCTCTATGCTGCATTATAGTAATAATACTAATCCTATTAACTAAATGTATGGGTCACTATGAGTATACTTGGTGCACTTTTTTCTTAGGTTACAAATGCAAGGGTTGTTATGGACATAATACTTACTGATTACTTAGTATGAGAAGGATCTCTCATGTGCTTTTTGTGTTTGTATGCAAGAAACATTTTGGTTACTTCTTTACTTGTATGTTTCAACTTGAGAGGTTTCTAATCTCTTCAATGTCTCACATTTCATCTTGACAACACAAGGATACAATTCCTTGGTCAATCTTTATGACTTTTTTGGAGCACCTATCATGAGCCAACAACTGTAAAACCTTCATGAGATGTTAGTACATATACATTTTTGTAATGTCCCCTTTCCAGCATTCATAGCATGATGTTGTCATTAGCCTATTTCCCCACAGTCCCGTAGGCTAACTAGGACATTAAAGGGGCTTAGAGGCCATTTGGCCTAGACAGTTTCAGTTGTAGGTCTTTCTGAGGGGTTCTGAGGCAACTTTGGGCATACTTACTATTTATAGTAAGTCATCTTGGACATGGCCGAAATTTAGTCACAGTGGTATGTCAATGGTAATTTTTTAAAATCAACAGGAAGACTTATTTATCATTAATAAGATTTGTTATGCATTGATAAAGCCATTTTATAAAGTTAAATTTAAATATTTAACTTTATTAATGCATAGACTATAGTTTGTGGGAAATATTTAAATTAAAAGAGTTCCGTTTATTTTTATAACACATTGGAGACATAAGGTACATAAAGGGAGTTATTTTTTATCCCACATTGAGAAAATGAAGGATTGAGCTCTTGTGAGAACACTATAAAAGAAATGGAAGAGCTTTTTTTTGTATGTTTGGATGAAGATTAATGTTATGTTGCTAGATATCTGATTATCAGGCTTGGAGGATGGAATCCATCTTTGCTAGCATTCTCTTCACTGTTGGAAGACACAGTCAAGAGGATCAAGGGTGTTTTCACTTGAGGAAACACACTAGGTTTCATTTGGGGTGTTTGCATAAAGAAATTTACAAGGGTTTGAGGTGCAGATCTGAAGTTAGTTTTTGCTACAGTCAGCATGAACAATATTTTGCTACAATACGGCGTGAAAAGTGTTGGTATCAAGTTTACTTGTTTTTTCGACTAATTAAAAGTTTGGAGGGCTGGCCGACTACATCTAAAAAATACTACGGCAACTAATTCCAGGTTTCTTCTGTCAAATTTTGATATTTTGCATAATAATTGTTGAATACAAGTCTGAATAGTTGTTGCAGCCTTTAAGGCAGCTGTAAATGCACATCTACATTTTAAAATCACCCTTTATTAGCAGATTGAAAGAGTTTCCAGATTTTTCATATACTATTGAATGTGTGCCAAGTGTTTGTGAAAATGTTATGATGTGTATTATGCGTTTTAATGTCACTTCATAGTTGTTCATAAATCTACTCATTGGAAAGAAATTTATTGAGGAAATCAGCTTTATGAGTTTGCATACAAAGTGTTTGACAATATTCCTTAAGTTAAATTTTTGCAAGTCAAAGTTCAAATCAGGGGAGGATATTACAGTGGTATCAGAGCTATAAGTCCTACCATCCTGTGGAGGTCTCATAGGAAATTTGGAACTAGTGGATAAAGGGAAAAGTGTTTGATGAAATGTCAAAACACTAAAATTAGAGCATTTATGTTTGAGCATGCAATAGGGGCCTTATAATTTCTGCAATACCAGAGCAAGACAAAGTAGGAGTTCAGACCTGCAAAGCAAACAGTCTAGTTCATATGTACAAGGGGGTATAGAATCCAGTCATACAGACACAGTGGAGGTATTCTTTGATCAAGACAGCAATATGGGTGACCGAGATGACAGGAATACAAGATTAGGTGGAGGCGGGAATGCTGGTCCAGAGCTTGAAGAGGAAAGATTCTTATAGTTATTAGAGACCTTGGTACAGGGTCAACGAGTAGCAGAACAAAGGGCACAGGAACAAAATCAGAGATTGGATCTTATGATGCAGATGATGGCTCATCAAATGGGGTTGAATGCTAACATGGGTGGAGGAAATAATTAGAATGGAAATGATCAAGATAGGACACATAATGGAGATGAACAAGTTGGGAACAATTTCGGTCATGCACCCCAGCGAGCTAGGACAGTGAGTTCAAGGCCCATGATTCCTACATTTCCTCCTAGAGCTCCAGAGCCCCAGATTACTGATATACAGGACCGGTTGAGGAGAGATTGGGAAGCTGGAGGGCTAGATTTTACTACTACAATTACCTTTAGGGAGTATATGGATGTGCGGATGAAACATATGCCACGTGGACATGATAGGAACTAGAGCTATGAGCTATGGAAGAAAGTAGGGAGACTTGAGTTACCATATTATGATGGCTCGAGAAAGTCTACAGCAAGAGCTTGGGTTCAAAAGCTTGACACATACTTTCAATTGAACCCCATGCCCAAGGAAGAAGCTATTAAGTACGCAACAATTCATTTGGATGGGTTAGCACACGAGTGGTGGCATCATGGTATGGTCACTATGGGACATGCACACATTACCTCATATGTGGAGTTTACAGAGAGGCTGATTAAATGTTTTGATAGGAAGGATCCAAAACTCCATTTCAAGGAGTTAGCTCAGATTAAATAGTGGGGATCATTGGAAACATACATTTTAGAGTTTCAGAAACTTGCAGTGTTAGTAACAGATGTATCTGAACGGAGGATACTAGTTCTATTTATGGATGGGTTAGCTGATCCGTTGAGAGGGTGGATTAAAGCTCTCAACCCTCCCACTTTGCATGAAGCCATTAAGAAAGCTCGTGACATGGATTCCTCTTCATCTTCAAAAAATAAATTCTAGGCAAAGAGTTTCCCTTCAAGGAAAGATAAGGACAGGAAACCTTTTCATAAAGAGGTTTAGCCAGCTAAGGAAGAAAGTAAGAGGTTGGACAATGAGACACTTAATGATCTCAGGAAGAAGAAGCTTTGTTTTCATTGTAGGGAGCCTTGGGATTCATCACATAAGTGTCCATTGAAAGAAAAAGCTAAGTAGATGGAGTACTTTTCAGTCGAAGAGTCAGTAGATGGAGATTCAGAGCAGTCATCTGAATCAGATGGAGATGATGATAGTTCTTCACAGGAGGAAGCACACGGTGATAGAAAAATAGCTCAGTTGTCAAGTATATAGGAGGCCATCACTTTCAGAGTTAGGGAAACCTTGGATGGACAGAGAATTGTGGCACTCATTGATACAAGGGCGACACATAACTTCATTGATGAGAAGTTTGTGACATGCAGAGGGCTACATACAGAGGAGCATAGAGGTTTTAAGGTGATGGTTGCCAATGGCTTCAAAATTGAATGTACCAAGAAAATCTCCAACTTGCAGCTTCATTTGGGAGATTATGACATAACAAGAGATTTCTTTGTGGTCAACATTGGTGATCAGGATATGGTGCTTGGGATGAACTGGATGAAGTCTCTGGTAGAGTTTACATTTAACCTTGAGAAAATGGAAATAAGGTTTGAGGCAAATGGTAAGAAGATAGTGCTCAGAGGTTTGTCAGATGGGAGAATTCGAGTGGTGTCACTCAAGTGGATGCAGAGTTTCTTTAGACATGATCAGGTGCAGTAGGCAATAGAGTTTAAAGTAATGCCTGAGATGACAGAGTAGCATAAACTAGAGTATCCACTTGATGTACAAAAAATAATAACCAAAAATACTAAGGTGTTTGGTGAGATACCTCTAGGGAGACCCTCGAATAGGGGAATCAAGCATGTTATTGAATAAGAGGAAGGGGCTAAGCCAGTTATCATCACACCTTACCACCATCCGAAGAGATATAAGGATGAAATAGAAAAGGAAATTAAGGAGTTGATTGACATGGGGCACATACGGCCAAGAAAAAGTCATTTCACTTCTTCAGTAGTATTGGTGAAGAAGAAGGATGGTACAATGAGGATGTGCATTGATTATAAGGAGCTAAACAAGAAGACAATCAAGAACTGATACCCTATCCTGCGCATCGATGAGCTTATTGATGAATTGCATGGTGCATGCTACTTCTCCAAGATTGATTTGAGATCTGGCTACCATCAGATATGGGTTAGAGAGGTGGATGTGGAGAAGACAACTTTTAGATGCCACTATGGACATTTTGAGTTCTTAGTCATGCCCTTTGGGTTGACAAATGCCCCTGCCACTTTCTAGTCCTGT
Source organism: Cupressus sempervirens (assembly GCA_028749045.1). Taxonomy (NCBI): domain Eukaryota; kingdom Viridiplantae; phylum Streptophyta; class Pinopsida; order Cupressales; family Cupressaceae; genus Cupressus; species Cupressus sempervirens. The sequence continues at coordinate 319,402,608 of CM053790.1, forward strand.
ATGAATAAAGTGTTCAGAGATCAGTTGAGGAAGTTTGTGTTGATATTTTTTGATGATATACTGATATACAGCCATACTTGGGAGGAACATTTGAAGCATATTGATACAGTGCTTAGTATTCTAGAGAGGGAGTCATTATATGCCAAGATGAGTAAATGTGAGTTTGGGATGACAGAGTTGCTCTATCTAGGGCATATTATTAGTGCAGGAAGTGTTTGGGTTGACCTAGACAAGATCAAGGCCATTCTGGATTGGCCACCACCGAGGAACACTTAACAACTCAAGAGATTTCTCGTGCTTTGTGGGTTCTACCGCAGATTTGTGAAGGGATTTTCATAGATAGAAGCACCACTTACAGATTTGACACAGAAAGATAGTTTCAAGTGGTCAGAGAGGGCTCAGGATTGTTTTGACAGGTTTAAGGAGCTGATGAGTACATCTCCTATTTTAGCCATTCCAAATTTCACCAGGCCTTTTGAGTTGTAGTGTGATGCCTCGAGAGAGGGCTTAGGAGCTATTCTCATGCAAGACAAACATCCCATCGCATATGAGAGTAGAAAATTATGAGGTGTGGAGAGAACCTACAACATCTATGACAAAGAGATGCTAGCAATCATGCATGCGCTAGCTAAGTTCAGGCAGTACTTAGTTGGAAGCCGATTCACAGTAAAAATAGATCATAATAGCTTGAAACATTTCCTTGGACAGAAGGACCTTAATGACAGGCAATAGAAATGGGTGAGTAAATTATAGGCCTATGATTTCGACATAGCCTATGTCAAAGGGAAGAAAAATATTGTTGCAGATGCTTTATCTAGAAGGCCTCATTTGCTTGCTATTGGGATAGTCATGGATGATTGGAGAGAGATGATCTTGGCAGAATATGCTAAGGATAGTTGGGCATCTAGCATTATTGGGGGAGCTATTCAAGATAGTTGATACACTGTCATAAATGATCTGATCATCTACAAGGAAAGGATTTATTTAGTACCCAGGTCTGCTATGAAGCAGAAGATTTTGAGGGCATTTCATGATTCACCAATGGCAGGACATCCTAGATTCTTTAAGACATATCGACAGGTGAGAGAGCGCTTCACTTGGAAAGGACTCAAATTAGAGATTCTTCAGTTTGTTAAGGAATGCCCTATGTGTCAGCAGAACAAACAAGAACATTCTTTTTCGGATGGTTTACTACAGCCCCTACCCATACCAGAGAAGAAGTGGGATAGCATTTCCATGGATTTTATCACAGGCCTCCCCAAGGCATAGGGTCGGGATTGTATCTTTGTTGTGGTAGACATATTGACAAAATTTGCACATTTCTTTGCAATTTCATCTACATATTTAGCAACACAAATAGTAGAACTATTTTTTTTAGAAGTATTCAGAACACATGGGATACCACAGAGCATAGTCAATGACAGAGGCAATAGATTTATGAGCCACTTTTGGCAGGAGTTGTTCAGGTTATGTGGAACAGAGCTCACTCCGAGTACCAGCTACCACCCCCAAACTGATGGGCAGACAGAGATAGTGAACAAATGGGTTGAGGGGTACCTTTGAAACTACATTGTAGGAGAGTAGAAGGCTTGGGTGAAGTGGCTACATCTAGGGGAGTACTGCTATAATACCTCTTTCCATATGTCTATTCAAATGTCCCCTTTTATGGCACTGTACGGGTATGATGCTCCTAATTTTTTGGATTTGTTATTTGGGGACAGCAGGGTGCCTAAGGCCAAGGATACTTTGTAGGAGTGTTAGGACATTATGTGATCCTCGAAGGAAAATTTTCAAAAGGCACAAAATTAGCAGAAGCCATATGCTGATCAGCACAGGGTTGAGAGGTCTTTTGAGGTGGGATATATGGTGTACCTCATGTTACAGCCATATAGACAGTCCTCTCTCAAGAAGAGTGGAGTAGAGAAATTGAAACCACGCTACTATGGACCATTTAAAGTAATCAAGAGAGTGGGCAAAGTAGCTTATGAGTTGGAGTTGCCTACAAATAGTAAAGTGCATAATGTGTTCCATGTGTCACGCCTTAAGAAGGCATTGGGTCACAATGTGGTGCCTTTAGTAGTATTGCCACCTCTTGATGATGAGGGAAATCTTATCTTGGTTCATGAAGCCATACTTGACTCCAGGGAGAGGGTGCTTCGCAAGAGGACTATCAGGGAGTATCTAGTGAAGTGGAGGAACCTACCTGTCGAGGATGCTACTTGGGAAAATGAGCAAATATTGCAGCATCCAAAGCTGAAATTTCTTGAGGACAAGCAATTTTGGGAAGGGCAAACTGTAATGTCTCCTTTCCAGCATTCATAGCATGATGTTTTCATTAGCCTATTTCCCCATAGTCCCGTAGGCTAACTAGGACATTAAAGGGGCTTAACGGCCATTTCGCCTAGACAGTTTCAGTTGCAGGTCTTTCTGAGGGGTTCTGAGGCAACTTTGGGCATACTTACTATTTATAGTAAGTCATCTTGGACATGGCCGGACATTCAGTCATACTGGTATGTCGATGGTAATTGTTTAAAATTGACAAGAAGACTTATTTATCATTGATAAGATTTGTTATGCATTGATAAAGCCATTTTATAAAGTTAAATTTAAATATTTAACTTTATTAATGCATAGACTATAGTTTGTGGGAAATATTTAAATTAAAAGAGTTCCCTTTATTTTTATAACACATTGGAGACATAAGGTACATAAAGGGAGTTATGTTTTATCCCACATTGAGAAAACGAAGGATTGAGCTCTTGTGAGAACACTATAAAAGAAATGGAAGAGCTTTTTTTTGTATGCTTGGATGAAGATTAATGTTATGTTGCTGGATATCTGATTATCGAGATTGGAGGACGGAATCCCTCTTTGCTAGCATTCTCTTTGCTGTTGGAAGACACAGTTAGGAGGATCAAGGGTGTTTTCACTTCAAGAAACACACTGGGTTACATTTGGGGCATTTGCATAAAGAAATTTACAAGGGTTTGAGGTGCAGATCTGAAGTTAGTTTTTGCTACAGTCAGCATGAACAATATTTTGCTATAGTACGGCGTGAACAGTGTTGGTATCAAGTTTACTTGTTTTTTTGACTGATTAAAAGTTTGGAGGGCTGGCTGACTACATCTGCAAAATACTACAACAACTAATTCCAGGTTTCTTCTGTCAAATTTTGATATTTTGCATAATAATTGTTGAATACAAGTCTGAATAGTTGTTGCAGCTTTTAAGGCAGCTGTAAGTGCACATCTACATTTTAAAATCACCCTTTATTAGCAAATTGAAAGAATTTCTAGATTTTTCATATACTATTGAATGTGTGCCAAGTTTTTGTGAAAATGTTATGATCTGTATTATGCATTTTAATGTCACTTCATAGTTGTTCGTAAATCTACTCATTGGAAAGCAATTTATTAAGGAAATCAGCTTTATGAGTTTGCATACAAAGTGTTTGACAATATTCCTTAAGTTAAATTTCTGCAAGTCAAAGTTCAAATCAGGGGAGGATATTACAATTTTACATTACCATATCATTAATCTATATATCATCACATCATGTCATAAGAATACATTATATCTCATTAATCACATTTTCATAATAACATCCATCTCATTTATGCTTCATATCCATACATCATATACATTTATATTAATCAACATCATCTAGCTACACATCACATGTATGAACAATCATAAGAGAAACAAAGTGTGACATGTGAAATGGTAACAAAGAAGAGCTCATATATATATATATATATATATATATATATATATATATATATATATATATGTATGTATGTATATGTATATCTCCAATGGATTCAAAATGTACATTGATACAAAAATGAGTGCTACTCAAGTATTCTCAATCTCAAAAATGATTAAAAAAGATGTTAATACATCATAGAATACATGATTAGAACTATATAGAAAAAAGTGAACTAATTATATCCTTCTCCTTCATCCCTAGGTGGTGGAGGAGGAGGAGGCATATCTTCTCTATCTAGAGGTCGTGCAACCTCTAAGACTCTTGTGTACTTTGATAAATAAGGCACCTTATTTGTTACCTTAGGGATTATGCCAACATAAGTTGCATAATAATATGTCTCTCTTTTTGTCTATGTTTTGGCCTTGTCCCACTAGCTCTCTAGCTTCTCTTAAAGCTCTTTGATCTCTCAATCTCACTCTACTAGGTGTGTATCATGCACTTCCACCTACATTTGTAACTCTCCAACTTGTTGCTACACTATCCTTACTTAGTCCCTCAACCTCCTTAGAGAATCTTGTGTCCATGACAAGATGTCTCCACCCTTTGGCTCAGGCAAAGGCTGATTTGGCATCTCCTCATCATGTACACCCTTCTCATTCTACTATGGAGGCTACTCATCCACTCTCTACTTTTGCACCTCACTAGTGATAGAATCCAAGGTTCCCATCTCTTGCTATGGTTTCCTATGCCTAGAACCACTCCCACCAGCACCTGATCCACTCTCATCTATTATGGAGGGATCAAAATCTATGTAGTCCTCTATTGAGAAGCCTACTAATGTGGTACTTGTGAGGCCTAGGTTAGCTACACTCATACTACCATCCCCACTTAATCTATAAAATGTAGAAAGGGGTGACTAACAAAATTCTCCCTATACTCAAGAGTTACCCCTCCATCTACTACCACTCGCATGTAGTCTTAATGGGTTAGTGTAATGCTACATGCATCAATCATCAACCTCCTATGGTCCAATATCACTAACCACCCCTTCTTAACCTCCTCCATGAAGAGGGTCTATGTGCAATACTCCTTTAAAATGTCTTGTGGGTGACCATACTACCTCCACATGTGTTTTAGATGAAACTACTTAATAACCTAAATCAATCAACCAATTAGTGGTTAAGAGGTAAACATATAACCAAGGTGTGCTTGAGAATCATCCCATGCCTCTATCTCTCACTAGGACTGCCATATGAGTGCTATAAGATCATCTAACTGCACTCACCACTTCTTAGTCTTACCTAATGTACCTAAGGTCATCTACCTTTGAACATTTATCCCTTCTTCCATTCTCTTCCTCTCTCTATACAAAATCTCGTACATCTTGTGGAACATATGGGAAAGCATACACTAACCCCAACCAAAGTGTATTGGCTGCTCTAGCATCCTCTGCAACATTTGACCCCATCCTCACTCTAGGTCATGCTGATCTCTATCAAGCATCACATAACATCTAAAGGAAGCATCAATCACCACTACTTATCTATGTGTAGGCCTATATACTTCCACCAACTCCTCCCAAGGAATAGCCCTACCCATGATGATCTCAATTTGGAAGATGATCCTCAGTTCCAATGTACTAGGTCATGGTTGTTTGTTATACTCAATTTAGGGCCCATGAAATGGGATCTAGAGTATCCTATATATGTCCTCTATGGTGATCATCTCCAAATGGAAACACTCTGCCAAAGCTATCAACATTTTTTGATTCACTCAGAGATAAGGGAGATCACATAGATGAGAGAGACCAAGTGCATTAATAGGTGTAACTTCACAACATCTAGCTACCTAATCATCAACCTGATAGTAGGATAATGTGACTAGAATTCTACATCTAGAAAGTCAACCTATGAACATAAAAACAACATAACATGATTAGTATTTGATCTCAACATAAATATGGTAATCATATACTACTACAATTCACACATCCTAAAAACATGATATAACAACCTACAATGATGCAAAGTAGGACAAAAAATATGTGATTCTACATCTAACTAACCCCAACATGTTCAAAATCTAGTGCAAGATTTTATAATCTCATGTGCATCAGGTATATCCTTACATGAGGAAACTCTACACATCATATGAGCTCATACCCTCACACGAGAAAACTTCACCATAGTGCTAAATTATCTCAATTCTGAGGGTTTTACATGTCATACATGGGCATGTCTCCGATGCAAAAACCTTAGGACCCACATGAAAAAGTTCTCTAGTAGCACTTCTTTGCATGAGCTCTTATAGAGGTTCGCATGGAAAACCAAGTCCTCGTGTGAGGACCCTGGTGACACTTAATCTCAAACAATCCAAAAATCACAAAAATTCTACCAAAATACATGAAATTGGAAAAGACTAAAAGGTTTAACAATTACTCACAGGAGGTCCATAGTTCATCGGCTAGCTATGTCATCTGAATTGTTGGAATTGGTGAAGAGGCATGGGGACCACCATTTTCACCTTAGAGCTCTTTCTCCACAAAAGAAAAATGATTAAATGAATTTAAAATGACCCTTTGGGCCCATATATAAGTTTTAACCTAATTTTTTAAACTTCTCCAATGGACATGAAAATCCACCCCCTGGCTAATTGGACTAGTCTAAACCCATTTTCGGGATCAAAATTAAAATCTAACACACTTAAAACAACTCAAAATCATATTTTCAAAATTTTAGGACCAATGTAATTGAACACTTGTGTAGTCTATATTTCTGATACTTGATGAATCTTGGAATATCATCCATTCAACATTTCTCCAAAATTTTCATGAAAAGTCAACTCTAATCAACCTTGGTCAAACTTGGTCAACCAAACTTTGAAATTACTCTGAATCAACTCAAAATTTTCTCAATTCTCTTTTTAATTGTTCTAAATTCTTTTTAATCTTGGCTCACATCAATATCTTCACATATATTTCTTATCATTACTATTTTATTATTTCATCTTTCGATTTCACTCCTAAGGGTGCAAGATGATTACATCACTAAATCTCTCAAATCTAGCTTTAACTTAATCTAGAAATAATGTCCTAACTGCTAGGGGTATCTCATCACTTGGGGCATGTTTGTTCCTTCTATCTGGCATCATATGCTATCTAATCTTATTTATTGACTAATTGATCAAACTCATAACAATTCTAATCATCACTCAATGGACAGGTATCTAGGTGTTCTAATTGGACTCCTAAGGATTAAGACTCATTTTGGGGATAATCCTATAACTAATGATTAGGTCTTTTTATATTTTTTATGGAATAGTATTTAGGTACTCTATCTGGGCTCTAGAGGATTAAGCTTCATTCTAATGATAATTCTAAACTTTCTTTTAATCACTGTGTAATGGATGTGTATCAAGGCATTCTAACACTGACTCTTAAGCCTCATTATAGGCAAAATCTTATGAATCATCATTAATCTTTTCATCTTTTAATGGATAGGTATTAGGCCATTCTAACCTTGACTCCTAAGGATTGAGTCGCATTCTTGGAACAATCCTAGAAATTTTGACAATCTTTGTTCTATTAGACTAGTATCTAGGTGTTCTATTTGGACTCTAGAGAGTTAAGATTCATTCTAGAGATAACCCTAAAAATCTCATCAGTTGATTTTTATGTCATCAAATCTTAGAAATCAATCTCATTTCTTTTTCTATACTTCAAAATTTTGATTTCTTTGAAGCAATGTGTTGCTTGCATATTTATTCAAGGAGGGACAAATGTAATACTCCTAAATTGGCACATTGACATTCTAAACCAATTTCGGTGTGTCAATCTTATGAAATTTATTTCTTGATAAATTGGTTATTATTATACTAGGCATTATGATTCTTATCATCTTTACTTTACCTAAGTGTCCAATGCAAAAAATCCCTAATCTATATTAATTACATGCATCATTTAATTCCTAAATATTGATTGAAATTGGTTAAATTAACCTTCTAATTGAATTAATTTAATTATAAGCCCTAAGAAATTTAATTTAATTAAATCAACTTCTTTAGCTAATACACATAAAAAAGGAATTAAATACATTGATTTAAGTAAATAGACATATCATAAGTGTTGATACTAATTATTCAATCAATTAGAATATTAAATTATGACATCATGTTTGAATGGATCGATATTCTTTCCTAATTCATCTCATATGAAAAAAGAATTAAATTTATTGATTTAGTCAAATATGCTTGTCATAATTGTTGAAACTAATTATTTAATTAATTAGAATAATAGTTATGAGCACATATTTGAATGGATCAATGTTATGCCCTATTTTATGTCATTCAACTCCATCAAAAATGGAGGACTCAATCTCACATTCAATTTGAGCCATGCACTTGGTTTAATCTTGACCACTGATCGGATCCAAGATTTGATAAAAAGAGACCCCTAACCTCTCATTTCAGAGGATTCAAGTGAAGTGTATTGAATCATTGATGGATTGATTACTCAAGCATCTTTGATTCAAATTACTATTTCTTTTACAAGGTCACTTTGTCAATACTAGGATTGAACTCCTTCTCTTTGATTTTGACATTGAACTCTCCTTTACTCTTCCTTTCAACTCTCCCTTGTAGCTCTCTCTTGTTGACATTACTGAACTCTCCTTTGACATCAAATGCCAAAAGATACAACCTCTTGAAGTTTTTATGTACCTTCACTAATTCATATAAATATTCTCTACATTTCAAACATGAAGTGTGATAACTTGCGTAAACTTGATAGATCTTTAGTGAAACTTGGTCGATGCCTCACTATCTTTTCCTTTAGTGAGCATCAGATAGGGGAATAATCTCTATTTTTCCTCTTAGATACATAAGTGCATCCTTTTGTAAATATTTAGTAAATATGTATGTGATCTTCTCCTTATTGTTCACATATTTCAATCTCACCTCTTTGCCTTGAATTAATTCTCTCAAGAAATGATATTTGATTGCAATGTGTTTTGTCTTTGTGTGCATCATAGGATTTTTAGATATATTGATTACACTAGTGTTATCACAATAGATAACCACTAGTTCCTTTATTTCTTCCTTCATTCTTGACAATAGTTTCTTGAACCATATTATGTTAGAACAATTAATTATTGCACCAACATACTCTACCTCTATTGTGGATTGAGAGATACAATTATGCTTCTTTCTTTTCTAAGACACTAGCCTATTTTCAAGAAAGAATGCTCGTCCACTAGTGATTTTTCTATCATCAATTCTTCCTGCCCAATATGCATAAGTAAAAGTTCTTAACTCAAGATTTCCTCCTTTCTTATACCATAGAGCATATTCTTCAGTCCCTTTTAGGTACCTCAAAATTATTTTAACTTCCATCATGTGATTTTCTTTAGGATTAGCAAAAAATCTTACAACTATGCCAACTACCAATGCAATATCAAATTTGGTGTGTACCACACATTGAATTTTTTCAATCATTGATCTATAAATAGTTTGATTTACCTCATTTGAATCATCATTCTTTGAGGGTTTATGTCTAGTAGACATAGGTGCCCCAACTAGTTTTGAATCTTCTATTCCAAATACTTTGAATATTTCTCTGATGTACTTTGAATAGGTGATGAAAATGCCATCCTTCATCTGATGAACTTGTAGACACACAAAGAATTTAATTCCTCCCAACATAGAAATTTCAAATTATTTCCTCATTTTTTCAAAAAATTACTTGCATACTATCTCATGTCCTCCAAATATGATATCATCTACAAATATTTCTACAAGCAATATCTTGTCCTATGGTCCTTCCTTAATATATAAATTACTATTATAATTTTTCTTCTCAAAACCAATTCTTACCATATATCCATGTAGTCTTTCATATGATGCTCTAGGATCTTTCTTTAATCCATATAAATCTTTTTAAAGTTTGCATATCATGTCTCTTTTTCTTGGGTTAATGAAACCTTCAAGATGCTCAATGCAGACTTCTTCTTCCAAGACTACATTCAAGAAAGCTGATTTAACATCCATCTGATATAATTTGTATCCCTTTTGTGCTGCATATTCTAGGAGTATTTTGACTGCTCCAATTCTTGCAATAGGGGAAACTTTTTCCCCATAGTGCATACCTTCTTCTTGAGAATAACCTTTGCATACATTTATTACCTTGTTTCTTGTTACTTCTCCTTTCTCATTCAACTTATTTATGAATATTCATTTTCTACCAATTACATTCTAATCCTTGGGTCTAGGAACAAGAGACCAGGTTTCATTCTTTTCTATTTTCTCAATTTCTTCATTCATTTTTATTAGAGCAATAAAGTTTTTTCTTATTAATTAAATCACATTGATTTAATTATTAACTCACTTATTATCTCTAGTTTGCTTAAGCTAAACTTTGGGCATATATTAATTAATTCTTTTATTAATTATTATCATGCAACCTAGGTTAGTTACTTGTTAGGGTTTTGATCTCCCTCTATAAGGATTGATCTCTTTGTAATTTATTCATTCACTTCTGATAATAGTAATTTCTATTTTTTTTCATAAAAAATGTCTCATCTATGGATATAGTGATTCTAGCCTCCATAGCTTTTTGCTTCTCTCTTCTATGATAGGTGTTTGTATGTAGGTGATTCTTGGGTGTTGTAGGATTGATCTTTCATCAACTTCAACATGGTATCAAAACTCCACATATTCATGCCTCTGCTCTGTTTATGAGAAGTTTGGCTTGGCTTTTAGATTTATGTTTTTTCCATTAGAGGGTTTTATTTTTCAAATAATTTTTGTATTGGATCTATGGGTTACTAATATTAGGTCACTATGAGCCCAAACAAACATCACCATTGATCTTAGAATGCCCAGAAACCCCTATTTTCATATAAAATTTGTCTATTTGGATAGAGTTGGATTCTTTGAAAAATACATTGCTCCTAGATTGAGAAAATTTCTCAAAGTGGCAGTTTTATACATTTTGGCATGGAAAACAATATTTTTTGGCATAGAAATAGAGATTCTTTTGTATTCAAATTGAGTTTTTCTTGCACACAAATCTAGACAATTTTTTACAAAAATATCATATTTCTTGAGGTAGTTTTTGGTATTATTTGGCACACTTCCTGAAACATTCTAGCATAGATCCCAAGGTAGTGATTTTTTTGTCCTTCCAACACTTTTTTTGACCTGCATGTGATTTTTTGGCTATAACTTCCTCATCTAGACTCTATTTTTTGCAAACAATCTATCATTAAAAGCTAGTTTCAAGCCCCTTGTAGTGTTTCAAGTTATTTTCAGTTTTGGTGCTCTTTTGATGGTTGTCATGGTTGTCAAATTTAGAGGTTCTATCTTTTGCTTCAGGAGACATATCTTGAGACATTCTATTTTATAGGTTTTGCTATAGGCACATCCCATTGCATTTTATGTTTTTTTGTATTCTGATGGATATATTGGTTGTTTCAGGTATGAAGATCAATTTGGTTGCTTCAGAGGATTTACATGGATTGTACTATCTCTTTTATCATCCTTATGTCTCTTTTTATTTTTGATGACATCCTTTTATAGTATTTTTGCAACCATAATGAGATAAAGTGCCACTCTATTGCATTTTGGGATCTTGCACATCTTTGTAATTTTTTATACTCACACTACATTATAAAGTGCCTTGGGGGGTTTCATGTTGACCATATTCTCCATCTTCACTTGTCAAGTTATTGTTCCTTCCATAATATTGGCCTCATGATGTGTCAACGACATTTGCCATTATAGGTGTTTGTACTTCTTTTGCACTCCTGATGTTCCTAGTTTTCCTTTCTACAAGAAATATTGCATCGAGTTTTAGTGTGCATGACTTACCTTAGCACTATAAGGGGTTATGTTGGTTCTATTTGTTTCTTAGTTTGATGGAGTGAGCTATTTATTTAGTATTTGATCCTATGTAGTAGGTGGTTGAAGTGGCTAGATACTTATGCATTTTAGTGAGATGAATCATTTACCATATAGACATTCTTTCATTCCTATTTTTGGAGGCCATGAAGATACCTTCCATCTTTGATTGATCATCTCTTCAAACTTAGTCTTCTCTATCTAGTCATGTTCTATATAGTGGAGGTTCATTCAAATGAGTAGTTTGGTAGTGTTTATAGGTTCATTCTTTAGTGGTATTCTTCATGATCATCTTTTGTTCCTATCTTCTAGGGCATTCCTTAGTTTGGAGGCATTTTCAGTCCTTCACTAGCTCTTTTAGCATAATTTCAGTTCTTTTTTGAGTGAGGCTTTTCCCATATTATTTTATCTATTTCTCCTCTTTTCAAAGATTTGGTTGTGCCTGGGTACCTCATTAGGTTTCATTGCTAGGACCCAAAATCCCTTTCAATAGTAGTTTCTAGGTTTTTAGCTACTTAAGTTTATCTTAAAGGAGGTTGTTAGAGTCATAATTTTTTTCTATTAATTAAATCATACTGATTTAATTATTAAGTCACTTATTATCTCTAGTTTATTTAAGCTAAACTTTTGGTATATAATAATTAATTCTTTTATTAATTATTATCATGTAACCTAGGTTAGTTACTTATTAGGGTTTGATCTCCTTTTATAAGGATTGATCTTTTTGTAATTTATTCATTCACTTTTGATAATAACAATTTCTCCTTTTTCTCATCAAGAATGTCTCATCTATGGATCTAGAAATTCCATCCTCCATAGCCTTTTGCTTCTCTCTTTTATGATAGGTGTTTTCATGTAGGTGATTCTTGGGACCTATGGGGTTGATCTTTCATCAACTTGAACATGGTATCAGAGCTCCAAATCTTCATGCCCATATATTTTTTATGAGAAGTTTGTCTTGGCTTTCAGATATGTTTTTCCTCTTAGGGATTTTTTTTCATACAATTTTTTGTATTGGATCTAAGGGTCACTAACTTTTGGGTCACTTTGAACCTAAGTGGACATCACTATTGAGCTTATAGCATTCAAAATCCCCTATTTTCATAAAAAATTTGTCCAATTTGGAGATAGTTGGATTCTAAAGTAGAGAACACTACTCCCATATTTGGTATGTTTCTCAAGGTGGTGATTTTATACTTTTTAGCACAAAAATTGAGTTTTTCATTATGCAAATTGAGATTTTCTGGCAAGCAAATTAAGAATTTTGGTGCACAAATTGAGACAATTTAGTACAAAATTGACATATTTCTTGAGGTAGTTTCTTGTACTATTTGACACACTTCTTGAAACATGCTGGTACAAATCTTGAGGTAGTAATTTTGTCCTTCCAACACTTTTTTGACCTATATGTGGTTTTTTGGTCATAACTTGCTCATCTAGACTCCAATTTTTGCAAATGAGAATCACTACAAAGATGGTTTTAAGCCTCTTATAGTGGTGCAAGTTACTTTTAGTTTTGGTTCTCTTTTGATAGCCATCTTAGTTGTCTAATTTAGAGGTTCTATTTTTTACTCCAAGATATGTATCTTAAGACATTCTATTTTCTAGATTCTACTCTAGGCACATCCCATTTAGTTTTTTGATTTTTTGCATTTTGATATATATATTGGTTGTTTTGGGACTAAAGATTCATTTTTTTGCTTCAAATAATTTTTCATGGGTTACACTATCTCTTATATCAGCCTTATGTCTCTTTTGATCTTTTTTGACATCATTTTGTAGTATTTTTGCAAATGTACTAAGATGAAGTGCCACTCACATTTTGGGATCTTGCACATCTTTGTGTTTTGTTGTACTCACACTACAATATAAAGTGTATTTTGGGGTTTCATGTTTTCCATATTTTTCATCTTTCATTATCAAGTGAGTGTCTCTTCCATGACATTATCCTCATGATGTGTCAATGACACATTCCATTATAGGTGTTTGTACTTCTTTTTCACTCTTAATGTTCTTCGTTCTTCTTTTTGTATGAGATATTGCATTGAGTTTTAGTGTTCATGTCATACCTTAGCATTATAGGGGGGTTATTTTGGTTCTATTACTTTCTTGGTTCAATATAGTGAGCTATGTATTCATTATTTGATCCTATGTACTAGGCAATTGTAGTGGTTGGATACATATGTGTTTTGGTGAGATGGATCATTTACCATATATACATTCTTTCATTTCTATTTTTGGAGGCTATAAAGACACCTTCCATCTTTTATTGATCATCTCTTCATACTTAGTCTTCTCTAATTGGTCATGTTCTCTATAGTGGAGGTTTATTTAGATCAACATTTTGGTAGTGTTTGCAACTTCATGCTTTAGTGGTGTTCTTCATGATCATCTTGTGTTTCTATCTTTAAGGACATTCCCTACTTTGGAGGCTCCTTCAATCCTAGACTAATTCTTTCAACATTTTTCTATCTCTTTTGTGAGTAGGGCTTTTTCCATGTGGTTTTCTTTATTTCCCCTCTTTTCATAGCTTTGGTTGTGCTTGGGTACCTCATTCAACTTTGTTGTTGAGACCCTAAGTTTATCTTAATGAGGGGTGTTAGAGTAATAATTTTTATTATTATTAAGTAAATCATATTGATTTAATTTTTAAGTCACTTATTATCTCTAGTTTACTTAAGCTAAACTTTGAGCATATAATAATTAATTCTTTTATTAGTTATTATCATGCAACCTAGGTTAGTTACCTATTAGGGTTTGATATCTTTTTGTAAGGATTGATCTCTTTGTAATTTATTCATTCTCTTTTGCTAATAGCGATTTCTCTTTTTGCTCATCAAGAATGTCTCATCTATGAATCTAGCAATTCCAACCTCTACAACTTTTTTCTTCTCTCTTCTATGACAAGTGTTTGCATGCAAGTGATTCTTGGGAGTTGTGGGATTGATCTTTCATCAACTTTAATAATTGCCTCTTTCCAAATTTCATTTTTTAAATAAAATTTTATAGATCTAGGTTCAAATTCACTAAGAAAATATGTACCTTTTAATTTATTCCTTGTCAGTATGCCTTTTGTCTCTCCTCTAATTATTTTCTTAGGTGCATGATGTCTTTTGACAAACTTTGCAAGTCTTGAATCTTTCTTTCTTGATTCTCAACTTGTTTCACTTGGTTCTTCAAGATCTTTATCCTTTTCATTGGGTTCTTCTTTCTGATCTATTTTTAACTTAGGTTCCATTGCCTATGGCTTAGGTTCCACTTCCTATGCCTACAACTAGGGTTGAACTATACATGACTCAAGTTGTACTACCAATGACTTAGTTTCTAATTGGATTCAACCTTTTGAGGTAAAGTCTTAGGTTCCTCCTCATAGTAAATAAACTTTATATAGTCTTCAAGTTCCATTTTTCTCTTTTCTTCACTTATTTCTATAAACTCATCAATATTCACATGTGTACTTTCAATGATTTTGTAAGTAGTAAGATTCAAATATTTGTTATATCTTTCTTTTGTTGGATTACCCTAGGAATATACCTTTAGAACTTTTTCATATATCTTTCCTCTCCTGACATCTTTCAAGATATAACATTATCTTCCAAATACTCTAAGATAACAAACAATAGTCTTATATCCATACCATAATTCATAAGGTGTTTTGTTTGTACCTTTCTTTAGTTAAACTCAATTTAGTGTATGAACTTCTATGCTGATTGCTTCTCTCTAGTATTTTTTATGCAACATTATTCTCAATCATTAGTATTTTTGCACATTCCATTATGGATCTATTTCTTCTTTCTCCTATACCATTTTTCTCTAAAATTCTAGGTGGTGATAGATGTCTTTTAATTCCTCTTTCACTGTAGAACTCATTGAATTCATTTGAGATGAATTTTCCTCCTTTATTTGATCTTAGGCATTTTATATTCTTCCTTGTTTCTTTCTCAACTCTAGCCAAATACCATTTGAACTTTTCAAAAGCATTAGATTTCTCTCTCAAAAGCATTACATTCATCATCCTAGAATATCATCAAAAAATAAAATGAAGTATATGTCTCCATAATATCTTTCCACAACTACTAGGTCACAAAGATTTGTACTTCATAATTGTAGGTCTTACATCTTAAACTTCTTTTTCTCATCTTCCTAGTTTGACTTTTTTTGCACATGTCCATATCGAGTTTCTTCAAATAAGGAATTCCTCTTACTCTTTTGTTCTTTCTTACGATAACTAGGTTATCAAAGTTAACATTTCATATCCTTTTATGTCATGGCCAAATTTCTTCTATTTGACCTAGAAAACATGTACTTTTAGTGAGATCAAGATAAAACAAGTTACCTTTTATCTTATTTCTGATCCCAACTAGGTTTCCTTTTCCATCGAATAATTTAGCTTTTTCATTCATGAATACTACCTTGTATCCTGTATTGTTTAGTTGTCCTACACTAAGTAGATTATGTCTTAAAGCTTCAACCCAATAGGAATTTTTGAAACAAATGTACTGGTTAACACTATGAATTTCAACATCACTTGAGATGGTATCACAAAATCAAAATGGAGTAAGATCTCTAAAAGGTGAGAGAGGTTATTGTAGGTCATTATAACACGGTCCTATAGTACCTTGAATCACATCCATACCTCACATGAGCTCCAAGATATGCCCTATCAAAGATCACTACCCTATGACATTTAGTGACTCTTAGGGACATTTTTGTTTTGTGTGCCCGAGAATGTTCAAGCACTTAATGGCATGGATGAGCTTGGGGCTAGGGTTTACCTAGCCATGCAGAGTTAACAAAATAGATAGTTTGATCCCACAACAAAAAATGAGGGATATTTGGCTATTGATAACTTTGTACTAGCCAACACTATGAGTTTTAGCATCACCCATGATGGCATTGCAAAATCAAAATAGAGTAAGATCTCCAAAAATCTAGAGAGGTTATTGTAGGTCTCCACAACACACTCATCCATACCTCACATGAGCTCTAAGATATGCCCTATCAAAGATTGCTAGCCTATGGCATTTAGTGACTCTTAGGGTCATTTTGATTCAACATGCCTAATAATGTTTGAGCACTCAATAGGATGGGAGGAACTTGGGGCTAGGGTTTACCTAGCCGCCCATAGCTAACAAAATAAATAGTTCAATCCCATGAAAAATACTAAGGGAGATTTGGTAGTTGACAACATTGTATTGGCCAACACTACAAGTTCCAACATCACTAGAGATGGCATCACAAAATTAAAATGGAGTAAGATCTCAAAAAAGAGAGAGAGAGAGGTTATTGTATGTCCCTACAACATGGTCTTATAGCACTCAAAATTTCATCCATACCTTGCACAAGCTCTAAGATATGTCCCATTAAAGATAATTGCCCTGTGACATTTAGTGACTCTTAGGGACATTTCAGTTTGGGATGCCCAAGAACATTCAAGCATTCAATGGGACAAGATGAGCTTGGGGCAAGGGTTTACTTGGCCACCTAAAGCTAATAGAACATACAGTTTAATCCCATAATGAATGGTGAGGGAGATTTGGTAGTTGCCAACTTTGTACTGGCTGACACTATGAGTTTCAACATCACCTGAGATGGCATCACAAAATCAAAATGGTGTAAAATTTCTAAAAAGTGAGAGAGGTT
This sequence comes from Cupressus sempervirens, assembly GCA_028749045.1. Lineage (NCBI taxonomy): Eukaryota > Viridiplantae > Streptophyta > Pinopsida > Cupressales > Cupressaceae > Cupressus > Cupressus sempervirens. Next base: position 319,419,853 of record CM053790.1, read on the forward strand.
ATTGTAGGTCTCCACAACATAGTATTATAGCACCTAGAATCACATCCATACTTTGGAAAAGCTCTAAGATATGCTTTGTCAAAGATTGCTACCCTATTACACTTAGTGACTCTTATGGACATTTCAGTTTGACGTTCCTAAGAATGTTCCAATACTCATTGGGACAAGAGGATCTTGGGACTAGGGTTTACCTAGCTAACCAAAGCTAATGGAATAGACAATTTGATCGCATGATGAATGGTGAGGGAGATTTTTCAGTTGGCAACTTTGTATTGGCCAACACTATGAGTTTCAGCATCACCTTTGATGGTGTTGCAAAATCAAAATGGAGCAAGATCTCCAAAAAGAGAGAGAGGTTATTGTAGGTCTCCACAACATGATCTTATAGCACCTAGAATTGTATTAATAACTCACATGAACTCTAAGATATGCTCCATCAAAGATCACTACCCTATGGCATTTAGTGACTCTTAGGGACATTTTAGTTCGGTGTGCTTTAGAATGTTTGATTGCTCAACAAGATGGGATGAGCTTGGGGCTAGGGTTTACCTAGCCACCCAAAGCTAATAGAATAGATAGTTTGATCTCATGATGGATGGTGAGGGAGATTTGGTAGTTGGTAACTTTGTATTGGCTAACACTATGAGTTTTAGCATCACCTAAGATGGCATCACAAAATCAAAATGGAGTAAGATCTCCAAAAAGGGAGAGAGGTTATTGTAAGTCTCTACGACATAGTCCTAATCACATCCATAGCTCACACAAGCTCCAAGATATGCCCCATCAAAGATCACTACCCTATGGCATGTAGTGACTCTTAGGGACATTTCAATTCAGCGTACCCGAGAATGTTTGAGCACTCAATGAGATAGGATGACCTTCGGGCTTGGGTTTACATATTTAGGTCAAATGGGTCCATCTAGGACTATTCTTGGACCCTAGTTAATATTCCTAGGACCTATTAGGTAACTAAATACCTTAGTTTATCATAAATATTTAAAGATAATGAATAAGCAATTGGATACTAGCTACATCTATTAAATATACAAAGGAAGATATAGAAAACTTGCTTAATAGAGAGATTAATTTGAGAGAAAAGGAAATTTTATAAGAAAATGGTTATCTTAGTGCCATCTAGGGTATGCCAATTACTTAGGATGAAGAGACAAAACCTAAAACTATTTGGAAAGAGTGAACATGTACAGAGACACAAAATTTTTAGATAGAGAAGTGACAAGTGCTATAGAGTTGTCCATGGAGCAATGTGAAGTGAAGCCTCAAATTGGCTCATTAGTAGGGAAAAAATGTGGTCATGTACTTCATTCCAGCACCACAAATGTTTCAATTAGAAATGTCTATTCATTAATGGCCTTGCATTTATTGAACTTGGGAAGCTAGGATACTCAAGATGGGCATGATCCCTCAAAGTTCTCATCAAAATATATTAATGATCGTAATAGAACAAAAAAAATCTCATTGCCACCTTTAAATGGAGGGTTTAGTTTAACTGGAGATTTTCAGTTCCCAAACATGCTCCAGTCAAGTAGATGACTAGTTTACAAAGCAACTAGTAGGAAATAGGGTCATGGAAATGAACTCAATGAACTAAGAAAACTTGTTTGTAATTGTTCCCCCAATAGTCACAACCTTTCAAATTTGGTTGGATTAGTTAGGGAAGACATTCTAATGTAGAGATCACATTGTTCTTCTACCAATTACCTCCTAGGTGTCTAATAGCACCTAGCCCACTGCAAGATGCCAATTTGGTTTACCAACCTTTTCTAAATGCTGACCTATCTCTTTCCAAGTGGACTTCACTTTCCTGAGGTCTTTCCCCATCTCTAGGGCTCTTGGAAAACTTGGATCCAATCTAGGCTTTAGGGACACTAGCCCTCAACTATGCCAAATAAGGAAAAATATGCAACTAGGTTTCAAAACTTCAAACTTAGTCTAGGTTCAACATCACTAGGCTTATATCACTAGGATTCATGCACTTTTACGGTCCTAACACCCCCAAGGGGTCAATTTCCCAATATCAGGCCTATAAATCCTAGTAGGTCAAATTTTAGTTTTCCTTGGCAAACTTCCAAACTTTCCAAAGGAAAAGGCCAACTTACCACCTTTTCAAATACCCTTTACCTAGTTCTTGAAGACTCCAAAGGATCAAGGGCTAACTCTATACTAGCATGTCCAAACTCCACTTTGGTCTATAGACCTAATAGGCCTAATTAGACTGAGTTCCAAAGTACGTGTTGAGAATGAGTTTATAGAATCAACTCAACCCCATGGACCTCTTCCTCTCCTTCCTGTAACTTCATTTCATCTTTCACTTTGGTTTAAACAATTAGTTTGGAAGTTTGAATGCCACTTCTTCTTTACTTCTAGGTTGAACACATGGAGATGTTCAGCCTAAGGCCTATGGGTTAAATTAGCAACCCAAATCCTCCAAACTTTGAAACTATGCCATATCAAAGTGCACTTCCCTAAATTTCATCCCCCAAGTGGCATTAAATTTTAACTGTGGGATTCCAAGTTAGAGGCACATGTTTGCCAAAACCCTTGAATTTAGGTCCAAACACGCAACTTGTACAAAAAATACAATAACTTGAGCAAATGAAAAGATTAAACCTTCAAACAAAAAGAAAATGAAGCCTAGTTCATCAAGTTATCCAACCATGTCAATTGATCACCTTTTGCAATCAGTACAAATCCATACAACTTAGGAAAATAGAGAAAATGGTAGAAAATCAGAGTTTTATTAATATAAATCTTCACCAGTTCATACGACTATGATTTTTTCTTCATGAACATCCTTTTATAACACATATTCCTTGCCTCTAATTATCATAGCCATCATTCAAATGATTAGGCCAATGTTCAACCACTTTTTGATTATTTTGCATAAAATGTTGTCATCAACTTTGCATTTTTGCATGACAACATTGACATTTTTGTGCTAGTGACCTCCTAAACACTTAAATTATTTCCTAATGATCCCAATAACACCTAAATCCATCTAAGGACTTCCAAACTCCCTATTTCTCACAAAATAATTCAATTTCCATAATCTTACCTTTGGTTCAATGTGGTATGTTGGTTTATAATGACATCAAGGATCCAATTGATCTTATAATTTGTCTTGGTACAAAAACCTTATTGGATTGACTATCCTATCGACCTATTAAACCTATTTTCTCTGGTGCCCTAAACCACCTTCATATAGCCATTTCAGGTGGGTGGAAGGTACAATGTAATGTTTTGGCATTGAAATCAATTAAAAAAAACCCATTCTTTTGCATTTTTGGTGAGTTCTCTAGATGGTACAGACATGTATAGATGCCTGGGGATCTATGCTTGGTATGGTTGGATAGATTCTTCAATAACCTTTCTAATGCAACTAGTTTGAGGTTCTAAGACTTTTTAAAACTGAAGTTATTCCTATTTTTGTGCAAATAGCCCAAATTTTGAGGGTTTATAGGGTCTGTGAAGAAAATCGAGTTATAACTCTACAATCTAGCATAGGAAAATTATGGCCTTTTGTGGAATCCTTGTACTTCTAATGCACTTTAAGATTCTTTTGGTTTTAGGTTTTTTATATGCAAGGACAAAGGAGAAATGTGATGCCCTAGATGCATATACCTTCTATGCATTAATACACATTATTGTTGTATTAGCATTTTAAGACCCCAAAACTTCATGCTTTAGTCTGTAACTTGGAAAACAACATATTTGGGACATTCCTCAACTAATTTAATTGGTCTCATGTTTTTGGCATGTGTCTAAGTTGTACATCCTTTGTAAATATGGCCTAATCAACCCTTTTTGTCTAGTTGCTATCCCATGGGTTATGATAGTCTTCTTTATTATAGGATCCTTGCACTTTGAGATCTGATAATACATCAAAAATAGCAACTAAGTTCTTTTTTAGCATCTTTCTTCCATTCAAAATATTCAAGTAGCAGACCAAAACCTCATTTCTTGGGCCACTAGGAATCTTAGGGGTTAATGAAGGAATTATGCCTTCTCTTTGTTTTGGGGTCTCAAAATCTAGTTAGTATACCCATGATGATGTAAGAAAACCATCCTTGGTGTCTAGTTTCATGATTCCATGTCTGGTTTAGGTTTCATGCATTAAGTCATTCTAGTGATTAAGGTGCAACTGTGGGGTCTTGAGCCTTGTTTGGGCTTTCAAACCTTGTTAAGGTATTCTTATGGGCTATACTCTCCCAACCTACCTTGTTAGTATCCTACCACTTGCATTATTCAGCAACATTAAAATAATTTATTTCTAAATAATTAGCCCTTCACCAATTCCCAAACTCTTGCCATTCACAAATCAACATGCTACAAGAGCTCAAATCCTTCACGGTACTTGACCTAGGGATTGGTTGGAAAAATCACAAAACACATCCTCCAGTCTTGAAACCTTGGAATCCTAAAAAGGACCCTACTAAATACTATTTCCCAACTAACCATAAAATTTCAACCAAGAAAATTGCAGTTAGAGGCCCATTTTTTCTGTGTGCACCAAAATGTTGTCCTAAAAACCTAGTTTCACTAAAAATGCAATAACTTGAGTTAGAAAACACATAGAATGATGAGACTAGAAGAAAAAGAAAGTTGATTTAAATTTAGATATCAAAAATCCATCACATATAGTTTGAAATTATTTATATTTCATTCAGCATGCAAACAACACTAAAAATGACTCAAAAATTAAATTTCTTTATTTGCAACTTCTTCCAATTTGTATATTAATGCCCTCTAGACCTCACAAATGATGTGTGTGTGTGTGTGTGTGTGTGTGTGTGTGTGTGTGTGTGCTTGTGTATCTCCTATGTATATTTTAATGGTTAGAACCAATATTTTAATAGTTATAACCCTTTTCCCACTAAGTTGCAAATTTGAGCAACTTTTACAACTTTCAATAATGCAACTTTGCAGAAAAAGTACAATTTTTACATTTTTCACTTGATTCCACTTCTAGGACTTGGAAAAGGTTCCAATATACCCAAAACCAACTTAAAAAACTCAATCCTAAGATTTCTTGACCAAAAACATAAAAAAATCCCAAATTTTCCTAATGAGAAACTTTTTCTTATAAATTGCATAAAGTGCCTTAAGCATACAAAATGGTGTCTTTCTTTAACAACCATGAAGTTCTCATCCAAGGGTTGTTTATTCTAGCCTAATTATGTTTTTAAAAAAACATGAAAATAAATAAATAAATCAAGTTCCTTGTTGCTCTACACTAAGAACATACCCCCAAACATGAATGAAAAGAGAACAATGACCATGGACATAGTGAGATTGGTGAAATGCAGCAATAAAACTCTTTGTTTTTGCAAGTTTTCAATAAATGGAATCCAATACCCATACTACCACACCTAGGTCCAATGACACTTATTCTACTTACAAGGCTCACTTTGAGCATTACACAACAAAAATGAAAAGGTGAGAGCCCCGTGATTGGTGCAGGAGCACCCCTCTTATGAAATCATGTAATCAAGTTGTTTGGGTCATTTATGACCTCTTTCCAATTTTCTTTCCATGTTTTCAATAAGGTTATGATTTTAGACTCCTAGATTTTCCATCAACTCATTTACATAGTTAAAATTCCTTTTAGGCACAAAAATACAAAAATGCAATAAAACTTGCAAAAGTTGCTATGTAACTTTGCAACTTTTTGACTAACTAAGCAATATTGTTTGTAATCATGTTAGCAGATATGCAAAGACTTGTCATGTAATTAGGTCTCAAAGACCCAATTACAAGTGGATATGCAATGTTAGTATGTAATTGGGTCTCACTAACTCAATTACAAGAATGAATTATAGATAATATGTAGTCAAGTCTCCAAGACTTTGCCTACAAGTGTATATAAAGAAGATATGTAATCATACCTTAAAGACTTGATTGCAAGTGTAGAAGAGATACAATATGTAATTGGGTCCTAAAGCTACATTAAAATTTGTGTGTTCAATACATGTTGATATGTAGTCAACTCTCAAATACTTAACTATGATTGTGTTAAGAGGGTGATATGCAATTAGGTCTTCAAGACTAGATTGTAGGGATGCAAGACTTAACTCGACGACATATGAAGATTCTTAAAGAGCTTGCAACCAATTCCTAGAGACTTGATTACAATACATGCCTATCATCATAGAAGGATGACTTGTTGGTTGGGTCTCAAATCCTGCCAACTACTTAGGCATGAGAAAACTTGCAATCAAGTTTGTGAGACCCAATTGCATTTTGTTAATGCATGTTTATGACTTGTAATTGATGTCAAGAACATATGAGAACTAAGACAAACTATTCACATGTTGAGATTAAAATATCAACCTATACACTATTAACTATGAGGATAATGCAAGGGCATTCAAAGACATAAAAAAAGGGCCTAAGAGACATGAGCCACAATGCAAATAGATTTTTGTGTAGATTTATACTTATTTCTTACCAAGCAAAAATCAAGAGCAACATATTGAAAGGTTATGTTAAACAAAAATAATGTTGATGATGACCTTCAATCTACCTTTGAACCATTTTAAAGAAATTCACATCTCAATATACTTTATTATTTAAGATGAAACAATATGTGCATTGTTCAATTTACTTGCTTCATATGCTCTTTACTCTTTTCTATCCCTGCCTATATAATTCAAACTTCTGCTACATGCAAAATACTTTCTAGTCTCCCATTATGTTTGGTATCATAAAAGGTGTTAAAAGATTGAAATTGCATGAATTATTCTTCATAACTACTTTATCTATTTGTTCAATAGACTCATTTAACCATAGTAGTTGGATCATAACTACTTTATCTATCTTTGTGGTTTTAGTTGCAGAAATGTAGGTACAAGGGAGAAAGATGATGCCCTAGGTGCATGTAGCATATATGCACCAACTCACTATCCCCAAGAGGCTGCACAATTCCAATAGTGGGATATTGAGTTACACCATTATTTCTACAAGTTACTAAAAAGAAGATAACAAACTATCTAAAATAGAAATATTGTTATAACTACAAAAAAAACAACTTTCAAAGAAAACTTCCTAAAGAAAAAACATTCTAATTAACCCTATCTATTATTCCATTAGGTACAACAACCAAGGAAAATGCCAAAAAAATCTTAAAACTTAGAAAATCAATAATTTAACCTTCAAAATGTCATGCTACAACACTTGTTCATACAAATGACAATTCCTTATGCCTATTTTAGGGTTAGGAAGGTATTTATATGTCTTCTTAGGTGTTTCTCTTCCATATTAGGGCTTGTGTTAGCCTTCTTCAAGTTCTAAAAGGAAAAATCCACCATTTCTTGCAAAATCAGCATTTTTGCAAAAATTACAAAAATTGCAATATAGAAAATTTTGTAATTTTTTCTTGCTTTATTTTCTAACACTTCGAACTTGTTAAATGGGCTATCCCTTAGAAATTCCATGCTAGGGACCCTTCCCTAAGCTAGAGACTTATCCCTTAAGTTTCTCATTTCCCTATGGTAAGGTATGCCTTGACTTTAGGCCGATTAGTTACTCGTCCAAAGACATTGTGACTTCCTACACCCTAGCTATCACACTTAGGTCTAATGACCCTTATTGCTATAGAGCACATGACCTACTTTTGCCACTTGGTTCTCAGAATTTTAAGGGTACCCAAACCCACTTTAGGATGATGTCTTGGTTACCAAACTTTTCTAAATGATGACCTTTACTTATCCAAGTGGACTCCACTCTCCTAAGGTCCTTCCCTTTTCCTAGGGCTCCTGGCAAACTTGGATCAAAATATGGCTTTAGGGACACTTTCCCTCAACTAGGCCAATTAAGGCAAAAAAAGTAAAAAGGTTTCAAGACCTCAAACTTTGACTTGATTCAACATTTCTAGGACAAAACTACTAGAATTCATGCACTTTCAAGGCACCAACACCTTCAAAGGATCAATATCGCTAACTTAGGCCTAGAAATCCTAGTAGGTCAAAATTAAGTTTTCCTTGGAAGACTTCCAAACTTTCCAAAGAAAAGGCCAAGTTATCACGTTTTAAAATACCCTTTACCTATCTCTTGAAGACTCCAAAGGATCAAGGGTTGAATCCATTCCAACATACCCAAACTCCACTTTAGTTCGTAGACCTAATAGGCCTAATTAGACTAGGTTTCCAAAGCATGTGCTTGAAGATGGGTTCATAGAATCAACTCAAACCGATGGAACTCTTCCTCTCCTTACTAAAACACCATTTAAACCTTCACCTAGGTTTAGACAATTAGTTTGGAAGCCTAAATGCCACTTCTTCTTCAATTCTTTTGCTAAATATAGAGGGATGTTCAACCTAGGGTTAGCTGGTAAAAATATCAAACCAATTCCTCTAGATCTAAAACTCTGCCATATCAAATTATACTCCCCTAACTTGCATCTCCCAAAGAGGCATTAAATTCCAACCATGAATTTGCAATTTAGAGGCACATGTTTGCGAAAACCCTTGAATTTAGGCCCAAATAAACAACCTTCACAAAAACTACAATAACTTGATCAAATGAAAATATATAACCTTCAAACCAAATGAAAATGAGACCTAGTTCATCAAGCTATCCAACCATGATAGTTGATCTCCTTCACTAATCTATACATGTCTGTATGACTTTAAAAAATAAAGAAAAAGATAGAAAATTAGAGTTTTGTTCATGTAAATCTTCACCAGTCCATACAACTATGTTGTCCTCTCCATGTACAAAATTTTTTAAACATGTATTCCTTGCCTTCTATGGTCATAACCATCATTCAAATGGTTATGCTAATGTTCAACTACCTTTTCAATTATTCAGCAAGAAAAGTTGTCATTTTGCATTTTTTTTGCATGACAACATTGACATTTTTTCTTTAATAACCTCCTAGACACCTAGATCTTTTCCCAAAGGCCCCAAGGAATTTAAGTCTATATAAAGATCTACAAAATCCTTATTGCATAAAAAATAACTCAAATTCCTCAAATTTGACCTTTGGTTCAATTTGGTATCCTGGCTTATAATGACACCAAGGATCCAACTGACCTTACATATGGTCTTGTTACAAAAACCTTATTCAAATGACTAATCCATGGACCTATTGCACTTCTTTTCCTTGGTGCCCTACACCACTTATTAATACTTACAAAAGCTTTATAGGAGCACAACACAACAAAATTGAAAAGGTGAGGGCCATATGTTTCAATGTGCCCCTGCACCATTTGGTGGTTGTAGTGTGTGTCTAAATAGTACTTCCTTTACAATAGTGGCCTAATTAGCCATTTAGCTGTAATTGCTATCCCCATAGGTTAATGCAGCTTTTTTTTGTATGTAATGTTAAAACTTTGGAACCTGATAGTATATCAGGAGTAGGAAGTGTCTTGGTGGTTAGTTTTGGCTTCCATTCAACATTTACTAAGTTGCAGGCCATAACTTTTCTTCTTGGGCTACTAGGGATCAAAGAGGTTAATGAAGGAACTATGACTTTTTCTTAGTTTGAGGCCTTCAAATTCAGTCCATATACCCTTATTGATGTAAAAATAACACGCCTTAAGTCTATTTTCATGGTTCTATTTGTAGAGTAGGTTTCATATGTTAAGCCTTTATTGCTATCAAGGTGCAAGTGTAGGGTTTTGGGCCTTGTTTGGGCTTTCAAAATATGTTTAGGTGTCCTTGTGGGTTGTACTCTCCCAAACTTCATTGTTAGTCCCCTACCACTTGCATCAATGATTCAAGGTGACCCTGCACCACTCTTTCTCTCGCTACCTATCTCCCTATTCAATCTAATGAACCAACTAGATCTACTCTACATTTTAATGTCTCAAGTATTACCTTGTGGTTTGACTCACAAACTTTCCAAAGAGTATTACTATGTGGTTTTCTACCATATTTTATCAAGTGGATATTTGATGCAATAACAAGGTTTGAATAATGAAGAATCTTCCTCTCTAATTGCTAATACTTGAATAACCACAAGTTAGGTTTCTTCATAGACTATCACCTAAGCCATGTGCTGGTTACAACCACCACACTGATATGGTACTCTAAACCTTCACCATCTATAACCAAGTGATCCAATTTTTGTTTGGCTTGGATACAATGACACAAATAATAATCTATCCCTTCTTCATTTTCCTTAGGTGCAATAATGACAAAAACATGGCCTGCACTAATAAATGTACAAAATGTAATCATTAATTCAAAAAATAATTAGGTAAAAGTTATAAAGTTACATACTGAAATTACAAAGATACATACATACATATATTACCAGGTTGCACTAGATCAGACAAGTGGTCAAAGTCAATAGAAAAATCCATCTCTACCATTTCTAGTGCTTGTGGGGAATAACAAGTGTCAATTAGGGCCAAAATCCATATATCCTATTTGTCCACCCATTCAGTCAACTCACAATCATCCCAATTTTCCTCTACACATGATGGATAATAGCATACTATTTTTTCATGTTTGGATACTCCATGAACCTGCATCAAAGCTTCTAAAAGAGTGCAACTCACTTGATCCTATTAGTGTGAAACAATCCTCATATGGTGCAATGTTAGTATTATCTATCAACCAAAAAATATCTATGAGCTATAGACTCACCTTCCTTACCTGGACCCATAGTAGCATTACACCACTAGATGATGGATTTTTCATTTGTTACTATTGCTCCATCTTTGTACTTTAGTTCTTTATGATCTAAGGCTCTTTTGATGCATGCGCCTACACCATCATGCTCTCCTTTTCCATGACTAGCCTTTGTGGAATTCCACATATATTGAATTCTACACAACCTGTGTATCTTGCTCAACCAATAGAACTTCTGTGCATTCTTGAATTGAGATGTGCAATTGTCTGACCAAATAATATGCTGACAATATGGTATGCCCCTATTAGCCAAATCTCCATAAAATAGTTGAAAACAACCATGTGCAAAATTCATATAATGTGATCAATCATCACTAATGTAAAAATGGTACTCCCTCAAAATCTTCCTATCATCCTCTATACTTGTAGGTGAATGCATGAATGTTATGTGAACAAATATGGAAACCTATTGAGAAGTATAATAATTTTCTTGCACCTCATTTTGTGGTTGTAGTGTGTAGTTCTCTATGAAGTCTACAACCAAAACAATGGTATCCAGTGGAAATGTATCCTTGCACAACTTGAATTGAAAATCTAGTCATCAAGCTCTATGTGTATTCCTTGCATACTCATAAATAATATTTTCATTAAAAATCTTCATGAACTCATAAACTGGAATCTTTTCAATGACTAAATCACATCTTTTATCCTATTTCCCATCTTTTAGATCATACATCATTGTCTTAAATTTTTCATAATCTACTATTTCATTTCCAATTGCATGTGTACTATCAAAATGTTCACAAGTTCATAAAAGTTGTGAATAACCACAAAATAAGCATGTACCATCCAAGCATGATGTCTTGTAAAATTGTTGGACATCCCCTATTTCACATAAAATGTTGAATATGAATTACCTTGAAGATCTTGGTGGCACATTCATGTCACAATCCTATAAAACAAACTTAGAATGCAAAAGCACATATATATGCCTACAAATATCAAAATGGTTAGAAAATTCAATATGTATCCTACAACAAGAAGTTGTGCATGTGTGATTTATCTTCACATAAAAAAGTTTACCCATCTCCAAAAAATTTTGACTTATTCAAATTTGAGGATACATGCCAATAAATTTACCAAAAAATTGTGTCTTTGTTGAGTCCAAAAAATATTTTGCATGTGGGTCACAATTTTGGCTACCAATACTCCTTACAACATCTCTTTGATTAGGGGAAACACGTGTTATTTTTCTAAAAAAAATTGATCAATGAGTTCAATTCTTCACTAATTTCTTTATCCTTTCACAGTAGGCTATTGCTAAATGTCCATAACTCATTTTTTGTTGGATCATCCAATTTCTCATGCCTTAGCATGGCTCTCCTTAGAGTACCTCTACCAATTTTCAATGTTTTTCTTGTCTTTCACATGAGTCAAGCTTTCTTCATTTGGGTACTTACTATTGTTAATGTAAGTACTTGTCTTGTGATATTACTATCTTTGGTGCATGATTTAGAACCTACTTTGTCATAAGCACTCATTAGATTCTTTACAATGCTTTTTTTCATTTGAATCCTCCATTTTTCTTTGCCCAAAAATCTTCATGATAGGCCTAAATTTTAGATTCCTCATCATTGCAACAAATAATTGGCATTGACTTGTAATATTTAATTCTTCAAAGAATAATCTCCACATATGATTAACTTTTCGTTGACAAGTATGCTTGCTAATATTGTTAGGCATTGATTTCAAAATATTAGTATCAATATCAATCAAATATTTTGATCTTCTTAAACAAATTCTAGAAGGTGTTATAATCTCTTCCATTCTCTCAACATTTTGAACATCAACATAAGGTTGAGTGTTTTGCATACCTTGAACTGAAGATGATGTGCCTTGGCAATAAGATGCAAAAGATGGAATATCACCTACTTGATATGTTGATATTGTATCTTCAACATGACATGATGGATTGTGTACATCATTGGATCTACAAATTAGCATCTCTTCAATGTGAGAGGATGATATGACCCCAACATTAGAAGATGGTGTACCTTTACAATACAATTGTCTTCTTTAGTGTAATAGTCTCATTCATTCTCTTTGTCTTTCCAATTCTTCCTCTTTGTTTCTTTGTATTGATGGTTCTTGTTCCTCTTTTACAGTCAATTCTTCATTATTTCTTTGCAATTTTCTTAATTCATATAGTAGTTTCATTTTATCTCTTTTAATTTCCAAATCTCTCTCCCTTTCTTTATTTGTTTGAGTTTTTGGTTTCTTCCTTGGTATGATGATGCTTTCTATATGTCAAATTATTCAAAAATCTAAATTACTTACAATTTGTAAATTACAAATCATTCTAATTTTCAATGAATACACAATATATTATAAACAACTTGCCAAATTTATAACCATGTCCAAATAACAATTCATTCAAAAATACAAATTCCAATGAATTCACTATATATTAAATAAAATGTCAAATTATAATCAAATTTCTTTCTATACAACAATAAAGAATATTTAAAAAGGACTACACTAGCCTTTTCTATAGAAGGAATATTCAGAAAGCCTTCAAATAGCTTATCCAATGATTGAATTTGGTGTTGGCTAGCTTCAAATAGAATGAAAGAATGTTCAAAAAGTCTTCAAATAGTGTTTGCTAACTTCCAATAGCTTGGAACCCATGTTTTCTATTTGAACAATAGAATATTCAATAGACAAAAAGTAGAATATGGATTAGCAGGGACCCAAACTTACTTTATGACTATTTTTTGGTGTTTTCACATAGTGCATATGCATTATAAAGTGTGTACGCACTATAGTGCATACACACTATGTGAAAATAATCTCTCTGTATCCTACCATCCCCCATCCCCTACTCTATCTCCATACTCTCTCTCTCCTCTCCCATCCCCTACTCTCTCTTGCTCTCTTGCTCCTCCCCCATCCCCCACTCTCTCTCTCATCTCCCATCCCCTACTCTCTCTCATTGCTACAATGGTTAGAAGGTAATAATAATTTGACCTAATTTATGAAGCAACTTATGTTTTATATTTAGATATTTTTTCTGGCTTGGTTTATGGATCCTTCCTAATCATATGTTCTTTGCAACTTATCTTTAACACTTTCCTACTTTGCATTTACTCAAATATCCATCCTTTTATTTCATATTCCATTTGTACATTTTATTCTCACAACTTGAAATTTCTTATATATCATAATCTAAGACAAGTCAACTTGAATACCCTTCTAGATAATCTATAATCATCCAAATAGTTAACCTCAAACAATTAACTATTAGAAAATTACATTCTTCTATCACTCGATCAATACTAAGATTGAACACTTGATTAATACAAAAATTCCTTCAATGCTTGACCACTTAGTTAATAATGCAAGAAGGATACCCTTTATTAACCAACCACTTGGTTAATATAAGCATTTGTGTAACATCAACAACAACATACAATTGAAGAATTGTTTCTAACACACACATGTATCACACTAATTCATATGATATATTACCTAAAAATATTTCATTATATGTCTTAAGGAAAAGTATTATAGGATAAATTTGGATCAAGAAATAGTATCATGTAATCATTTGAATGACTTAGTTATACTTTTTATTAGCTTGATGTGCCTTTTGATTTCTTTTAACTGTTTCCTTATATACATCAATGTATATTAATATTGCATCGATAGATTCTGGCCTGTTTGTACTCTACCTAATGTACTTTAAGTGATTTATTGACATGGATTTTCTATACCCATATCGTGTAGCCCTGTTCTTGGTTTGTCACTTAGTTGACTAGGATCTAGCAAAATTTGATCAGTTGGGACTGAAGTCCTTTTTACATCTTCCCCATATCCAAGAAAATCATTGATTACTAAATGATGGTAATAAAGAGATTTCATTTGGAGCATAATATATTCCATCTACCAATGATCAAGATCACTATTATATTAGAGGTGTTGGAAATATAAGAGGAGTACCTAAGAGGGGAGGGGTGAATCAATTACCACTAAAATAAATCCTAGATCCCTTAGATGTCAATACATAACATAAACTTTGTTAACATTACTAATGCTTGGTAAACACATAGGCACTCAATTAATACCAAAAATCTATTGTAACTCAAAAAATGCTTAGCATTCAAATCTTAAGATATTTTTATGCGATTAACCTTACTTAACTTAGTTGCATACACATAAAAGGAATAGCATGAACACAATTGACACCAAGATTTAAGGTGGAAACCCAATTTGGGAAAATACTCCAATTGTAACTAGTTACTAATTTTCACTCTTATGAAGTGGGCCCTATTAGGAGCCAACCCTATTAAAGGTTACAAAATACACTATTAAGTGTGACCCTGTTAGAGGATTTAATCACCCTATTAGGATTAACCTTGTTAGAGGTATTTAGACACATCAATCTAGAAATACCACCTTGTTAGAGGATTTACAAATAGTTGTTAAGACAACACTATTAAGAGATTTTGATCACTAAAAATATGGTTAGAGAGTTACAATGAGGTGACCTAATTTTTTATGCAACTAAATTGCTAATTATATATCTCAAATTAAAACTGGTTTGAATACTTGATCCTTCCTGATTGAATGTATCTTTGCAGATCCTCAAGGATATTTTTCTTATCCTTCTAATTATCTTCCTCTAAGCATATTCTATTCTTTCATACACTTGCACACATTCAATCCTCAACTTGACCTTATACTAATATATTATGCATAGTCAAGTTGGCTTGAATACAACTTAGAATGATTAATATTCATCTCCTTAGTTAGCTAGGACCAATAAAATCAGTATGCCAAAATAAGAAAATCCTTCATTAGTAGACCCTACTTGGTAGAAATTAACTCAAAAATCATTTTCCTACGTTAACCAAATGAACTTGGTTAACATTGTATCTTCACAAGGTTCTTTTGGTAATTGAGTGAGGTTAGTTAACATTGGTTTCATCCAACTTTTCCTTCATTAACTAAGTGAGCTTGATTAATACTCATCTTCTTTGAACTTCTCTTTGACACTTGAGTGAGCTTGGTTGACACTAACTTCTGAACTTGGCAAACATTGGAATGCTCGAAAGACACAAGAAACTATCTTCATCACCCAAGTGAGCTTGGAATACACTGTCTAGAAAAGATACGATATATTGTGTAACATCAAAGATAATACACAATTAACCAATTGTTTTCAAAAATCTCCCTCTTTGGCATTGATGGAAATACATGTCATAATACAATGAAAATTTTGTTGAGAAAAATAAATTAAGGAAAATATCCTTAGTTTCATTATAGTTCCCATCCTTGAGAACTCCCTCTATCAGTGTGAACTCCCTCTACCTTTAGTTTCTCCCTCTATTAGAAAAATATATCTTCAACATCTTCTTCTCATAGAAAACTCTACCTCTTTGATATCAAACCAAGTTATTCCTCTTTAGAAATCTCTACAAATAATTCTTCTTTATAAAATTTCTTTGAAATGTATATTCTCCCTCTTTAGAAAATTCCTATCAGATGTGACAGTAAGCTCTCCCTCTTTGACATCTCATACCAAAAACAACATCTAGTGAATATCAATGTACCTGATATACTAATTTATATGTAATATGTCCTTTTCAATACAACATCATTTGACTGATCTTCAACATGCTCTAGTTGATGCATCACTAAACTTCATTTTAGTGAGCTTTAGATAGGGGAATAATGACTAACTTACCTCTTAGATTTAAAAATTCATCCTTAGTAATGGCTTAGGGAATATGTTTACAATTTTTTCTTTAGTATTTACATATTCTAATTTTACCACTTTATCTTGCAAAAATTCTCTTAGAAAATGATATTTTATTGAAATGTGCTTGGTCTTGGTATGAATCATAGATTCTTTCATATATTAATTGCACTGGTGTTATCACATAAGATAACAATTGGATCCTTAATCTCTACCTTCATACCTACCAATAGTTTCTTGAACCAAAAAACATTGGAGCAATTAACTATTGCTACCACATATTCTGCTTCTATTATAGATTGAGTAATGCAATTCTACTTCTTACTTGTCCAAGACACTAGTCTTTTACCAAGAAAGAATGCTTCACCACTAATGCCCTTCATGTCATCAACACTTCCTACCCAATCAACATTTTTGAATGCTTTCAAATCCAAATTGCCTCCTTTTTTGTACCATAAACCATAGTCTTCAGTACCTTTCAGACACCTCATGATTCTCTTGATTTCTATCATATGGTTTTCTTTAGGATTTTCTAAGAATCTTTCCACCATATCAACTGCTAATGCAATATTAGGCCTTGTATGTACTAAATATTGCAATTTTCTAATCATGTATTTGTATGTGGTTTGATCTACCTCTTTGGAATCATCATTTTTGGAAAGCTTATGTCTAGTTGACATAGGTGTTCCAACTAGTCTTGAATCCTTCATTCCAAATTTCTTCAGTATCTCCATGATATATTTGGATTGAGTAATGTAGATACCATCTTTACTTTGTTGAATCTATAATCCAACAAAGAATTTTATGGACATCTCAAATTCTTTACTCATCTCTTCTAAAAAATCTTTTTATAAGTCATCATTTCTAGTAAATAATGTGTCATATCCACAAAAATTTATGCCAACATATTCTTCTTGTCTAGTCCTTCTTTGATATACATGTTGTTATTATTTGTTCTTTGAAAACCAATCATTATTAAGTGGTTATGAAGTATTTCATACCAATCTTTTGGATCTTTCTTGAGACCATACAATGCTTTGTGTAATTTTCAAACCATATCCTTTTTTCTAGGATCCAGAAAACCTATAGGTTGTTCTATGTAAAATTTCTCTTAAAGAATTCCACTTAAGATTGCATATTTTACATCCATTTGTTAAACTTTAAATCCTCTATGTGAAGCATAATCAAGTAGAGTTCTAACACCTTCTAATCTTACAATAGGAGAAAAAGTTTTACCATAATGAATACCTTCTTCTTGAGAATAACTTTTGCAACCTAACCTTTCTCTATTTTTAGAAACTTCTCCACTTTCATTCAACTTATTTCTGAAAAACCCACTTTGTGCCAATTACATTTTTATCCTTGGGTCTAGGAACAAGATTTCAAGTCTTACTTCTCTCTATTTATTCTATCTCTTCATTCATAGATTCAATCTAGCTTTCATTATCCAAAGCATCTTTCATTGATCTAGGTTCAAATTCATTAAGAAAACATGCACTTTTCAATTTGTTTATAGTCATTGCACCACCTAATTTTCCTCCAATGATCTAATTAGGTGCATGGCACCTTCTAACATATCTTGCTAACATAGATATTTTGGATTTAGAACTTGTTCAATTGGTCTCTCCATTATCTTCTATATCAAGCTTGGGTCCCACTATCTGTGACTTGGTCCTTTAGTCTAAATTTTCTCTATCTATAACTTGATAGCCTTTGCTTGAGACTTGGGTCCTTTAGACTATGTGTTGAGTTGTATTGGTTGCTGGTAGCCTTTGGAGTTTTTGGGGACTCAAGAGGTGAAGTTTGTTGACTTCCAATTAGATTTGACAATATATTAGGTTCATAAAAATTAAACCTTTTGTAATCCTTAGGTTCATTTTTGCTCTCTTCTTCACTCTTTTTTACAAACTCATCAATTCTCACATGTGTACTTTCTATAATCTTATGAGTGGGTAAATTCAAACAATTATATTCTTTACTTCTGCTAGAGTAGCCTAAGAATATTAGACTTTTCTTTCAAATACATTACAATCATCATTCTAGAATAATCATCAACAAAAAAAATAAAATACTTATCTCCACTATAGCTTTCTATTCCAATAGATCCACATAAGTCTATATGAACTAGCTCCAAGACTTCTTCAAAATGATAGTTCTTTCTTTTGAAACTTAACTTTCCCATCTTACCAATTTGACAATTTTTGCATAGGCCATATCAAGTTTCCTCAAGCTAAGAATGCCTCTCTCTTTTATTTTCTCTTATCTTTATCAGATTATCTTGTTTCACATGACATAACCTTTTAGGCCATAACTAACTTTCTTCTACTTGAGCAATGAAACATGAACTTTCATTAAGATCTAGGTAGAATAAATTACCTTTGGTTTGTTTACCAAACCCAACCAAATTTCCTTTTCCATCTAGCAACTTGACCTTGTCATTCATGAATTCTACCTTGAATCCACTATTATTCAACTGAACCACACTTAGTAGATTATGCTTTATTCCTTCAATCCAATAAGCATTATCACATCTAAGTTCATTAGTCAGTGAGATACAACCTTTTTCCTTTATACAATATGGTTTATAGTTTCCAAATCTCACACTTCCACCATCATAATGTTCCATACATTCAAACTCTGTTTTGTCACTAGTCATATGATATGAGAAAAAATTATCAGTAATCCATGTATCATTTTTTCTAACATGAGAGATAAGTGTCATTTTATCTCCTTCATCATTAGATTCATTTTTTAGAACAATATAAACCATTTCATCATCTTCACTACTATCTAAATCTTTATCCATAAAATTAGATTTTTAACCTTTTTCTTTGTAGTCCTTGAAGTTCTTCAAATCCTTCTTGCCTTTGTACTTTCTATTCTTCTTTTCATATTTTCCTTCTCTATTTCGACATCTTGCAGTAATGTGTTTGACTTCTTCACAAGATAAATAGATTAAAGGGATTTTACCTTTATACTTTCCTTTGTCTTTAGGATATCTTCTTGTAAGGAATTATTCAATGGCTTTATATCACTATCAAAAAAATCTTCCTCTTCAATTTTAGATTGCTTTCTTTTAAAATTTTTGGCTTTCTTCATGAATAATACCTTGGCTTCAAATGCAAACTCAAGATTGCTAGAACTAGGAGTATAATTATCATAGTTATCTAGTTCAAATGTAGTTTACCTTCTAACTAGAGCATCCAAAGTTATCTTGTTATTTGGATCGCATCTCATCTCTTGAATAACATATACTCTAATTACATAGATAGGAAGAAGAGTTATGAGTACCCTACTTACCACTATCACATCTTCAATTGTTCCTCTAGAGGCTATGATAACATTGACACTAGCTTTGATTCTCTCAACATATTTTGCAATGTTTTCATCCTCTCTCATTTTCATCCAATCAAACTAACCTCTCAAGATTTCTTTCTTGGCTCTTTTTACATTATCATCACCTCCATAGATATTCTTTAGTTTGGTCCACATGTAATAAGTAGTACCACATCCTTTGACCTCATCAAATGTAACATAGTTGAGATTCTATGTAATATCAATCATCATAATGTTATGATTTTTATTTTTAGTAATCTCCTTCATAGTTAATGTTCCAATAGGATTCTTGTAAGCATTTTCCAAGTATTTCAAACTTGAACCACTAATGGTTACAAACTGCAACTTCATAAGTTCTTTCCATGCCTAGAAGTTATCTTTGTTTAATTTGGGAATCTCTCTTCTATAAGACATCTTGATCTTTATTGTAGGCCCTTGAAACCTTCTCTATAAGCACCAAGAAGATCTAATACCAATTATTGGAAATATAAGAGCAGTAACTAAGAGGGGAGCGGTGAATTAGTTACCACTAGAATAAATCCCAAATCCCTTAGCTATTAGTACATAACATAAATTTTGCTAACACTACTAATGCTTGGTAAACACACAAACACTCAGTTAATACTGAAAATCTGTTGTAGCTCCACAAATTCTTAACAATAAAATATTAAGATATTTTCTATGATTAACCTTACTTAATGTAGTTGAATACACATAAAATAAATAACATAAACACAAGTGGCACCAAGATTTAATGTGGAAATCCAATTTGGGAAAAACCACCAATTCAGACTAGTTACTAATTTTCACTCTTCTAAAGTGAGCCCTGTTAGGAGCCAACCCTATTAAAGGTTACTAAACACACTGCTAGGTGTGACCCTATTAGAGGATTTAATAATCTTATTAAGAGTGGCCTTGTTAGAGGTCTTTAGACACTTCAATCTAGAAATTCCACCTTGTCAGCGGACTTACAAATAGTTGTGAAGCCAACCCTATTAAGATATTTTAATCACTTCTACAATGGTTAGTGAATAACAATGAGATAACCTGATTTCTAATGCAACTAATTTTTTTATTACAAATCTCAATTCTGACTCGAATACTTGGTACCTCCTAATTGAATGTATCTTTGCATTTCCTGAAGGATATTTTACTTATCATTCTAATTTTCTTCCTCTAAGCATCTTATATTCTTTCACACACTTGCATACATTAAATCCTCAACTTAACCTTATATATTGTCAAGTCAACTTGAATACAACTTAGAATAATTGTATTTGTCTCCTCAATCTACTAGAACCAACAAAAAAATCCAATAAAATCAATATGCTAAGACAAGAAAATTCTTTGTTAGCCAATCCTACTTGGTAGAAACTAACTCAAAAATGATTTTCCTTTGTTAACTAAGTGAACTTGGTTAACACTATATCTTCCTTTGTAACCAAGTGAGCTTGGTTAGCACTAGTTCCATCCAAGTTTCCCTTCATTAACTAAGTGATCTCGGTTAACACTCATCTTATTTGAACTTCTATTTGACATTGGGAAAAAGTTGGTAGACATTGACTTCTAACCTTGGCAAATACTGGAATGTTCAATAGACATAAGAAACTATCTTCAGTATCTGAGTGAGCTTGACATACACTGTCTGGAAAAGATATGACATTTTGTGTAACATTAAAGGAAATACACAATTAACTGATTATTTTCAATAGGAGGATGTGTAACATATTTTGCATTTTTTTATGTTAGAGAACTTGTGAGCATAATTGTGATGTTGTATTAATACTCTCTCTAGATTTTGATATAGTGCACTATATTGATATTGATTTTGGTATACTTATAGGTGCACTTTGATCAAACCCTAGGAGAGTGTACAACATCCATATGACAAGTGTTTGGAGATTGCACCATCATGGATCATCATATTTAGTGGGATCATATATTGATGACCTATGGGGTGGATTTCTTGGTTACATTTATCCTTTGTTCCCTAATAAGGTTTGTTCTTGGCGTATATAAGATTCATCAAGGTTTATAGTATGGATGGGGAAGATTGGTGCTAGATTTATTGTCATGGCCCCAACACCTTGCATGGGATTCTAGTATATTGTGAAACCTTTATTGGGAGTTGCATTATGTGTCTTACTAGAAAGGTAAGAATTAGTGGGTTGGGGTTTTGATTACATATGTATGGGTCTAGGAGCACATCCAACTTACATAGTCAATTATGAGCTAAAGAGAGAGGGGAAAACCCTACATATACAAATGGGTATGTGTAAGATCATGGTGTGCCAAAAAGTGGTGATCTGATAAAATATGTAGTTTTGAAATGTCTCAAATTGTTTCAAAATCTATTATGACTTTTTTCCCACCCATCATGATACTAAACAAAAATAATAATACATTTATAAGGCCTAGTATTGCTTTGGATACCAACCCTACATGGTCAACTTTAAAAATGTCTGAAAAATGTGTAATTGACCTGTTCTTATGTGTTTTTCATTTCAAACATGTATTTGATGACTTTTTTCCATCCAAATTTGATGAAATTATAAGGATTTCTTTAAAAAAATTCTTATCTTTCCATAAATGTAACTTCTATCAAATTATGAGTCTAGTAAGTAATTATTATTCATTTTCTAATGGAGTTACATATAAAATATTGATTGATACACTGATTGAAAAAAAAAAAAAAAGCTTTCAAATGGTATACCATTTTTGAAATATAAGATGTATCACATTCTATACATCTTCTAATATAAGGAAAAAAGATAAATTTAATTTTATAGAGTTTTGAATTAGTTACAGTGGTCAGACATGGGAGTTTCTTAATTCCAAAAATACTATAGTAAAAAATTGATAATTAATTATCTGTTTGGAATAAAAATAACCAAAAATATGCATCACATCTGTGAATGAGTCTACTTCTTATATTATTGCAAAGAGGGAGAAACTAGGCCAAATAGTTCAGAAGCTAAATTCCAATCAATTTTATTTTTCTTCAAATAAGGCCAAATAGTTTAGAAGCTAAATTCAATTTCCTACAAATTATTTTTTCACAACTCTTTGTTAGAAAGTTCATAACAAGTTCAAAATTTCACATCAAGTTGACATAAACTTTGATTTGCTAATTTTTCATTTCCACTTAAGGGCATAGTTTAATTGTTGACCATGATCCTGCACATACCTAAATATACAAGATACATACATCAACCCTAGTTGTGGAAGACTGTCTACTAGAGGAGAACATTTTATCATCTTACCTCTATAGTATGGTGACTATATTTATAGTATGAGTGGTAGGAGGGGCTCAACATGAGCTATCCTTCATGTTTTGTAGTAGGCCCCTATTTGGAAGACATTCTAGGATTGTTAAGAATTTTTTGTGAGTATTTAGGTATGAAGGAAGTTTGAGTGAAGATATAGTATTATCAATGAGTATATAGATTATTATTTATTCCTTATAGATGAGGGGAAAAGTTAGGGTACCATACTAAGCCATGAGGAATCCCTAAATAATATGAAAGAGTGATAAGGTGTGGAATGGGATATCCTTCTAGTCATGATAGATGTAAGCATCACTCTTGGGTATAATAGGGAGATGTAGGAGAATATTGGAAATCTGATTGAAAAGATCATTGTTGAAGATCAAAGAGGGAGATTGTTGCAAAGAAAGAAGATTGTTGTTTTAAATCATTATTTTGTCATTGATGTCAAAAATGCTATTTTTAGGAATGACATTTTCTTATAAGATCCAAGTACTATCACTCAGTTGATTGATGAAGAGGACTTGATCAACAAGATGTAACAAGAGCACCTAAGGGAAAGGTTGAGTTATGATGTTGTAATTAAGTGCAAGGATCAATTAAGACAATGGTTAAATGATGTATTGATAAAATACTCAAGGATACAGAGGTTGGTCACACTTAGAAACATTGGAGAAAGAAGTTGTAACAAGGATACTGCAAAGCTTAAACTAAGATCATTAGTGGGTGTCGAGCAAGTTAGTTGAAGTGAAGAAAATTCTTAGTTGGAGCCAAGTAATTGGAAATTCTAGTGTGTACCAAGTGATCTTTAGGTGTCGAGTGAAGATTAGGTGCCAAGCATCAAAAAATCCTAGTTGGTGCCAAGTGATCTTCAAGTGCTAAGCATTAGGAAAAATACAGTTGATGCTGAGTAACACAGTATGTGCTAAGCACTAGTATTTCAATAGTGTCGATTTGCTAAATTATTTAAAATGATGAAGATTTTCCAAATCTAAGCTAACAAAGTGGTTGCCTTGAATTTTGTTAACAAGTTGGAAGATAAGGATTATGAGCTGGTGGCACAAAATTCTATATAGACCATTTTTACATGAATTCTAAAGGATTATTCAGGAAGTTTCTAGAGGAAACAAATTATGGGTTAGATATAATGAATCCTACCTAATCCATACAAATTTAAATTAAAGAATGGAAGAATCAAGTGGGAAAAAGACTCCAAAAACTTATATTTTAGAAGTCATAGACCAAGAAACAAAGAGCTATTATTACTATTGTTGCTAAAAAGCCACAAATTGCAAAGTGGTTAGAAGGGTGTCAAGGAGAAGACATCTAGGAGAAGGTAGAGCACAGAGGCTTTGCTTCTAAAAGTGATCATGAAGAGATGACTACACTAGTACATTGAGCATGGAGACTCAAGGAGACTATCTTGAAAGGAGGACAAGCTGTCAAGAGTTATAGTGATTGAAGGCCAGGCAAGAGTATGAGTTGAGAAGTGATCTGAGATCTGCAAGATAAGTTGCATGTTGTAATAAGGTCAAATATTTTGTAATACTCTCTAGTAATTGTATTAGATATGAAAATCCCATGGACTTAGGTTGGCCTAATAGCCCTTTGTAAATCCTTTAACAGGGTGGCATTCCGAGTGAATGTTCTAAAGTCCTCTAACCAGGCCCACTTCTAATATTGTGGTTAAATCCTCTAACAAGGTCACATTTGATAGTGTGTTGTAAGCCTTTAATAGTGTAGGCCTTTCACAAGGCATCACTTTAGAAGAGTGAGAATGGAGTAGCATGTTACTGGTGGTTTTTCCCAATTTGGGTTTCCATGTAAATC
Source organism: Cupressus sempervirens (assembly GCA_028749045.1). Classification (NCBI taxonomy): domain Eukaryota; kingdom Viridiplantae; phylum Streptophyta; class Pinopsida; order Cupressales; family Cupressaceae; genus Cupressus; species Cupressus sempervirens. Next base: position 319,444,639 of record CM053790.1, read on the forward strand.
ACTATGTTATATGTTGATTTCTTATGTGCTATGCTTGCATCTTGACATGTTGATTTATAGTAACTTGCTGACTAGAAAAGTTAAAGCTTGGATGAATGAATAGTTGAATGGGCTCACTACACTTAGTGAAAAGTTTGAATAGGACATTTGGACCTTGAATAACTAACTCACCCCCCCTCCCCTCTCAATTATTCTAAAGCATTTCTAACAAAGAATACCTTCCTAAAGTTTATAGATCTAGTTAAGAAATATCCTAAAATAGAGGATGTGGATGAGGATGTAGACATAGGAGATGATGGAAGTGGTTTTAGTTATAGGAGTGGAGGGAGAAGAATCATATGTAGTGGAATAAGGACAAGGTCCCAAAGTGCTTAGAGAGGACATAATGTTTAACTAAACACTAGCCAACTAGGGTATTAGAGAAAGTGGACTGGAAAGGGAGGATCATTAGGTTAACATGGAGGAAACTATGGAGGAAGATGAGTTTGAGGGGGATCTACTAGTTAAGTAGCAAGTGGATATAAGATTAGGGAAAGTACACCTAGCACAACAATAAGAGGAACCCTAGTGGAAACCTAAGTAGAGAGAACTAGATTATCTAGAAAATGATGCCACATTGGCTCAAATTCAAGTGGAGATTAGGAAACTACAAGAAGAGCTATAACATGCCAAGATTGTCATTTCTATATAGGAAAAGTACCTTTAGGAGAAAAACTAAGCTTGGTAGGATGTAGAGAGGCATAGTGCCAATGAAGGGTGCTATTATGGTGCTTATTTAGTCATGGTTCCTAAGGGTAGGGGATTTTATAATTGCTCTCAACATGTGGTCATTTCAATTGCAGTAATGTAACCTCTTGATAGGACCTAGGTTTTATGTTCCATCACTACCTTCACCAAGGTGTAATTTTATCTTGAGCACACTCATCTTGATCAAATATCCTTTCAAGCTTGACCATCCCCTTTGGGAATAGTGTTCATTTTCAAACTAAAAACTCCATCTTTATTATCAACTTATGGTTTCTCATTCCATTTTTTTCCATCATCAATTAGTTATCCCTAGAACATTTGACTACAAATAATTAATTCTAGGATATGTTGATCATCTTAGAATACATGGAAAATCCTAATGGTATTAGGGATAGATGAAGCATAAATTGACTCTACTGATAATATTTTCAGTTTTTTTATCACCATAAGTTGTAAAACACTATCCAAGATTACCAAAGCATCAACAACAACAAAAATCATATAGGGATTGATTTTTTGTTTAAATCATGGAAATCATCAATTAAATCCCATATTCTCTTCTTGTAAAAAAGAAACCACTTATGACTACATGAGTACACTCCTCTAATGTGTTAGATTACCAACTCAAAATTTCCTTTAACTATAACAACATTGATAGTCTTTTTACAATACCACTAAGAGGCCTCAAACTAGAGATTAGTAATATGTGATATTGTTAGTATATTTAAATTACAATTGATAAGTAATTTAGAAGGAATTACCTTTCAAATTTCATAACTCAATACTAGATCCAACTCCTTTCTTGCACTTAAATATATTTAATCAAAGTATCCAATCTCAGTGATTCCTACTAAGGTGGTTCTTAATCCTTGGTTTAGGCTTTGCCAAGGTTCTTGTCTCATAAGGTTTCCTTTAAATAGTCAATTGAGAAGCATTAGAAAGAGGGGCATATTCTTTAGATGGAGAGTTCTATTTTAAAAAACTTCTTAAGTGAAAATGTATTTGGCTCATCATCAACTATCATAGAAACCCAACATCAACTTTGTACATAACATCTCTACATGTACCTAGCTTAAAAACCATTCAATTAATCAAAATGTGGAAACCATCCTTCATTAGAATATGCATCACTATAGGAGGCTTTAATATCTTCTTTACATTATGGCACTACCTTAGGAACTACTACAATTGGAAGAATTTCCTCATCTTTGAGTGTCCAAATTTTTTGTAGGTCTAAAACTATCCATCTTGGACTAATATTGTGTTGCTTATATATTTTTTGTGCTATATAATGTCTAGGTTTTTCAGTGTCCAAAAAAAGTTTGGAACTGCACTTGTTTTTTGTGATAGAATCAATAAGTATACCAGTATTATTAGTGAATAGGTAAATTTTTGATAGCTATCCCATTCATGCTAAAACTCTTTATACATAATCCTTGCAATTAGCACTTTCAAGTTTTGAATGTCCCTTGTGGTGGAGACAAAACAATTAGCAAACAATAATATATTAGGGTCTACATCATCCCTATGATATTAAAAAAATTTCACTATGGTTTGATTAAGTAAAAATAAGTTTTAAAAGGACCTAAAACCTTTTACAAAGAATCAAGTAGAGAAGAAGCAAAAGCCTAGGAGAAACTGTGTATTAATGCCAAAAAACTAAACATGCCAAAATAGAAGGCCTTAAAACAACATGTAGAAAAAAAGACAACAAATAGTTAACAAGAGGACAGCTGGAAAGTCTTCAGCAGGTCAGCTTCCTAATCAACTAAAATATTAATGTTCATAGTAGAGGTCTTTAGTCGATCTCTTTATTATCAATAACCTCTATTTTCTTCAAGTTTTCACTTGTTCTTTTTCTAGGACCTTGATCATCTTTCATCTCCTTTAGACCCTAATTTCTCCAATGATTTAGCTTATCTAGTAAATTCTTGATATTCTCTACAACAACTTTCAATATGGAATAACTCTAATCAAAAATTTTCTTCAAAACATTCTTGGTGTGCTCAACTTTGTTCTCCAAAATGTCCATCTTCTTCTACATGTCCTTCACCACTTGATCAATAGCTTTTTTTTTAGCTTCAAGAGGTGGGACTCTCTGCATCAAATTATTAACTTCTTTACTGTTCCCAATCAACTCCGAGAACCTATCTAGATGCTGGCATAAAGTCATCTTCAAACTCACTTCTGACATCCTACATTTTCTCCTTCATAAAATTAATGTCGCTTCTCATCTCACTAGGGCAGCCCAAAATACCCTTGATATACCCTTTATCATCTTGTGTACTATGTTTCCTATGAAGTTTGGGAAGATTTCACTTCCAATAGAAAATTCTTGCAGCCTAATGTTGCCATGATTTTAGTCTCCTATATTTTTCAAAATTTTAGGAGTAGGGTTGATCCAATGTGATGTCAAGTCTATGTCTAGGTATCCTATACGATGATGTTTCTTCTCAACATTCTTTTGAGATAACCTAATGTGGGAAATCATGTGAACAATTTATTAGTCCAAAGCTAGGTGATTAGGGTATGGAGGGTTTATTGTGCATTCTCTTGGTGAGAAGAAGGTTTGGATATTCTATTAATTCATATTTTCTTGTTCTTAATAATGTTGAAGGAAAAGATCTATGTTGAGAAGAATTTCTTCATGAAATCATTCCTACAAATTTCTAAGAAACCCCAATTCTATGATAAAGTATTCCAGTAAAGGAATTGATGTAGGTAGGATGAAGAAATTATGGGCATAAATAGAGAAAATAGAGTAGAGAAACATTGAAGATTGAGACAAAAGATTGACATATAAATTGTGAAAACAACTTAGAGGTAAGATCAATTAGATTCAATATAGAATGGATGTTCAAAATTCAAAAATGGTGAAGGAAACAAGTCAAAGGTGATACGAATCCTTTTGAAAATAAAATCAACAATTAATATTTTATCTGCATGTATATGTGAAAAAGTTGAAAAGTCAATTGAACAAAAGAACCCATAATATTGGCTAGTTGAAAGTTAGATGCTTACTTATCATATTGGGTCCTATTCAAAATATTAAACAAAAGCTAGATGCCTTCAGCCCATAGATCAAAGAAGATCTATGGAGGTCATAATGTCACCATATAAACATGCTTGCTTATTAATTTATGTGACAAAGAAGCATTAAGACATGTGTCTAATGGGTCATCACATTTCAAAAAGCACAATCAAAATCTATTCATGAGGTGCCATGAAAGAAGGAAAGTAAGTGCCAGATTCTAGAAGCAATGGAATGGTGCCAACTATTTGCCACGATATGCCTAGTTGGAAAAAAGGGACCCAAACTATGAAAAAAATGACTTAATTTCATTTTATTCACACTATCAAATAAAAAAAGATATACATCTCTCACTTTCTCACTTTCTTGCTATGTGAAGTTTCTCAACCATTATTCTATGTGACAAAGTGACATTTTAACATGTGCACATGAATGGACCTATAGAGGAAGTTATAAAGGAAGTCATAATGTTTAAATCATGATCGTTAATTTGAGATTGATGAACAAAATTTTAAAATGTAGTGTTTGTATGAAATTTATGTATTTGTCATGAAAAAATAGAAAATGAAAAATGAGGTCTAATTGGATGGTGAGTGAGAGTGGGAGTGGTACAAGTGTGGTGGGCAAGAAGAATGGATTCAAAATTTTAGATGGGAATGAGATGGAATCAACTAGATTGGGAATGCAATTAGGGCCAATAGGGAACAATTCTGAAAAGGGGAAGGATCCCAATGATGGTTAGACTATAGAGGATTTGAGGGGGGATCCTAGGTGGGCTATTATTCCACCAAAAATGGGCTAGTCTATTTAGCATCAAACCGACAGGAAAATCCTCCTTTTCGTTAGTAAAGAATATTTCTTCGAATGATAAAGGTATGTTTACACTCATAGATCAAATCATTGATAGAAATATTCCTAAGATGGAATCAACCTTGGCAGGAATATTTTTAGGTGCTAGGCCCAACATTGACATTGTTAGGGCCTTTGTTTAAAGAAAATGGGCTTCAAAAGGCCAAGTGGACATTGTTGTAATGGAAAAAGGTTGTCTTTCCTTTAGTTTTTCTTGTGAAGAAGATAAACATGAGATCCTTTGCAATGGTCCCTGGGTTTTTGGTAAACATACATTGATTCTATAGAAATGGGCTCCAAACTTGTATTCTTTAGATGAATTTAGGATTCAAGTTCTAGTTTGGATTAGATAGAAATGGTTATCGCTAGAGTTTTGGGTGGAGGATGTGTTTCAAGGTATTGCTAGTACCTTGGTGAGCTCCTCTCTATGGATCCATTCATATTTTTGAGGAGAAGAATGATGTACACTAGAATCTATGTGGGAGTTCTTCAAGGTACAAATATGCCAGAATTTATTTTGCTCAAATCTAAACTTGGTATATAGAAGCATACAAGTGAGTATGAGACTATTCACTTTGCTTGTTTCCATTACAAAAAATCTAGAAATTAGGCTTAAAAATGTCCATCTTTGAATGGGGCACATAAAATGGTTAAAAAAATTTGGGCTCACAAAGGATTGAATGATCATAATGGAGCTGAGATAAGAAGTTGTAAGGAAAGGAACACCCAAGAGGTTAATGGTTTGGTGAAGGAAACCTTGGTGGTTGATGAAGAAGCATCTCAAGCAAAGGTGAATGTTGAAGGGGATAATCAGGTAAGGATTCCACTAGATCATAGTAGTGAGGATAGAGTTCTTGTTCATGAAGGAGGTGTGATTAGTCCCAATAAATGGGATGATGAAGATAGTGGGAAAATTTAGAATGTTAACACTATTGAAGACATTTTTGATTCATTTGATGAACCTAATTGTATCATCATGAGTAAGGAAACTCAAAGTCTTATTGAACCTCTTGAAGATGTTATTGTCATAGAAAGTAATCAAAAAAGGAGGGAGGTTAAGGAAATATTTAAAGCTCTATAGGGGGTAGAGGAGGAATTTGGTACATACTGGACTCAAGTTGGGGGTAAAATAATTACTAAATCTAAAAAGAAAAAATGATGTTGTATCTTCCAAAAAGAATAAAGAGAATGATTTATTAAAAACTAGGAGTAATAAGAAAGGAGACGTCCCTAGCACACCTTTGGTAAAAGGTAGTAAAAAAGGTGAATTTAAGAGTAGGAAGGCTAGAGATTGTTCTCTACCTACAACAACATTGGGGAAAGGTATTAAAGCTAGAGATGTTGGTTTATCTCCTTCAGTACATAGACCATCTAATGTGCAGAGAAGAATTGTTTAGACTAATAGAAGTATACTAGATGGTAGTTAGAGAACTATCTTAGACTCAAAAAAATTCAATAAGAAATGAAGTTCATATCATGGAATATCAAAGGATTAAATAATCTTCACAAGAATGATATTATGAAAAATATGATTAGGGATAACAAACTGAATATTTTACTAATTCAAGAAACAAAAATGTTGAAGGATGAAGTGGAAGGTTTCTTGGTTTTTCAAGGAGGCAAGACTATTGGGAACAATTTTGATGGGGCCTCAGGTGGTATGGCAGTATACTAGAATGACTAATGTATTAATGGGGAACTTATCTCTCAGAATAGAAATATGATGAACATTAGATTTACTAATTCTAAGGATGGCTTTGTATTTAGTGCTTACTAATGTTTATGCTCCCAATTCTAAATGGGGTAGAAAGGATCTTTGGGAAGATATCACCACTCAGAGAAAAAGATTTTTGGAGGAGAATTGGATCATTGTGGGGGATTTTAATACTCCTTTGAAAGAAAATGAAAAGATGAGAGGAAGTTAGACTAACTTAGATAATAGATTGGATTTAATGGATTTTATTAACAATCATCTTCTGCACAATATGAATTTTCATGCAATTGATTATACTTGGGCCAATAGAAGAACTAGAAAGGACCTTATTCAAGTCAGGTTGGATAGAGCCCTTATTAGTAGTGATTGGTTCTTATAATATAAATGCTCTCTTTTTGCTCAAGTTTGTATTGGCTTAGATCACTACCCAAAGATCACAACGGAAGACTGACAATCATCCAAACACCACTAGATCTCCAAATGCCACAACTAACCAAAACCGCAAACAAGAAAACATAAGAGATCAACCAAGCTAACAAAAAAAATCTAACTCCTAAAAATTGGCTAAGTTTGAAATCCTAAAGCCCTAAAATTTGGCTAAGTCTAAATTTTTGAAGCCCTAAAATTTCCTAGAATCTTTATCTTAGCATGCAGAGGTCTGGAACCTATCTCAAATGGATCTTCACATATATTGAAATATATCTTAAGTATAAGGAACTAAATATATTTCAACTTATACTTAAATGATATATTTTAAATCCAAGAGGACTGACTATGGAAAAACACAAAATTGAAATCAAAATGTAACACCAAAGGATTGAAGAACATTGTAGAGGGTATCCGAAACAACTCCCAAAAAGTGTGAGTCTTACCAAAAATTTATTTCTACTCACCCAAAGTTTTTTGCAATTTCCAAGTGATACTTTAATACAACACTGGGCAATACTTTTCAATATCATGCGATACTTCTAAAGAAGGAGTACAACATTTTCAAGGATTGAGTGATACTTCTCTTAAGGGCATGTGATACTTTTCAAGTATTGCATGATATTCGTTCAAAGGGGGTGTGATACTTTCTAGTATTGCACGATATTTCTACCTTAAGGGTGCAATACTTTCTAGTATCTCATGACAGGATCCTAATGGACATGCAATACTTTATTGTATCGCACCATGCTAACACATGGTCACCTAGGAAACACAAGAAACACTTAAGGAAAACACAAAAGGTGAAAAAAAAGAATTAAACCTTCACAATGGGGAGTACTTGATCCACATTTCAAGGCAAGATCACTCGAACCAAATATGAATGATGGAAAGAACAACAACTAACCATCTAACAAACAATAAGTAGTAAAAGTATGGAAGGAAACATTGCAATGTACTAAAAACAATCTTGCAATAACACAATTAACATTGCAACAAATAAAAAAACTAAGTATGTTGTTCCTCTTGTCTGTCAATGGCATCATAAGACCATTGTGCGCCCTAGCCATCCCCTGCACTTAACATCCCAAGCCATCAATCAGATTATCAGTACTATCATAATAGGGATGTCACTACTAAAACATGCTACAACATAAGCATAAGGAAATCTAACATGCTAGTAGTAAAGCATAAGATAATCTTACAAGGTAGATAATATTGCCCATCACATGCTAATCATCATAGTAAGGAATGCATCAAAACTAACATCATCTAAATATGATAAATTAGCATCCCAAATGAAAGCATAAATCACAAGAAAGCATACTTCAAAACCCAAAGTACCAAGTGAAAACAACCAACAATGGTTGCACTAGAAAAATAGACCATCTTTGTACATCACTCCCTAGCAGTGGTGTAGGTAGCTACACCTCCCAACCATGTGGCACCTATAGGTCCACACCTATCATGCTGATGGAGATAATAATCCAACCATAAATACACAAAAACAACATCCATGGCTAACACACATGCCAAGCAGTATGATGACTAAATCCAAGATATAGAGAATGCATAAAATATAGGTCCTGGTTAGACATCTCAATGGGCTATTATGTAGGGACTAAAATTATGGAGAGTCACTTGGCATCGAAGATGCTCCAAGCTCAGATCACATGTGGCAACACTCTCAAGGGACTCCCTTGGAACCATCACATGACTGCAAAAATTTTCATTATCTTAAGCTTTATTACCTCGCAATGCTTTGTTTAGTTATCACTTATATAAAGCTCCCTCTGCCAACCTCTAGTTCCATGAACACTGAGTTGTGAGATAGAAACCCCCTCCATATGCTACCCTACCCTACCCATGCTCATCCAATGATGAGTTCCCATAGGCATGCAAATTTCCAACCCAAACCCAATGATCATAACTTTAAAAAATACCATGGAAGGTCGAGACTTGCAAGTCCTCTGACAATTGTATGCACATGTACTCATGCGTGGCACACCACCATCACAAAGATCATAACACAAGGATTGGATAAGAACACTAGCACAAAGTTGCTCAATCGAAATAGACTCAAGAGGATGGATGAAACATGCATCCCAAAGCAACAAAAAGATGCAATAATGGTCTGACTAATATCCAAATAGATCATCCAGGTCCACGAACCACATTGTGTTGAGAAAACAAGGTGGCATGCAAAACGAGGTAAAGACCCCAAATTTTGGAAAAAATTAAAAATTAAAACCCATTTGCAATTTGGGTGCAAAAACCTCAAAAATCCAAAAATAAATGAAATCAAATACCGTATGCAAAAATGGCTAGCATAATGGCTCAAAACCCCAAACCCTCATCCTAAAAATAGGGAAAACATTCATACCCAACCAATTAGGTAGAACTAGCAACCATAAATGGAGGGGAACACTAGTTCTCAACCTCCTAACATACTACTACAAGAAACAAAAGTTGAAATGGAGTAAAAATGATAAAATGAGAAGGCCCTACCTAATAGTAAAAGGGGCCAAAATTGAGACCCACAGAATAAAATAAATACTCTGTTGAAACTACTAAAAATGATGTCAAAGCAAAAACACCCTAAGCTAGATCCAATGAGACTAATCTCACAAAAGTCCCATGCTCATAGCTCCTAGAACAAACAAAAAACCAATCCTTTAAAAGAGGATTTCCAAAATAGCTCTTAAATTTCTATTTCTAAAATGTGAGAAGTGAATAATGAATTCACTTTTTCAATACTTATTCATTTTTTGAGTGAATAGTCAGCTATGGAAAATAGCTAGCTAGAGTAGCTAAACTCTGAATCAACCCAAATGAAAATAGGTTATTATCTATAACAAAAATTCACCTAAGGAAAAGCTGTCAGAAATTAAATCCAAAAAGATTAAAAATCCAAAAATTCAAAATCATAGAAAATCATTTCACACTTTCACGACAATGCAAACTTCTAAATGCATGAACATGCTCACTAGTCTAGTCACATAATGCAGATGAGTTTGGATTTACTAATCACTGAAAGGTTTTAATTAAAATAATTAAAATAAAGATACATCGACCATACATGGGTGACATTGGAAAAATATGAATAGCTAGATCACTAACTTCATGTGCCACTACTAGGGATATAATTCCTACACACTAAAATACATGATCAAGTGCAATTGCATATAATATCATAGCCAAAGCAACATGTATTAAAATACCTATCTAATCCATTTACATCACTCACATTCATAGAAAGCGTAAAAATACAAGAATAAAGTAAATAACCATGGCATAAAATTCATCTCATAACATAACCAAAAATATGTCCAATAAACCATATAACCAGATATCATCATAAATGTATTGTCATCTCAAAATAGCATCAACATGCAAATATGATAAATTGAATAGTATAGCAATAAAGCATCTATGGTACCAAATCCAAGTATAATATCTAACCCTCAGGTCACCATAAAAAATATATATAATAAGAGTATTAAGTATCTCTCGAATCAAAATAGACAAGGTACAAAATGAAAACATGAGAGGCTCTAGAAGAATTATCCCTTTAGGTTTGAAAAAATGTGGACTTTCCATCCGAGACTAGAAAATCTTATTAAGGAATGGTGGAGCATTCAAGTGGAGGGTACTGCCATGTTCAAAATTGCAAGTAAGTTGAAAAATGTTAAAAAGAATATCAAAAGATGGAATAAGGATACTTTTAGGAACATTTTTTAGAATAAAAAGAAGGTTCTAAAGGAGCTTAAAGAAATTTAGGATAGTATTTAGGTTGATGGACATGGGACTATTTCTAGGCAAGAAGAGAGTGTGAAATTGAATGAGATACTTGATATTATTACTAAGGAGGAGATGTTTTGGAGGTAGTGATCTAGAAAAGTTTTTTTGAAGGAAGGGGATCATAATACTAAGTACTTCCACATGACTACTTTGAAGCATAGGATGGCTAATATAATTTCTAGACTCAATGCTAATGGGGGTACTATGGAGGATGAGGAGATGATAAAGAGGGAAGCCGTGGATTTTTTCAGTAATTTACTATAAGGTGATCCCAATTTGGATAAGGAGAAGTAGAATATGTTTCTAGAATACATTGCAAACTATATATTAGAAGATCAGAATAAATTTCTAACTTCTATTCCATCTAATGAGGAAATTCCCAAGGTTTTTTTCTCCTTTGATGGAGATAAGGCACCAAGGTCAAATGGGTTTCCTTTCCTATTTTTCCATAAGTATTGGTGTATCATTAGTGATGATGTTTGTAATGGGGTTAAGGAGTTCTTTGGTTCTAGAAAAAAACTCAAAGAATTGAATGGTACCTTCCTTGCTTTGATTCCAAAAAAGTTAGGTGCTGATAGTATGGATCAATTTTGACCAATCAATCTTTATAATTATTTTTATAAAATTATTTCTAAAGTGCTAACTCTCAAAATTTTGTCTCTTCTTCCTAATTTGATATCCAAGCAACATAATGGTTTTGTTCTTGGTAGGTAGATCTTGGATTCAGTTATCTCGGTGCATAAAAATATTCACTCTCTCACCTTATCCAAGAAAGAGGGGTTCCTCCTTAAATTTGATCTATCCAAAGCTTATGATAGACTAGACTAGGCCTTTTCGAAAAGATGACTCAAAGATTTTTTCTTTAATAAGAGATTTAGGGAACTAGTCCTTATAATGGTTTCTTTTGATACTTTCTTGGTGCTATTGAATGGTTCACCAACTCCTTTTTGGTGGGCTTCTCATGGTTTGAGGCAAGGGGATCCACTTTTGCCTATCCTCTTCATTCTAATGGCTAAATGTTTGCAAAGATTTGTGGAGAAAATGGTGAATCTGGGGGATTTTTTTGGTCTAAAAACCTCATCCAAAGAGCTAATTTTTTTGCATCAACAATTTGTGGATTATTTTCTAGTGGTGGGAGAAGCTTTGGTTAGAAATGCTAGAAACATAAAGAAGGCTCTGGAGGATTATGGGCAAGCTTCTGGTCAAATTATTAACTGGAATGAAAGTGTGATATATTTCATCAATGTTAATGATATTAGAAAAAATAAAATTAAAAGAATTATTGGCTATGAAATTGGCACCTTACCAAGTTCTTATCTAGGATTACCCCTTTGTATGGACCCACCTAATATCTTTTGGAGTTTGTCAATTGATAAAACTCATTCATAGTTACCAGGGTGGAAAGGTTCCCTCCTTAGTTAGGCTAGTAAGGTTATTGTCCTCAATCCATTTTATAGAATGTTTCTCAATATGCCTTGAGTGTTTTTAAGATCCCTAGAAAGTTTGTGCTGGCAATTGAAAAAAATTAGGAGCTTTTCTTATGGACAGGTATGGAAAAAAAAGAAAAGACTACCATTGATTTGTTGGGAGAAAGTTTGCATGCCTTTTAATAAAGAATGCTTTGGCCTTAGATGAGTTACCACTATGAATGGTTCTTTGCTTGCCAAGTTGTTATGGAGATTGCATAAAGAGGAAGGTGAATGTCATAATATTTTGAATGATAAATACAATAGGGAGAATCAAGATCTTAAATTCTTTCTTAACAATGGGCCTTTGCAAGTGATTTCTATGATTTGGAAACATGCTAAAAAAAAAAAATAGATTATTGAGAAAGGAGTTAGATGGAAGGTTGGAAATGGGAGGACTATTCTTTTTTGGGATGATATTTGGATTCTTGATCACCCACTCAATGTTGATCAAAGGTGGAATGGTTTTATGTAGCAATGTAAGAATCTCTTTGGGATTTTTGTAGAAGAATATTGAGAGGAGAATAAATGGTTGGACTTCAAGAGAGTGGATAGAAACCTGAATGATCTCAACAAGATTTTCAATGCTATCTTTTTAAGCCATGTGGAGGATGCTTCGATATAGAAATATAATCCTAATGGGTTTTTTTTTGTGTCCTCAGTGTATGCTAATGCTATTGAAAAGCATCACAAGCCTTGTTAGGCTAAAGTGTGGTTTAAAGGTTTGACTCCCAAATTTAACATAATTTTTTGGATTCTTCTATAGGAATTTCTTTTGAGAATGGATAATTTATTGAAGAGAGGGTTCAACATAGTTCATAGATGTTATCTCTATAAGAATGATGTTGAATTGATTAACCATATGACTATTCACTATTCTTATACTAGAACATTATGAGAAAGGGTTTGTGGTTTGCTAAATATTACTTGGGTTTTCCTCCTACAATTTAAGTTTTTTCAATGGTTGAAAGTCACCATCTACTAACACCTTGGTTTTGAGATTGTGGTATTTTATTCCCCTATTCCTTTGCTGGGGCATTTGGAAGGAACATAATGGTAGGGTGTTTAGGGGTGTTGAATCTAATCTAGATCAGGTATTCTATAAGATTAAGAATATGGCGATTGAGAATATTAGATCTAGTGGAAAAGGACAATAACCTCATAATGATTGGGAAGAATCAGTGCTTTAGAATTGGAATTTAATTGGTAGTTTTTTGGTGCAAATTGGTCCTAACCTTAGGGATCTAGCTAGATGCGATTTCCCCCTAATGGAATGGTATAAAATAAATTATGATGGGGCCTCGAAGGACAACCTGGGAATTGTTGGCTCTGGTATCATCATTAGGAATTCAAATGGGGATAGAGTGGGTGGAATGGCCATTCCTATTGGAGCTCAAACTAACCATGTGGTAGAAGCTAGTGCGGCCCTCTATGGTCTTAACTATGCAAAAATTTTGAATTTGAATAAGATATGGCTTGAGGGGGACTCCCTTAATATTATTAATTGTCTTAATAAAGTTACCAATTCTTCTTGGACTATTAATAATATTATAGGTAAGGCCATAGACCTTATCAAATCCTTTGAAATCAATGTTGGCACTCATAAATATAGAGAAAAAAATCAAGTTTTTGACTGAGAAACTAATGTGGCATGCAAGAGTGATGAAAAGTTAATATGGAACCACAATGATATCAATACCACATAGATGATGGTTCCTTTTTCCCACAAATTTCCTTGGCTGTAACATTGACTATGGTTTTCAATTGCAAAGGGTTTTCCTAAGAAGAGGGAAAATTTGTCTTGGAGAAAAGAATATGGGAGGAAAGTGAAAAAGAATTGAACTAGCAAGTTGCAAAGACTGGAGGAAGAAGAAGGAAATTTGGGAAATACTAGAGCAAGGGAACTTTACTAGTTTTATGGATAAATTGAAAGGAAGCAACCTTGCCATTACTCAACATTTCATAAAGAATTGGAAAGACAAGAGTATTATGGTGGGAAATCAAAGGATGGAGATGTATAATCACATCATATCTAAAGCTACAGAGTTGGATATGGAGGGTATTAATTTCTACTAGGACAAGACGCTCTCAGATCGAGTACTCGATGAGTTAGCAAATTTAGCCAAAGAACAAAATAGATTGGTTAAAATAGGTAATTCCTACTTTATCCTAGCTTCTATTTCATGCCCTTGGAGATTTTTTTATGTTGATGATTATTGAGTATCTTAATTTAGATGGACACTTCACTAAGATTTAGAGTCACCATTTCATGTTAGTCAATCATTTTAGGTATGGGTTTAGGATAAATTTTCCTTTTTATCTCAAAAAATCTCTAGGTAATTCTATTCTTGCCTTTCAAAATGATCTTTAGGGATATCATGCCTATCATGATGGGTTAATGGTTTTAATAATGAACCTTGTAAAGTCAAAAATGTGGATATACCCAGGCAGAGTAAGGAATCACTTGATTATGAGATGGAGGGAAGTGATTTTGAGGAGGATTTTGATAAGGATACTGAGGATAAGGTGGATGAGGTTGATTTAAAGAAGAACATGAAAGGGGATCTAGGAGGCACTTCAAAGAAGAAAATGAAGGGAAAGGAGAGTGAGTTGGATCAAGATAGTAATTACAAGGAGGAGTAGAGAAAGGGCTTTTAGAAGAGAGGAACCATAGGAAAGGTCTTGGGAATAGGAGAAAGAATGTGGAAAGGGTCTCTATCCCCTTTGATTATGAACTTCTAATTAAAAGGATGGAGAAAAAAAAATACATTTTTTTCATGATGATGGCTATGACAATGATCTTAAGGAGGTGGACTTGGGTAAAAATAAATAGGGGGAGTAGGAGGACTACTTTGAACATAAAATGGAAGAGGATGAATAGGGGTTCCTAAAGGGAATCATCGGTAACCCAACATTAATTATGACGGATATTAGTACCCTTAAATAAAAAATGTAGGAGATTTCAAAGGACTTTGATTAGCTCAACAAGTAAGCAAGGGGGGAGCGAACACTGGGTTAGCACATTGATATGCTCTTTGAAGTCATTGGCAATGCAGAAGAGGTAAAAATCATGATGAAGCATGTGCCAACAATTGAAACCAAAAATAGGAACCTTGAATAGGTAAACAAGGATATTCAAAAATGGATGGAAAGTCTAGATGCTAGAGTAAGTAATATGGAAAAAATAGTCAAGAAATTGGTAGATCAATATTGTAGTATTTTGAAGACTGTAGCTGATAACTTCAATACCTTGTTGAACAATATGGATCAGAGTAAAAGCCAAGACTCCTCTATTGTGAATGAGGACCAAAACCTGAGCAAACACATAAGGGTCCATTCTAGGAAGACTAAAGGAGTGGAAGCAAAAAAGCTTGATGAAATGAAAGCTTCTATGGAAAATATGAACATTCTGGTAGATCAAGTTGTGGACTTGTTGAAGACTCTATAGCTATCCAAAAGTTGTCCTTTTACTTTTCTTTTTTTTTCTTTTAATGCATAGTTGTACTTTGGCCTCCTATTTTTGTGGTTTTTTATATGTTCTCTAAGGCCTTTTATTATCTAAATTTTTATGTTTTTACTTCTTTGATACTTTGTACAGGCTTTAGGTCCTTTAAAACCAATTTTTATGAAATCAAAATAGAAGATTAATAATAAATAATTTTAATAGGATTTTCTGAGATTGTAGGAAGTTGAAAAGGCATTGGGAATTTTCAAGAATACTATGGATTTAGAATTGTTAGTAGAATAGATACCACATGCTCATATCATGATATAATTTGGATAATTTTATATTTTATTCTTATTTTCTTTTCTATTATGTGATTATTTCTTTGCTAGAAATAAGAAAAGATAACAATAAACTATAAATGTAACCTCATTTGATAATAAAAAGGCTAGCAATTCTAGGTAAGTTTCCCCCCTACATTTCTAGATGTTGAGTGAGAATTGAAGAGTTAAATGGAATGAAAGATTTGTATGATGTTTGTAGCTGGGTAATGTGATGTTTTGATTCCATTTAGGAATAACATTCTTTGTTTTCTTTCCTTGTCTCTTTTATTTGAGCTAACCTTGCATTTTTAGAATTGTTTCTATGGGAGAGTAGGATAGATGTATTTGAAGTTAGTGATTTCTTACTAGATTCCATTTTAATGGAGAGTTATCAATTAAGGTGGATTCCATTTCATCTTTCATATGCATCTCTACTTAATCTTTAGATTCCATTTGAGTAAAACTAATCTACACCTAGAAGTAGGAGTAGATGTTAGAAGAACTTTAAGGTAGCTTATGATATCCATTCCATTGGGTGTTATAATTTTTATAAATATATTTCTACCTAGGGTGTTTGTAGTTATGAAAATCTTAGTTTATCCTCTTTAGCTCTTATGTTAAGAGCATACCTCATATTCTAATGATCTATTAAAAATATGATTCATTGCATACATTGCATTTAAGGGAGTTGTACCTTGCAATTTAGAGGGTAGTGATATAACACATACACTAAGTCATTTTTTGGTAACATCCTTTTGTTTCCTCAAATTTTGGGCATCTAGAGTCAAGATAAAGCCAAGTTAGGAAGAGGGACAAATTATTAACCAATCATTTTTGGTGACTCTACTGGGGATTGAAATCTAAGTCCAATGTTTGGTTTCTCATTCTTGAAAATCTAAAGGTGTCTTCCTGAAGGTGAAGAATGAATACTCTATATGAAGGACCTACTTTATTTGGTCTGTGAAGGTCCAATGTAACTCAATGACGATACCAAATTCAAAGACTAGGAGAAAGCCAAGGCCTAAGCCTGCTCTTCAAGAACTTAATGAGATTAACGACAAGCTACTGCTAGAATTTGTACTTCTATATAAACAAATCATAATCATCTCCCATGTTGTCCAAAAGAATATTAGCATTGAAGATGCTCATGTCTCTATATCCCTATGGAAGTGTATGTGCTCTAGATTCTACAAGTTGGAAGACATGAAAAGAGAAAAGATAAAATTGAAGAAAGAAAAGCTCAAAATCATTCCTACTCTTAAAGAACTTCATGTCACAAATAACAAAGTGCTTGATGAGCTCTTTGACTAGTATAGAGAAAGAATATCCTATGTAGCCTAAGAAAAAATCAGCATAGAAGATGAACACATGTGAAAGATGTTTTGGAATCACAAATGTTCCCATTTTCAAAGATTCAAAGACCTACAAGAAAGTGAAAGAAGGAAGTTGAAACAAGTATAGATAATTAAGCATGAAAAACCTTTCATAAGGTCACTTGACTCCATTCCTTATGCTTTTTAGATGTTTAAAGAGTAGGTGAATATCATTGATGTGAGTACAAAGGAAAGGTCAAGACCTAAACCTACTCTTGAAGAGATTCATATGATTAAAGACAACGAATTTCATAAGATCTTGTTAAATCTTGCAAAGAGTCTCAACAAAGGAGATGACCCCAAAGCATGGAATATGTTGGATCACCTTTGCAACCGATTCAACTAGTTCAAAGATCAACAAAAGGAAAATAGAAAGGAGTTAAAGTTGAAGATATCATCTACATATAATTATGAAGCTCCCATAGTGATGTCTCTTGATTCTAGTTCTCATATTTTTGCAATATTTGACATACAAGAAGCTATTCCTAATGTTATAGATCAAGGTGACATTACTTTGTTAGAATCCTCTAAAGAAGAATCTTCTAATGATCATCTACCTATACTAGATCATTTCACTTGTGAGATTCCAATAGCTACAAATCTAACTCTTGTTGAAGAAAGAAGCAATGAGGTTCATCCTAAAGAATGTTTGTGTTAGCATGAAGAAGAACTTCATAAACCCATTGGTAAGACTCTTATCCTTAATAAAGAAGTGATTGAAGAAAAGAGTCTTGAGACCAACTATTAGTTTGTAGAAGAATTAGTTCCAATGGTAGACACAACATTTTCTTATAGTAAGGATGAGGAGATGGTGTGTGAGGTTTTATCACCTCTCCAAATGGATGAATCCTCTCTAGATGACTCGGTTATGGAACTAAAACCTGAAGAAGAGTCATTGGCTTGTGATTCTCTTTTTGTGCACTCAAATTGTGAAGGTACTGATCATACATTGAAAGAGGGAAGGAAAGAAATTAACTTGGCTCCTAAAAGAAATGAGGTGATTGGTCATCAGCTAGTGGATTCCATGGTGAAGGTGACATCTTCCTATTCTCAAGCTCATGAAGAAAATATAGACTATTGCAAAAATGAGTTTATTTTCTTAAAAGTGGTGTATATCTTTGGCACAATAGAAGACCATAATGAGAATGACATGAAACATGAAAAGTAAGATAATGAAGTATACGATTAGGCATGGTTGTTTGAAGCTTAATAGATGTATAGCCAGCTAGTGCATGTAATCAAAGAAACATGTGGAGTTGCCATGTTATTGTTGCTGCTACAAGAAAGGATCCTACTTAGAGATCAAAATCAATTGTGGAGGTGGGGATCCTACTTTAATTAGTTAGTAAGTTGATTCACTTGCATATCTTTTATTGCTAGTTCTCAAAGGTGAGATTCATCTCAGCTCTATAAATTTGTTAGGTTAAGAGTGTGTTTAGTGTATTTTTCTTTCCTTGCTCTCTTTCCTTTTGTATGTTTCTTTTTTTCTTTTTGTGTGTGTTGGCTTCCCTATTTCCCCATAACCTAAATACATAGCATCTTGTTATGCTATTTGTTGTTTTCTATAATAAAGGAAGTAGGTAGTTTGTTGATGTGTTTTTGCTGAGCTCTTGTAAAATCAAAGATTGCTAGGTTCTTGCCTAGGCATTGACATGCCTACTTTGCTAGTTAGAACTAGTTGTTGCCATGATTTTAGTCTCCTATATTTTTCAAACTTTTAGGATTGGGGTTAATCCAATTTGATGTGAAGTATGAGTCAAGATTTGCTATAGGATTATCTTTCTTCTTATCATTCCTTTGAGATAACCTAATGTAGGAAATCATGTGAGCAATGCATTAGTCCAAAGCTAGGTGATTAGGATTTGGAGGGTTTTTATGCATTATCTCTATGTGAACAAGGTTGATATTTAGCTAATTCATATTTTCTTGTTCCTAATAATGTTGAAGGAAAAGATCTATGTTGAGAAGAAGTTCTTCATGAAAGCATTCCTACATATTTTTGAGAAACCCTAACTCTATGATCAAATGTTCCATTAAAGGCATTGATGCAGGTAGGATGAAGAAATTGCAAGCATATATGGAGAAAATATAGTATAGAAATATTGAAGAATGAGACTAAATATTGATATATAGATTGTAAAAGCAAGTTAGAGGCAAGATTAGTTAGATTCAATATAGAATGAATGTTAAAATACAAAAATTGTAAAGGAAACAAGTCAAAGGTGATACAACTCCATTTGAAAATAAAATTTATAGTTAATATTTGATCCACACATATACATGACAAAGTTGAAAAGTCAATTGAATGATTGAACCCATGCTATTGGATAGTTGAATGTTAGATGCTTACCTATCATATTGGATCCCATTCAAAATATTAAATGAAAGTTAGATACCTTCAGCTATTAGATCAAAGAAGATCTACAGAGGTTATAATATCACTATATAAAGATGATCATTTGTTAAATTATGTGACAAAGTGATGTGAAGACACATGTTTGGTGGGTGATCACATTTCACAAAGTCCAATTAGAATCTAGTCATGAGGTGCCACAAAAGAAATAAAGTCAATGTTAGATTCTCCAGGCAATGGGTGCCAACTATTTGCCATGATGTGCCTAGTTGGAAAAAGGGACCCACACAATCAAACAAAAAGACTTAACCTCATTTTATTATCACTATCAAATTAGAAAAGACCTATGTCTCTCACTTTCTCACTATGTAAAGTTTCTTGACTATTATTCTATGTGATAAAGTGATAGTTCAACATGTGTACACAGAGGGACCCCTAGAGGAAGTTATAAAGGAAGTCACAATGTTTAATCATGATCATTACTTTGAGATTGATAGCTAGAATTTGAAAATGTAGTGACTTTTGTAATATGAAATATATGTATTTGGTGTGAAATAATAGAAGATGAAGAATAAATGATTTTCATAGGATTTTCTAAGATTGTAGGAATTTGAAAAGGCGTTGAGAATTTTCAAGAATACTATGGATTTAGAATCACTAGTAGAAGAGGCCACATGCTTATATCATGATACAGATTGTATAATTTTATATTTTATTCTCATTTTCTTTTCTATTATGTGATTGTTGCTCTACTATAAATAATAAAGGATTACAAAAACCTATAAATGCAACCTTCTTTGATAATGAGAGGGCTGAAAATTATAACCCCCCCTACATTTCTAGATGTTGAGTGAGGATTGAAGAGTTAAATGATATGAAGAATTTTTATGATGCTTGCAACTGGGTAATGTGATGTTCTAATTCCATTTAGGGCTAGCATGCTTTGGTTTCTTTCATTGTCTCTTTTAGCTAAGCTAACCTTGCATTTTTAGAATAGTTTCTATGGAATAGTAGTATAGATGTATTTGAAGTTGATGATTTCTTACTAGATTCCATTTTAGTGGAGAGTTATTAGTTAGTGTGGATTCCATTTCATCTTTCATATGCATCTCTACGTTATCTCTAGATTGTGTTTGAGTAGAACTAATCTACACTTAGAAGTAGGAGTAGATGTTAGAAGAACTTTAAGGTATCTTATGATATCCATTCCACTAGTTGTTATAAGTTTCCCAAATCTATTTCTACTTGGGGTGTTTGTCATTATGAACATCCTAGTTTATCATATTCTACTCTTAGGTTAAGAGCATACCTCATATTCCGGTGATCTATTAAAAGCACAATTCATTGCATATATCAAATATAAGGGATTTGTACCTTGAAATTTAGAGGGTAGTGATATAACACATACACCAAATTATTTTTTGGTAACATCCTTTTGTTTCCTCACTTTTGGGCATCTAGAGTCAAGGTAAAACCAAGTTAGCAAGAGGGACAAACCATTAACCAACAACTAACAATTGGGTTATAATTTGACCTTTCATGGCCTTGTCCTTCAAAATCCAACACGTAGTAAGAACCATAATCAAATTGGGAGAATAAAATCTCATCGAGAGTGTCATGCTATGTAATCATCATTTTCAACTTTATCTCTGAGTCAATTTTAATTTGGTTTCTCAATACTTTCCAAGGCAATAATAGCTATGAAATTTTTTTGGAGAACCATTACCTTAGGCACTTCATCCATTATTTTATCACTACCATTCCATAAATTTTAAGGGATGTCAACTACATGGGTATTAATCACATCTTTGATGTGAGGTTTAATGGTCAACTAGATGTGTACATTTTTTAGCATTTTGATCACCTTTACATAAGTCATGTCTAGCTAGAAAATGCCTCTATTAGAGGGTTTAGGCTATTGATCTTGTATTGGTTCTAACAAGTGAGTGTCAACACACTTAAGCCATTTACTTAGTTCATGTAGAACTAGTAATACATGATGAGCACACCATGTAAATATTAGATCATGCCAAGTTACAATGAGTGCCATTTCAATCATGTGATAAGTCACTCATGTGTTGAGTCACTCATGTGCCATGCAGATAGACCATGCCATGTGATTTAGGAGCCAAGTAAATAGTGGATGTTGAGTAATATAGGTGTCTAGTCACAGTATACAGAATAGTGCATGTCATGCATTAGAGACTTCATATGTTGAGTGACACAATTTTGACATATCTATTTGTAATGGCACAAATAACTATGTAAATCATTTTTGAGCCAACTTAAAGATAGATTTTGATATTATGGAGATGATGATGAATCTATATTTAGATTCCTTGTATAATTACATGCAACCAATCAGAAAAAGGGAAGTTTTAGGCAACAAAATAGATGAATCTTAGGCATATATTTATACCTAACTCTAAGCCACCTAAGTCTTCTTAAGGAGGATGAAACCCTAAACTTTTTATGGGTAAGTGATCAAATTGAAGGGGTGAATAAGATAGTTTGCAAAGCATTCAAGGTGACTTAAAAGTAAGAGTGAACTGTAGAATTAGTTAGAGAAGTAAAGAGGATAAAGAAAAGGATACAACATTGAGACATCTAATCATGATGGATCAATAAGATATTGTGTAAAGGTGATCTATTATTAGGAAAGCAAGTACCAATAATAGGATCTTTGCTAAGATATTTTAATAAGTGATTTTAGTTAAATCTTTTAATAGAGTAGTCCTAACATACTATATAAAAAAATTTAACAGGGTGCTTACTTAGTTGTAAGTTGAAGTCCTCTAACCAAGCACACTTCTAATAGGGTGTTGAAATCCTCTAACAAGGTAAGACCTAATAGTCTTTGTAAGCCTTTAATAGGGTAGATTATGTTTCATGGTCAAATCATTATAACCTTCATTGGATACACTTTATTACTGTAGTAGTGAAGATTTGTGGGTGTCATCCCCAAACCAGTTTTACCTTCTCACTTGGAGGGTTTCTGGGTAATCATATCTGGTGTTATGTGTGTGAATGCTTACATGGTTATGTGATTTAGATGCATATGGTTTACATGTTATTTTAGTATATTATTGCATTTGATGAATGAATGGTGAAGGTTTTATGGCTCCAAGTTTAAACTCTTGATTCACACCTGCCCTGCCCCCCTCAGCCCAAAAGTTTACTCTTTCCACTTATAATTCCAACAATTGGTATCAAAGCCTTGTTCTTTGAAAAATAAGCTTTATAGCTTTGAGGAAAGATCTTGAAATGGAAGCCTACAAGTTTGGAAAAACTATTGAGAACTAGGAGATTGAAATACATCTTATACTACATCAACTAAATGAGGCAAGAGAGGAACTAGAGAAATCCTCAAAGAGAAGGAAATAAATTTCTATTGCAGAGAATGACACACTCTACAAAGAGATCGACACTACCAAGCTATTTGAAAATGGTGACTCCAATTAATTTGATGTGGTAGTTGTAGATCTCATCGAAAAGAATAGAATCCAAGCTAAGGAAATAAAAAATCTTAAGCTAGAGCAAGAATCACAAGCTATACTGCTATATGAGGTGACTAAAAAAAAGAAGAATAAGGTTATGGAAGACAAACCCATGATTGAAGAAGACAAAAGAATTTTGGCCAACAGATTGGAAGAAAACTCAATAGAGCTAACCAAGATTTCCAACATGCAATTGGATACTATAAGTTAAATGATGAATTCCAACCATGAATTGAATGTCAAGGACATTGAGATAACTACACTAAAGTTGAAGAATGAATAGTTGCAAAGTGACCTAAGGAGAGAAAAGGAATTTTTTGAAAGTAGCAATAAGCCAAATGAGGCCATCAAATATTTTGAGCAATTATTGAGATCCCCTAGACCTAACAATGATACATCAGGACTTGGCTACACAAGCACTGAAAAAGGAGAATCATCCAAAGTTGCAAAAGAAAGGAACACCAAAGGTAAGAACTCCAAACCTACTTATCATTATTGTGGTAAGAAAGGACATACTACTAATGTGTGTAGAAGCAAAAGTACAAATTAGAATTTCAAGCCTAAGAACATGACTCATTGACAAAAGTGCAACAAGTTAGGTCATCAAGCACATGAATGTAGAACCAAGACCATGCATAAACAAATATTTGAAGGTTATTGTTACAACTATCAAAAGTATGGACATAGAGCTTTTGAATGTAGATTCAAATCTATGTGGTCATCAAACAAGCCAACAAAGGTAAGAAGCAATGGGAACTCCTCCAATTGGGATTATAATACAAGATATAGATGTCATTATTGTCAAGAATATGGACACATTTGTAATGTCCCCATTTTGGTGATAATTTGATTTAATTAATTTCATTAATTAAGTTGTCCAAAATAATGAATATTTTATGAGGATGACTAATTAATTATTTTAATTAAATAAATAAGTGGTATTAAGTTAATTATCTATAAAGTGATCAAATAAATAAATATCAAAAAGGTAACTTTATATTTAATTAATTTAATAAAGTGACTTGAAAAATGTCTTATAAAGTCACTTAATAAATAAAATAAAAATAATGTTCTAGAAGTTTCTAGAAAAAGTGGAGAAAAAAATAAATAGGCATCCTGGGCTTCATTCTCATCATCCAATTTTTATCATTTCTCTTGACATCATATTGTGAATACAATCACATGGTCTATTATAAAGCCAAGGGTTTCAGATAGTCTATTGGTCTTTGGGAACGATACCTCCTAGTAGATAGCATAACTAAGGAAGTGAAAGATCTTTTGAATAGTTGCACTTTGGAAGTGGTATTCAGCCATTTCAAGTTGAGCTTGATTTGTATACTTAGACTTCCTGAGGGTTTGAGTTTTTGAAAGCAGATTTGAAAAAGCAGTATGAAAAAGAAGATTCAAAAAAGTAGTCCAAAAAAGAAAATAAAAAAAGCAGTATGAAAAAGTAGATCTGAAAAAGTAGTCCAAAAAAGTAGATCCAAAAAAGTAAGCGAAAAAGAAGATCAAAAAAAGGCAAAGCAAAAAGGCAGCATTGAAGAAAATTATTACAGCCATCTACAATTAGGTCCCTTTGGATATTAAATGCATTGTTCTTATCATTTAGATGCATATTAGAAGGCAAGGTTGTAGGTGAAAGTTGTAGTAGATTTAAGCATTATTCTTGCAGATGTAAGCCAAGAGTCTTAGCCATTTCAAACTAGCATTGTAGTTAACATTTTATGTGCAATAAAGGAGACATAAATTGCTGGTCTGATATAGTGTAATTGAATATGTATTTATCATTCATGATCAACTTATTAGTTTGCATGCCAAATATTTGACAAAATTTCAATTGGCTATAGGTTCTCTTTTTGGCATAAATAATGTTATAACTCTGCATACCAAGTGTTTGTCAAAATTACTAGTTTCTGTAGCTACATATTGAAAGTAGTTTCAATCACATATATGCATTGAATATTGTCAAAATAAGTTGCACATTCATGTTAGGTCATTGTTTGGTCAATTGAGAGTCTTCTTGCAAGTATTCTTATTGAAGCTAACTGAAGGAAAGAGCCATAAAAGCAAACTAAAATTTTATATTAGTCATCTGACCCTTATATGTAAAGTTTCTTCTTGAAGCTTTATCGGCATTTTGGGATCAAATTTGAGCAGGGCCATTACAGTGGTATCAGAGTGGTTTCCTGCTAGCCTGACTGGGTTATTTTAGAATGAATTCAATTATCAGTATGGCATTAACAAGAGACAAGGATTTGGAAGAAAGAATGCACAATGCAAAGAATAAATTAGATTGCCCATTTCGGTGAAAAAAGGACCTTCTAAAAACTTTGGAGGAGTTGGAAAATTATTTAGGCAAGATTGATTAGTCAAAGCTCAATGCCATGCAAATAGCTTTATCTCAAACATTTGGTTTTTTGGTTAAGCCCCACTTATTGAGACATCATGATGAGGTGATAAGACTTGAAGCTCTCTCTTGCATTAGTGGAATCATGAGGATAATACCTAGCCTTAATTCTTATGATGATCAGATTCTGAGAGAAATACTTCATGCCATGGTAAAAAGCTTCAAAAATTTGGACAACATTTGGGACCCTTATTTCACAAAAAGGGCAAGATTACTTGAAGTATTTGCAAGTTGTAGATTTGAAAACATTATGATATCAATAGGTTGTATCGGTGACATTTGTGGGATGTTTAACACATTTTGGAATATTATGGATGAGTTTCATCCTAGTAGTATATCAGCATCGATGCACTCCATCATGTTCACAATCTTGTTTGAGGAGGGCGATGAAATTTCTAAACTTTTGGCAGAAGATTTATGGTGGGTTTGGACAAAAAAGAGGAATGTGTCACCTATGGCATGTAAGTGGTTAAAGAGCTTGATTGATAAGCCTAAGGATTGAAGTACTTTTCCTATGACAGGCAAAAACTTGTATGAGGAGTTTAATAGACATGTTGATTCAATACAGGGAGACATTAGCACATCTTTAGGTAATGGTTTATTTGCATCATCTTCACAGATAGAAGTGGTTATAGATGTTGTGTAGGTTGAGAAACTTGCATCAGAAGGTGATATCTTCACACACTGGATTGTGTGATTGACATAGATAGTGATTCCAGTATAGTTGGGTTTGATGGAGTTATAGCAGTTGAGGATACTGCCATGTTTGAGGATAGTATGGTTGATCAAAAAGTGAGCATTTAGGACTTTGCAAAAAATGAGTATCAAGCATAGTTGGATGCTTCTTCGCATGAGATAGAGGCTAGTAGCTCTTTACGTATTTTGGAAAGCTAGCTGAAGATAAAGAAAAATGATATTGTCGCAGCTTTATCTCATCATGACAGGATGCATGGATTGATCGAGAATCACATTTGGATGATTCAACTACAAGAGAGATAAAAAGGAGTCACGATAGGTTCTTCTTGTAAGACTTACAATAGATCAAGGAAGGAATGGAAGTAATGAAGGTAAGTTACATAAACCTACTTTTAGATTGCGATCATCTCCTCAATCTTGTGGGGATCTATTCAGATGCATTGAAGAAGAAGGAAGAGGAGGTTGACTGATTTTCTCATGAGCTGGAGGGTACTCAGAATTCCTTGATGTATACTCAATTGGCACTCACTTAATAAATAAAATACAAATAATGTTCTAGAAGTTTTTGGAGAAAGTGGAGAAAAAGAATAAATAGGCATCCTAGGCTTCATTCTCATCATCCAATTTTTATCATTTCTCTTGACATCAGATTGTGAATACAATCACATGGTCTATTGTGAAGCTAAGGGTTTTAGATAGTCTATTGGTCTTTGGGAATGATACCTCCCAGTAGATTACATAACTAAGGAAGTGAAAGATCTTTTGAAGGGTTGCACTTTGGAAGTGGTATTCAACCATTTCAAGTTGAGCTCAATTTGTATACTTAGACTTCCTAAGGGTTTGAGTTTTTGAAAGTAGATCGAAAAAAGTAGTCCAAAAAAGTAGATCCAAAAAAGTAGTTTGAAAACATAGATCCAAAAAATAGTTCGAAAAAGTAGTCTGAAAAAAGAAGATTTGAAAAAGTAGTTCGAAAAAGAAAAATGAAAAAAAGCAGATCCGAAAAATCAAGTGAAAAAGAAAATCAAAAAAAGGAAAAGCAGAAAGGCAGCATTAGAGAAAATTATTACAGCCATCTACAATTAGGTTCCTTTGGGTATTACATGCATTGTTCTTATCATTTAGATGCATATTAGAAGGCTAGGCTATAGTGAAAGTTGTAACAGATTTAAGCATTATTCTTGTAGATGTAAGCCAAGAGTTTTGGCCATTTCAAAAGTAGCATTGTAGTTAACATTTTATGTGCAATAAAGGAGACATAAATTTCTAGTTTGATATAGTGTAATTGAATACGTATTTATCATTCATGATCAGCTTATTAGTTTGCATGTCAAATGTTTGACAAAATGTCAATTGGCTATAGGTTCTTGGCATAAATAATGTTATAATTCTACATACCAAGTGTTTGTCAAAATTACTAGTGTATGTAGCTACATATTGCAAGTAGTTTCGATCACATATATGCATTGAATATTGTCAAAATAAGTTGCACATTCATGTTAGGTCATTGTTTGATCAATTGAGAGTCTTCTTGCAAGCATTCTTATTGATGCTAAGTGAAGGAAAGAACCATAAAAGCAAACTGAAATTTAATATCAGTCATTTGACCCTTATATGAAAAGTGTCTTCTTGAAGCTTTATCAACATTTTGGGGTCAAATTTGAGTAGGGTCATTACAATGGTATTTAAGCGATTTCCTGCCAACCTGACTGGGTTATTTTAGAATGAATTCAATTATCAGTATGGTGTTAATAGGAGACAAGGATTTGGAAGAAATAATGCACAATGCAAAGAAGAAATTAGATTGCCCATTTCAGCAAACAAAGGACATTCTAAAAACTTTGGAGGAGTTGGAAAATTATTTAGGCAAGATTGATCAGTCAAAGCTCAATGCTATTCAAATAGCTTTATTTCAAGCATTTGGTTCATTGGTTAAGCCCCACTTATTGAGACATCATGATGAGGTGATAAGACTTGTAGTTCTCTCTTGCATTAGTAAAATCATGAGGATAATAGCTAGCCTTAATTCTTATGATGATCAGATTATGAGAGAGATACTTCACGCCATGGTAAAAAGCTTCAAAAAGTTGGAGAACATCCAAGATCCTTATTTCACAAAAAGGGAAATATTACTTGAAGTATTTGCAAGGTGTAGATTTGAAAATATTATGCTATCAATAGGTTGTATCAGTGACATTCATGAGATGTTTAACACATTTTGGAATATTATGGATGAGTTTCATCCTAGCAGCATATTAGCATCGATGCACTCCATCATGTTCACAATCTCGTTTGAGGAGGGGGATGAAATTTCTAAACTTTTGGTAGAAGATTTATGGTGGGTTTGGACAAAAAAGAGGAATGTGTCACCTATGGCATGTAAATGGTTAAAGAGCTTGATTGATAAGCCTAAGGATCGAAGTGCTTTACCTATGACAGGTAGAAAATTGTATAAGGAGTTTAACAAACATGCTAATTTGAAATAGGGAGACATTAGCACATCTTTAGGTAATGGTTTAACTGCATCATCTTCACAGAAAAAAGTGGTTACAGATGTTTTGTAGGTTAAGCTAGTTGTATCAGAAGGTGGTATCTCAGGCACACTAGATTTTGTGATTAACATAGATAGTGATTCCAATATAGTCAGGTTGGATGGAGTTACAGTAGTTGAGGATACTGCCATGTTTGAGGATAGTATGTTTGATCAAAAAGTGAGCATTTAGGACTTTGCAAAAAATGAGTATCAGGCACAGTTGGATGCTTCTTCGCATGATATAGAGGCTAGTAGTTCTTCACGTGTTATGGAAAGCCAGCTAAAGATAAAGAAAAAGGATATTGTCACAGCTTTATCTCATCATGACAGGATGTGTAGATTGATCAAGAATCACATTTGGATGATTCAACTATAGGAGAGACAAAAAGGAGTCACAACAGGTTCTTCTTGTGATGACTTACAATAGATCAAGGAAGGCATGAAAGTAATGAAGGTAAGTTACACACACCTTCTTTCAGATCACAATCATCTCCTTAATCTTGTGAGGATCTATTCATATGCATTGAAGAAGAAGGAAGAGGAGGTCAACCAATTTTCTCATGAGCTAGAGGGTACTCAAAATTCCTTGATGTATACTCAATTTGCTCTCCAAGATTCTGAAAGACATGTGGATGAGCTTTGTCTTGAGGTGAGTTTAGTTTAGGAGTTAGCACATATGGTAGGGACTCAATTTTCTTTTATAGTCAGGTCGCATGTTGATTATGATATGAATATATCTAGCATTCACACTTTGGATTAAGAGATTGTAGTGGGTATAGTAGATAGGTGCATGAAGTCAGTTGGTATTATTCACATTACTCAGGTGAGGAGTTTACTTGAGTTACCAGTTGATTTTTGTTCCTAGATTAGATGTTGGAATCCTTATCTCAGTACTTGGAATTATTTTGACCAAAGATATCTATCATTCTTTGGTAGTAGTATCTATTGCACTATCATGGACTTGATTAGTAGTTTACCAGGTGTAGTTCTCATCCATGCCAATAGCTTGTCTGACACTAGAATTAGTTTTTATACACCTATGTTGGGCATTGTTCATGTATCCAATCAACCCTTCTTGTTGGAATGGGTTGATGAACCCTTAGATATGGTAGAGTTTATAGAAGAGTTCTAGGATTTTTTTATTATAGATGACACCAAGGAGGATGTTGTGAACAGTGTTGAGGACTTAGCCTCTTCAATGGGCTCCTTTGATACAGAGGTTTGTGTTGATGCTTTAGTCACTTTGTTTGATGATACAAGTGTAGTAGTTGGTCTATAGAATTTGGATGGCAGTATTACAGATGATAGCTATTCTGATGTTACTCCTTTGGATACTGTACCAGTGGTAGAGTATAGGATTTCGACCAACCAACACAATCATGTGTCTAGTCAGTTGACAGTTAGTGAGCAAGACATTGCTATCGCTTGCAAGCATTTCGATGTTGCTCATCAGTTTTTTGCAGTTTATGGATGTGATTCTCCTACTAGTGATGAGTAGGGAGGCAATTATCTTTCCTTGATAGAGATCCACTCTTTATGGAAGGCTATCCAAATTTTGAGACAGAATTATATTTAGTTGGTAGCTGAGAGAGATTATCTTATGGAGTGGGGTAGTACAACATATGACACATTATTAGTCAAGGAAGATGAGGTGAGTGAGCTTACTTAGTAGCTCAAGGTGACCTCTAAGTTCCTTGAGAGTACACAGTTGGCTTTTGAGGAGTCACAATTTCATTTGGCTGAGGTGACCATGGAGTTAGAGCAACTTTAGTCTTTACTAAATTTTGTATAGTCGCAGACCGTGGTGTCTGGTGATCCAAGGATGTCCATGGTCAAGGGTGATAGAGGCAATGGAGATGAGGATATATTTTTCCTCGATACCAGTATTGGCATGTTTGGTTTATTTCCACTAGAGGTAGGTTCAGTTGGGTTTGGTGTTGTAGCTAAGCATGGAGGTATGTTTGACTTGGTGGTGGTCTCTACTATGAATGGCAATGAGACTAGTGATGTTGTATCAAAGATCATGTGTGACATTGGTGAGTCGACAGTTGGCATGGTTCCTACTAGTGACACTATTCCCTTGGCAATATCTTCGAAAGTAGTAGTTAGTTTTGACTTGGTTAGTGATCAGTTGCAGTGGGTTGCATCACCTATGTATGGTGAGCTATTGACTAAGGTTGGTTCTTTTAATTAGGATTATACTACAGGGTATGTTCATCAATTTGCATTGGACCCAGGTGTTGAGGACTTGATGGCCATCATATTTGGTTTGGGTTCTATTTCTTTCTATCTATCATGTGATGACTATTTTCCATTATTGATGCATGGGAGTTATGGTAATGAGACAGTGGTTGGTGATCTGTAGAGTTGTGTTGACTACAGGAGTTGTATAGTATATGGATTCTCCATATTGGGTACAATTTCATTCGAGAATGTTTGCCATTGTTGCAAAGTTGGGTTGTACATTCCACTTAAGCCACTGGAATGTGTTGGTGGTATTGAGTTGGTATGATAGAATGATAGATGGATTGAGAAAATGTTGTAGGAGTTGTTTGGTGATGATAGGGACATTATGCAGTTCTTCTTGTGGGATGCAGGTGGTGAATTGCTTGAGGTCAAGCAATTTTAGGAGGGGCAGACTCTAATGTCCCCATTTTTGTAGTAATTTGATTTAATTAATTAAGTTGTCCAAAATAATGGATATTTTATGAGGATGACTAATTAATTATTTTAATTAAATAAATAAATGCTATTAAGTTAATTATCTATAAAGTTATCAAATAAATAAATATTAAAAAGGTAACTTTAGATTTAATTAATTTAATAATGTGACTTGAAAAATATTTTATAAAGTCACTTAATAAATAAAATAAAAATAATGTTCTAGAAGTTTCTAGAGAAAGTGGAGAAAAAGAATAAATAGGCATCGTGGGCTTCATTCTCATCATCTAGTTTTTATCATTTCTATTAACATCAATTTGTGAATACAATCACATGGTCTATTGTGAAGCCAAGGGTTTTAGATAGTCTATTGGTCTTTGGGAACGATACCTCCCAGTAGATCACATAACTGAGGAAGTGAAAGATCTTCTGAAGGGTTGCACTTTGGAAGTGGTATTCAGCCATTTCAAGTTGAGCTTAATTTGTATAATCAGACTTCTTGAGGGTTTGAGTTTTTGAAAGTAGATCCAAAAAAGAAGTCCGAAAAAGAAAATTTGAAAAAGTAGATTCGAAAAAGTAGTCCAAAAAAGTAGATTCAAAAAAGAAGTCTGAAAAATCAGATCCAAAAAAGAAATTCGAAAAAAAAAAATGAGAAAAACAAGATTTGAAAAAGTAGATTAGCAAAAGGTAAAGGAGAAAGGCAGCATTGGAGAAAATTATTACAGCCATCTACAATCAGGTTCCTTTGGATATTGCATGCATTGTTCTTGTCATTTAGATGCATATTAGAAGGCAAGGCTATAGGTTAAAGTTGTAACAGATTTAAGCATTATTCTTGTGGATGCAAGCCAAGAGTCTTGGCCATTTCAAACTATCATTGTAGTTAACATTTTATGTGTAATAAAGGAGACATAAATTGCTGGTTTGATATAGTGTAACTGAATATGTATTTATCATTCATGATGAGCTTATTAGTTTGCATGCCAAATGTTTGACAAAATGTCAATTGGCTGTAGGTTCTCTTTTTGGCATAAATAATGTTATAATTCTACATACCAAGCATTTGTCAAAATTACTAGTTGCTGTAGTTGCATATTGCAAGTAGTTTCAGTCACATATATGCATTGAATATTGTCAAAATAAGTTGCACATTCATGTTAGGTCATTGTTTAGTCAATTGAGAGTCTTCTTGCAAGCATTCTTATTGATGCTAAGTGAAGGAAAGAGCCATAAAAGAAAACTGAAATTTTATATCAGTCATATGACCCTTGCATGCAAAGTGTCTTCTTGAACCTTTATCAACATTTTGGGATTAGATTTAAGCAAGGTCATTACAACATTCCTAAGAATTGCATTAAGACACACTTTAGTGGTAATTACAAAAGATGGTTGAGTGAAACTACATGTTTTATTTGTTTGAATACTAGTCACATTAGTGAATACTATCCAACTAGGTCAAAGGCACCAAGTTGTGAATTTGATAAAGGTAAAGGCAAGGCAAGCATTGAACACATTAGAGATGAGATGAACAAGACATGGAAGAAGAAAGATGCTTACAACACACCAAATGGAGAAGGGATCACTTCATACAATGGGTCAGGTGGTCACCTCATCAAATTAAACAAACAAGAGGTGTGTGGGACTAAAATTTAAAGGTTATATCATGCATCATTTCCAAAAGCATATAGTACTAAAAAGACTAAATTAGCATGAATAAAGATGCAAGATGTTAGAAATCCAAGACAAATTTTTAAATTTTTCATATTGTTGCCAAGTAAGGAACATTTCATGTATGTGTCGAGTGAAATATTAGTTGATTCCAAGCTAGCAGATTATCTAGTGGATGCAAAATTTGTAGTAGCTGCCAAGTGGTGGAAACATCAATGGATTTCAAGTGCACCCAAAAATGGTTATTGTTGAGCTTGCAACTGTGTAAGCACTTAGCATTAAATACAAGGTTTTTGAAGGGTATGTGAACAATTTGAGCTCATTTTTCATCATTTTGAAATCAAGAAAGAGTGAGAAGAGCCAATAGCAACCTCAAATTTGTTAGAAGCAATTATAGAAGATTTGTGCAGAGATTCATCATCAGTTTGATAGTTTTTCAAAGGTATTTATGAGAAGCTAAGCTACACAATTTTAATTTTCATAAACCCTAGTTTGACAAGATGGTATCTAGTTCAAAAAATGTTGAAGGAAAAGAAGTTTTAAATGTTCAACTAGTCAGTATTGAAGTTAAATAGCTTATATTCAAGACCATACCTAACATTGCCTATAAAAAAGACCCTTCTAGTGCATTGTTAATGATCCTACCAAATGTGATAATGGTGCAAGATATGAGGAAATGCTACAATTGCAAGATAGGAAGCATTAGTGACATGGAAATAAGGGGTGCATATAATAGATTGTCTGAAAACAACTTTTTGAAGGAGGAATAAAAAATTGTTGAGGAAAAGGGTTCAACATGAGCTCTAAATTTTCTAAACGTATTTAAGACTGAGTGGATAAGAATTGTGCTAAGCCAAATTCATGATGGTCCGTTGTGGCTAGAAGGAGGACCAATCAAAATAACCATGAGAATAATTCATAGGGTTACTAGTTACCCAACTCTAGGTTGGCCAAAGACACTTAGGAGTGATTCCAAGGAAGTACTTGAGAAGAATACTAGGGCAGTCTAGAATAAGAGAGGTGTGACTATAGATACCACCACTGATCCATTGCTAAAATTTTCTGTAAGGGTAATCTCATATAAATTCTATCAATCTAGTAGATAGAATAGTCTACCCTATATATCTATGGATGTTGGTTATAAAATTGCAAAGAAAGATCATACATATGATCTAGAAGAATCTCAGCTACAACAACTTATGGAAAACCTCAGAGCTATAAGGAAAACCAAGAGTGCACAGTGCAAGTTTGGTTCTATGCTAGTTTGTATTTTCTTTTATGTACAGAATACATTTCCCTCTTTTGGTACTGTAGGATGGAAGACAAATAGATCAATTATAGTACATATTAATGAGTACATTGAGAAATTAGGAGAAAACTTTGAAACTATAATGACTAGTTACTTTGAAGATTTTAAGAATTCAATGAAGCAAAGACTCGAGATTCTAGTTTCCTTAGTGGAGAAACATTATAATGATGTATGTTTTCTTGTTATTGTTGACTATACATTTGTTCAAGCTGCTACACCAAGGGTAAGATGGTTGAGACCTTTAGGTTATGAGGTTAATGTAGGTGAAGCCTCAATAGCTATAACAACCCTACTTGAAAAGGAAATAGATAAGACTACTAAAGTCTTTGGAAACTATGAGATGGTGAAATTAAAGATTGCCATGGAATTAAAAATTGCCTCCACAATCAAGAAGAAGGATAAGATGGTTAAGAAGCTAAAAGTAAAGTTTGGTGAAGGTGTAGGAGAGGAAGAGGAAGAAGAAGAAGAGGATGAAGAGGAAGAAAAAGCACAAGAACAAGAATTTCTAGCTCTCACTCAAGGCATGGGAGAAGAGGAGATTGCAAGTGTTGAGGGAGAAGAAGTTGAGGATGCACCTATCACTGTCAAGTCAAAGAAAAGGCATAGTCACCAACAAAGGAAAAGAAAATTGTAAAACCTAGCCAAGCCAAGCCTATTGTACCAACCACCATAGCTAGCACATGTGAAACTACCCAAAAGGCCAAAGAAAAGACCAACCAAACAAAACAAGGTGGCCAAGAGCAGAAAAGACAAAGAAGGAAATATGTGGTACAGCCAGATTCTGATGAAGAAAAGATAGAATTAGATGATAATAGTCAATTCAAGGTGGCAAGTCACAATCCTCTCTTTAATCTTGAGAACATATGTGAAAATATCAAGAACAATGCTAATTTATCTAGTTTTAGACATATTGATTTTGATAAAATAGGAAAAGAAGAGAAAAATGAAGTGGAAGAGGCATTATATGCCATTACATCAAAATCTAAAAAGACTCCACCAAAATTTGCCAACTCAATACCAAAAGGTTTATATGATATTGTTGAGAAAAATGGAATCATTGTCTAAATGTGGAAAGACAAATAATGGAGACAACATTAGAACAAGTAGTACTAGAGTTGAAAAAGGGACAAATTGATAAGGCAATCAAAAGATATGTAGTTAAGTTCACACCTAAATATAGAGCCTCCAACATTCTTCAAAATAACATTGAAGATGTGGTCAAGAAATCAACTTAAATATGGAAACTTATCTATGGATTGACCACTATCAAGCAATGAGAAGCTAATCCTTTAGAGGGTAAACATGATGGTAATGATGATGACAAGCAAAATGATGATAAGAAATATGATAAAGATAATATAGTTGGGGAAGAGACAGAAAAGAAAAATGATGAGAAGGCAACAACTGAGTAGCAACAAGATGAAAAGAGTGTGTAGGACACACAAGTGTCAACTATTAGTCCTCCCCATGACACAACCAAGACCTTTGAAACCATAATTGTTAAGAATGCTTCTAATGCATTAGCTCAAAACATTAATCCACTTACTAGAGAAGATCTAAAGAAGATATTGGATCATCCCACACTTCAAGCCAAATTATGTGGCAATCTATTTTTAGTTATAGTAGAAAAATTATAGAAGGTAGTAACTGAAGTCACAAGGGAGAAGGTGAATCCACAAGAACCACCACCAATTGTCCCTTTAGTGACCATTGTACAACCTTTAATTCAAATAATAGTAGAAAAATCCACCAAGGTTGACTATAGGTCAACAAAAGGAAATAAGACAAATAGATTCATCTATACCTACAACACAAGAACAATGTGCTCACCAAGTCATAGTAATAAACTAGGGAAAAACTAAAGAGAGTGAGAAAACACCAAAGGTGAAGAAACAAGTGGCCATTCAAGCACTGGTAGCCTTACCAACATCTGCCAATCCTTCTACACAAACTCTTCAAAGGCTAAGTATAGAAGTCATTCCATTAAAAAATTTAGTGCCAAGCCCCAACTCATCAAAGGTAGAAAAGATAATTCATTATGGAGACATAAGCCTTGATGAAGAAATTGTGATTCCAAAATATAACTATGACATTGCAGCAACTAGGTATTTTTCAACAAGCCTTAGAGAGGAAAAAGCATCAAGAAATTCTTAGGAGAGAATATAGGCAGAAGTAAGCACTGTAGGATATCAAGGACATCTTTTCAGATGCATTTAGCCCACCAACTCCTAAAGAGACCAAGACACTCATAGAAAAACTAACTAATATACTGGAAAAGGTCACTAATGAAGACCTAGATAGAAATGAAAAACTCATAGAATGGTCTAAGAAGAAGTTTCAAGGCAAGGTAAATGAGATAATATCTAGTGAGATAGCACTACAACAAGTTGCATTGCAAAAAAAGGTTGAGAATGTGAAGAAAGTACTTGAGAATATATTCTCACTATACACAAAATTATGCAACCCTACACTCTTCACCCAAGAGACTAGAAGTCACATTCTAAGTCTGGAAAGTCAAATATCTTCATCAGGTGCAAGACTACCATCAAATCTAAATTAGAGTGAGAAGCATTTTAGAACATTGCTTCGAACACAAAGTCAGTTAGTTATCTTAACAACAAATGAGGCTCACATTAGAGCCAAATTGACATTTATTTAGGCTACCCTTACCCCTAATATGGAGATAATGCATAAAGAACTAGGCTATGTCAAGACTTTATTGAAGAAAGATTCTAATCTTTCTACTTTAGATGGTCTAGTGCACCTTGTTGCTAAGATTTAAATCCAAATTAAGTCATTAGATATTGCATGTGATAATTGGGATGCAACTCTAAGGATAATAGTGGATGTCCACAAATCATTTTTGGGAAAACATACCATAGGTGTTAACCCATTTGACATAAGTCTCAAAAAGGGGGAAATATAATAAAAGGGGAGATAAAGACAAAGGGGAGATAGAGAATATGAAGATGGAAAATATAAGGGAAATAAAGAAAAGAGGTGATATACAAAGGGGGACAATAGTAGAAACATTATATCATTGGGGTGATATACATTTTTGGAGAGAAAGCAACAAACATATATAGATATCAACTAAAAGAGAGCATATCAGATGAAAGAGTATTAGATACAATGTATTGAAGTCAAAGGGAACATAGATTTTTGATACAAATCAAACACATTAACTTAGGGGGAGTTATAAAATTTTGAGGCATACAAGTTAGTGCAAAATTTTGAAATTTTGAAGTTTTTTATATATCCTAAGTCATGGATATGTTATGCTCAAGGGATTGAGGTTCATAATGAATATTCAAGTGTTTTTGCAACTCATGTCAAAGGGGGAGATTGTTGATCTCAAATTGGTTTTGACATGTGAGTGTTAACACACTTAAGAAATTTACTCAGTTCATGCAAAACTAGTAATACATGTTGAGCACAACATGTAGATATTAGACCATGCTGAGTTACAATGAGTGCTAAGTCACTCATGGGTCGAGTCACTTAGGTGCCAAGAAAATAGACTATGCAAAGTGATTCAGGAACTAAGTAAATAGTGAATGTTGAGTAATGCAGGTGCCAAGTCATAGTATACAAAATAGTGCATTTTGTGCATCAGAGACTTCATATGCGAAGTGACATAGTTTTGACATATTTGTTTGTAATGGAAAAAACAACTATGTAAACTAGTTTTGAGCCAACTTAAAGATAGATTTTGATATTATGGAGATAAGGATGAATCTATATTTGGATTCCCTATGCAATTATATGCAATCAATTAGAAAAAGGGAAGGTTTAAGTAGAAAAGTGGATGAGCCTCAGCCATAGATTCATACCTAACCCTAAGCCACCTAATTCTTCTAAAGGTGGATGGAGCCCTAAACTATTTATGGGTGAGTTATTGAATTAGAGGAGTGAACAAGATAGTTTGCAAAGCATTCAAGGTGACTTAGAAGTAAGAGTGAATTGCAAAATTAGTTAGAGAAGAATAGAGGATAAAGAAAGTGATACAACATTAAGACATCTGATCATGAAGGATCAATAAGATATTATGTAGAGGTGATTTGTTATCAGGCAAGCAAGTGCTAATCGCAAGATCTATGCTGAGACAATTTAATAAGTGATTTCAATTAAATATCTTAACAAAGTAATCCTAATAGGCTATATGAAATCCTTTAATAGGTTGTAAGTTGAAGTCATCTAACTAGGCACACTTCTAATAGGGTGTTCAAATCCTCTAACAAGGTGAGACCTAACAGTCTTTGTAAGCCTTTAATAGGGTAGACCTTTCATAGGGTAGATCATGTTTCATAGTTAAATCATTGTAACCTTCATTGGATACACTTTATTACTAAATTAGTGAAGATTTGTGGGTGTCATCCCCACCCTAATTTTAACTTATCACTTGGAGGGTTTCTAGGTAATCATATCTGGTGTTATGTGTGTGAATACTTACATGGTTATGTGATTTAGATGCATATGAATTACATGTTATTTTAGTATATTAATGCATGTGATGAATGAATGGTGAAAGTTTTATGGGTCCAAGTTGAAAATCCTAATTTACACCCCCTCTCAAAAGTTTACTATTTCCACTTGTAATTCCAACATAGGTGTCATGCCCAACCTCTCTAAAATAGATAGGAACAAAAAATTGCATGAGCTTTCTAAATCTATTAGATATTTGTGCATAATTTTACCAAATATTTGCAAGCTTAACAAGAAATATGATACCTACACTTTATCCTTAAACATAGTGCTTCTATTGACCTTATCATCCGATCATTTTTCTATTAGTGAATTAACATTTAGTTGTTTAAATTTTTAACAAGCTCCATTTCTAGAAAGAAGAGTCTCCCAAACTTCACAGTGTTTACTGAGCATCTAAGATAGATTGTAGTGTAAGTCATGTTTCACAATTTCTACCAAGCTTGTCATTCAGATTCCATTGTTTCTTGAGCTTTATAGAGTCTACCGAGCTTCAAAGAGTGTACCACATTCATCAGTGAAAACCATATAGGATGTAGTGCTAATTGAGTTGACAGTGTTAATGAAGTGAATGAAGTTAGTGTTAACCAAGCCATTCAATGTCAACTAAGTCTACTGAGTTCTTCAGTATTCATCAAGTCACCCAATGTTAATTGAATTGTAGATATGTCAAGTGATGAATGTGGACCATGCATCAGTGTTTAAAAAAATAGAATTTCTAAGGTTCAATGATGGAGAGTGAGAGTAGGATTGGTGTAGGAGCAGGAGGTGAGAAAACTAGTTTCAAAATTTTAGGGAGAATGGATTAGATTCAACTGGATTAGGAGTGCAATTAGGGTTAGAAGGGGACAAATCTATAAAGGTGAACAATCCCAATGATGATGGGACTATAGAGGATCTGGGGGGTCCTAGGTAGACTTTTCTGCAAAAGAAATGGGTCATTTTGTTTGGTATCAAACTAGCTAGCAAACCTACTTTAGTACTAGTCAAGAATATTTCAAATAAAGATAAAGGTATGTTTACACTTGAAATCCCAGATCAAATCATTGACAAAAATATCTCTAGGACGGATTTGACTTTGGTAGGAAATTTTTTAGGGGCTAGACCCAACATTGAGGTGGTCAGGTCCTTTGTTAGAAGGAAGTGGGCTCTTAAAGGCCAAGTGGATATTGCAGCAATGGCTAAAGGATGCCTTTCATTTAGTTTCACCTATGATGAAGATAAATGTGAGATCATGTGCAATGGTCCCTGGGTTGTGGGTAAATGTACTCTGGTCTTGTAGAAATGTGCTCCAAATTTATATTCTATGGATGAATCTAGAATCAAAGTACCTATCTATATTCATTTGACATGGTTGCCACTGGAGTTTTAAGTGGAAGATGTGTTTCAAGGTATTTCGGGTACCCTTGGTGAACTCCTCTCTA
This sequence comes from Cupressus sempervirens, assembly GCA_028749045.1. NCBI lineage: Eukaryota > Viridiplantae > Streptophyta > Pinopsida > Cupressales > Cupressaceae > Cupressus > Cupressus sempervirens. The sequence goes on from CM053790.1 coordinate 319,484,844, forward strand.
TGAATCTAGTCACTATTTCGAGGAGAAGGATGACCTATGCTAGAATCTATGTGGGTGTCTTTCAAGGTTCAAATATGCTAAAATCTATCTCACTTAAATTTGAACTTGTTATATGGAAGCAACATATTGAGTATGAATCCATACCCTTTGCTTGTTTCCATTGCAAAAAATCTAGACATTGGGCTAAAAAATATCATTCTTTGATCAAGGTACCCAAAATGTTCAAAAAATTTGGGATAGAAAAGAAGTTTAGAATGACAGTGAGATTTGTAGTGGGAAGGTTAGGAACTCCCTAGGGGTCAGTGATTTGGCTAAGGTAACTTTGATGACTATTGAGGATGCTTCTCAACCAAAGAGGAATACTAAAGTAAATGATCAAGATATCCCATTGGATCTTAATAGTGATGTTTAGATTAGATATGAGATTTGGAGTGGGGAGATTAGGAACTCCCTGATGGTTAGTGGTTTGGTAAAGGAACCACTGATGGGTATTGAGGATGCTTCTTAACCAAAGAGCAATATTGAAGGAAATGATCAAGATATCCCATTGGATCTCAATAATGTGGACTTTGGTATGGCTAAGGAAGGAGGTGCAATAAGTCCCATTCATGGGGAGGGAGATGATGATGGAGAGATTAAGCATGATTACACTCATGAAGCTTCTAGGGAAGTTGAGGATTTTGCTTCTCTCCCCATAAGTAGGGTTGATCATGGTCTAAATGAACCTTTGGTAGATTATATAGTTGTAGAAAGGGGGGAAGCTAAGGAAATCTATAATATGCTTCAAGGGGCAGATGTGAACTTTAGTGTAGAATGGAGTTATGATGGGGTTATTAGAACCTCTAAATCTAAAAAGAAAAATGAGGGTGTATCTTCTAGAAAGAATAAAGAGAATGTTGTGATTAAAACTAGGAGCAATAAGAAATATGATCTCCCTAGCACACCTATGGGAGAAGGCAATAAAAAAGGGGAAGTGAAGAATAGCAAGGCTAGGGAATGTTGTCAACATGCTACACCTTCAAGTAAAGGCTTTAAGGTTGGAGATGTTGGTGTATCTCCCTCTTCAATTGGTAGACCATCTAACATGTATAGAAGAATGTTTGAGACCAATAGAAGTATTTTTGATGGTAGTTAGAGGACTATCTTAGAAACAAAAAAATTCCATAAGAAATGAAGTTCATCTCATGAAATATAAGAGGATTAAATAATACTCATAAACAAGATATTATTAAAAACATGATTAGGGATAATAAGCCAGATATTGTTTTGATTCAAGAAAGTAAAATGTTGAAGGATAAAGTTGAAGGTCTCTTGGTTTTTAGGGGAGGAAAAATTATTGGGAATGATTAAAATGGGGCCTCAAGTGGTATAGAAACTTATTGGAATGATAAATACATTGTTAGGGAACTCATTTCTAAAAATAGAAATATGATGAATATCAGATTTACCAATTCTAAGGATGGCTTTACTTGGGTGCTTACTAATGGCTATGATCCCAATTCTAAATGGGGTAGGAAATTTCCTTGGGAAAATATTAATAATCAACAAAGAAAAATTGTGCAAGAGAATTGGATTATTATGGGGGATTTTGATACCCCACTGAAAGAATCTGAAAAGATGGGAGGAAGTCAAACTAACTTGGACAATAGATTGGATTTAATGGACTTCATTAATCATCATCTTCTACATGATATGGATCTACATGGGATTTATTATACTTGGACCAACATAAGAACTAGTAAGGATCTCATTCAGGTTAGATTGGATAAAGTTCTAAATTGCAATGACTAGATGTTAAAATATAAATATTCTCTTACTAGTCAAGTTTGTATTGGTTTGGATCACTATCCTATTTTTCTAGGGGTGGATCTTTTAACCTCTCACAAGAATTATCCATTTAGATTTGAAAAAATGTGGACTCTCCATCTAGGTCTAGAAAATCTTATCAAGGAATGGTGGAACATTCATGTGGAGGACACTACTATGTTCAAAGTTTCTACTAAGCTAAATAACATTAAAAAAAAAAATCAAAATTTGGAATAAGGTTACTTTTGGGAACATTTTTTAGAATAAAAGAAGATCTTAAAGGAACTTAAAGATATTCAAGATAGTATCCATTATGAGAATGTTTCTAGGGAGGAAGAAAGTGAGAAATTGATTGAGATTCATGACATTATTACTAAGGGGGAGATATTCTAGAGGCAGAGATTGAGAATTTGTTTTTTTGAACAAAGCAAACTAGAATACTAAGTACTTTCACTTGACCACTTTGAAGCATAGGATGGTTAATAGAGCCTTTAGACTCAATGCAATTGGTAGGCCTACAGAGGATGATGAGATTATCAAAAGGGAAGCCATGAATTTTTTCAGCAATCTTCTTCAACGTGATACCTACTTGGACAAGGATAAGTAGAATATGTTTCTAGACTATATTTTGAACTATATCTCAAAGGAGTATAACAATTTCCTAACTTCTATTCCATCTTGTGAATAAATATCAAAGGTTGTTTTCTCCTTTGATGGAGATAAGGCTCCGGGGCTAGATGGGTTTCCTTTCCTATTTTTTCATAACTATTGGAGTATAATTAGTGATGATGTTTGTAAGGGAGTTAAGGAGTTCTTTGGCTCTAGGAAAATGCTCAAAAAGGTTGAATGGTACTTTCCTTGTATTTATTCCCAAGAAGCCAACTGTTGATAGTTTAGATTAGTTTTGACCAATCAGTCTTTGCAATTTCTTCTATACATTTTTTTCTAAAGTGTTTACTCTCAAAATTTTATCCTTTCTCCCTAGTTTTATCTCTATGTAGCAGAATGGTTTTATTTTGGGAAGGCAAATTTTTTATTCAATTATTTTGGTGCATGAAAATATTCACTCTCTCAATGCTTCCAAGAAAGAGTGGTGTCTTCTTAAGTTAGATCTATCCAAAGTTTATGATAGAGTGGATTGGGCTTTTCTTCCAAGAGGTCTCAAAGCTTTTGGATTTAACAAGAGATTTAGGGATATGTCTTTATGCTGGTCTCTTTTGCTACTTTCTCAGTTATTGTGAATGGTTCACCTACCCCTTTTTTCTAGGCCTTATGTGGTTTAAGGCAGGGGGATCTACTTTCACCTATCCTTTTTATTTTAATTGTTGAATATCTAGGCAGATTTGTGGAGAAATTGGTGTGTGTGGGGGATTTTTTTGGTCCTAAACCCTATTCCAAAGAGTTGATTTGTTCGCATCAGCAATTTGTGGATGATTCTATAGTTATGGGAGAAGCCTTAGTTAGAAATGCTAGAAATTTAAAGATGTCATTGGAGGATTATGGGAAAGATTTGGGTCAAATTATTAATTGGAGCAAAAGTGCAATTTAATTTTTTAATGTGAATGAGAAGAGATAGAATAAAATTAAACGGATTATTGGATGCAAGATAGGTTCCTTACCAAGTTCTTATCTAGGGTTACCTCTTTGTTTGGACCCACCCAAGACCTTTTGGAGTTTTCTATTTCACAAAATTCACTCAAAGTTAGCAAGTTGGAAAGGCTCCTTCCTTAGTCAGGCTGGTAAGAATATTATTCTCAAATCTATTTTATAGAATGTTTCACTATATGCTCTAAGTTTTTTTAAGATCCCTAGAAAGTTTGCATGCCTTATAATAAAGGTGGTCTTGGTCTGAGAAGAGTTACTACTATGAATGATGCCTTTCTTGCCAAATTTTTATGGAGGTGGCAAAAAGAAAAAGGAGAATGGTGTGAAATCTAGAATAATAAGTATAATAGGGAGAACTAAGATCTTAATCACTTTCTTAGTAATGAGTCAGTGTAGGATGGTTCTATGATTTGGAAAAATGCCCAAAAACATAAACACATTATTAAGAAAGGGGTTAAATGGAAGGTGGGAAATGGGAGGACTATTCATTTTTGGGATAATATTTTGGTTCTTGATCATCCTCTTAATACTGATCAAAGGTGGAATGCTTCTATGGAGCAATGTAAGCATCTCTTCAGGACTTTTGTTGAGGATTATTGGGAGGGGAATAAGTGGCTGGACCTCAAAAGGGAGGACACAAACTTGAATGAACTCAATAAGATTTTGAATTCTGGTCTTCTTAAACGATGATGAGAATGCACTAATCTAGAAATTCAATCCTAATAGTCTGTTCTTTGTGTCTTCAATGTATGCTAATGATTTTTAACAACATCCAAAGCCTTGTTGGGCTAAAGCATGGTTTAAAGGTATGACTCTCAAAGTTAACATATTTTTTTGGATACTCTTGTAAGAATTTTTTTTGACTTTGAATAAATTATTGAAGAGAGGGTTCAATATTGTTAATAGATTTTACCTTTGTAAAAATGATGTTGAGTCAGTGAATCATATGACCTTGCACTAATCCTATACTAAAATGGTGTGGGATAGGTTTTGTGGTCTGTTGAATATTTTTTGGGTTTTCCTTAACACCATTCAACACTTTTTCAATAGATGGAAGCCACCTTCTCATAATGCCTTAGTTTTGTGATTGTGGGATTTTATTCTCCTGTTCCTTTGCTAGGGTGTTTGGAAGGAATAGAATGATAGGGTGTTTAGGGGAATCAAATAAAATCCTGATCAAGTTTTTTGTAAGATTAAGAATTTGGTGATTGAGAATGTTAGATCTAGTGGAAAATGTCAAAAATATCAAAATGAATGGCAAGATTTGGTGATGTACAATTAGAATCTTAAGGATATCAGCTTGACACAAATTGGTCCTAACCTTAGGGATCTAGCTAGATGGAATTGGTATAAGATAAATTTTGATGGGGCCTTGAAGGGAAACCCAGGAATTGTGGGTTGTGGAGTCATTATTAGGAATGTGAATGGAGATAGAATGGGGGGTATGGCCATCCCTATTGGTATAAAAACTAATCATGTGGTTGAGGCTATTGTGGCCCTTTATGGTCTCATCTATGCAAAGGGTTTGAATTTGAATAATATATGGCTTGAGGGGGATTCCCTTAATATTATCAATTTCCTTAATAGATTTACCAAGTCTTCCTAGACTATTAATATTATTTGTCAAGCTAGAGATCTTATCAACTCCTTTGACAATTGTATTGTTACTCATAATTTTAGAGAAACCAATCAAGTTGTTGATTGGGCTACCAATATGGCTTGTAAGAGTGAGGAAAAGGTAATATGGAACAATAATGATACAATACCCATAGAGGGGTGCTTACTAATTGAACATGACAAAGTTTGAAGTAAGTAAATGTGGTCCATTAATGATTACCATGTCAAAAATATATATATACATATATATATATATATTTTATAGATTTGGGATACAGTGGGCTTCTATGAGAAGGATAGAGTTCTTTCACTTAATTTTGTATAGATTGTGGGTCTTATTTTCCACCATGTGTTTTGTTTGTGATATTGATTTTCTCATTTAGTTGTAGAGGGTTTTTTTGAGAAGACAAGATTTTCATCTTTCAAACAAGAAGATGGGAGGAAAATGAAAAATAATTGAACTAGCTAGCTATAAAGAATGGAAGAATAAAAAGGATATCTAGGAAATTCTTGAGCAAGGAAACTTTATGGGTTATATGGAGAAGTTAAAAGGAAACAACCCTACAATAACTTGACAGTTCATTAAGACATGGAGAGATGGGAAAATTTTAGTGGGGAATCAAGGAATGGAGGTGATTGAAGAAATCATAGCTAAAGCTACGGGTCTAGAGATGGAGGGTATCAATTTTTATTGGGATAGAAAACTATCTGATAGGGTGGTTGATGAGTTTGTCAATTTTTCCAAAGAATGCAATAGACTGGTTAAAATAGGTAATTCCTACTTTAACCTAGCTTTCATTTCGCACCCATGGTGATTTATAGTATTTGTGATTATTGAATATCTCACTATGGATGGCCAGTTGACAAAAATTTATGGCCACCATTTCATGTTAGTCAATCATTTTAGGCATGGGATTAGGATAAATTTGCCTTTTTATCTTAGACAATCTCTAGGTAATTCCATTATGGCTTTCCAAAATGACTTGGATGGTGATCATGTCTACTATGAGGAGTTAATGTTTCTCATTATGAACCTTCTCAAGTCCAAAATGGTGGATAGGCCTAGGCAAAGTAAGAAAGTGATTGATTCTAAGATAAAGGGAAGTGATTCGGAGGAGGACATAGATAAGGACACTAAGGATGAAGGGGATGAGGTGGATGTTAAGTAGAGTATTGAAGAGAATTTTGGTAGTAGTTCCAAGAAGAAAAAGAAAGGAAAGGGGAGTGAGTCAGATTAGGACAATGACTATGAGGAGGAATTGAGAAAGGGTTCTCAAAAGAAAGGAATTATAGAGAAGGGCTCGGGTGATAAAGGTTTGAATGTGGATAGGGTATTGGTTCCCTCTGATGATGAATCATTAATTCAAAGGATGGAAAGAAAAAGAAAACTAGTGTCGACATAGCATGAGGGTGAGGACAATGTCCTAAAAGAGGTGGATTTAGGCATCAACAAACTAGGGGAGTAGGAACACTATAATAGGGAGAGGTTGAGAAGGGATTCCTAAGGGGAATCATGGGTAATCCAAGGTTAATTTTGAAGGAGATTGGGGTCCTTGAACAAAAAATTCAAGTGATCTCCTGGGACAACATATTAATAGGCTTTTAGTAGTCATTAGTAATGCAAAGGAGGTTGAAAACTTAATGAAAAGGGTGTCTCCAATTGAAACCAAAAAAAGGAATTTGGAACAGGTTAATAAATATATCCAAAAAAGGATGGAGAGCCTGGAAGCCAAAGTAAGAAATATGGAGAAAATGATCAAGAATTTGGATGATAAAAATTGTAACATGCTAAAAACTATGGCTGATAATTTGAATACATTGCTCAATAAGATGGATCAGGCTACAAAACTTGACTCCTCTATTATGAATGAGGATTAAGGGTCCAACAAGCACATCAGGGCCAACTCCAAGAAGAATGTATGTGGGGGAGTGAAAAAGCTGGAGGAAATGAAAGCCACTATAGAAAACATGAACATTGTAGCAGATCAAGCAATGAACCTATTGAAAATTTTGTTGATGTCTGGGTGCTATCCTTTTGCTTTCCTTTTGCTATCTTTTTATGCATAGTTGTACTTGGCTTGATGTTTCTATATTAGTTTTCTAGTTTACTAAGGCCTTTTATATTTTGAACTCTTTAGTTAGTTACTCTTTGATACTTTGTTAAAAGTTTTGGGTCCTTTAAAACCTATTTTTATGTAATCAAAACAAATATAGAGTTTTCCAAGTTTAAAGTGTTGCCAAGTGTCAAAATATCACCTCGGTTGTCTTAAAAAATTGAGTTACAATAGTAAGTTGACTTAGTAAAGATTTTTTGAATTAGGTGTTGTAACCAACTTAAGAATGTAATTTATTGGATTATTATATATATGTAATATATCATTTCATAACAAATCTAGAAACACAAAAGTGAATCAAGAAAGCACTATGAGTTTAGATTAAGAAGGCTGCAAGAAGTATAAGGAAAAAATATTATTATCTATCATAGTCAAGTGATCACTATATTTCAAAGTAATCTCATTCAACAAACTAAGTTGTAGATAAGAGACCAACCACTGATTCATCCAAACAAGTGTATCCACCAAATCCTCAAACAAGTAACCTAGTCTATACTTGATTTCCAACAATTGGTATTAGAGAATTGGTTCTCACATTAGAAGTTTAGTAGCTTGACAAAAGATCAAAGGCAATGGAAGTATATAGACTAGAGAAAGCTATTGAGAATGAAAAGTTGGATCTATAATTGGCCATGGAACAATTAAACAAAATGAAGGAACAACTCTGTTAATCACTAAAAAGAAGAAAAGATCTGTAGAACATATGAATGAAAATCTCTACATTGAAGAAAGAATTCAAGACATTTTCCAAGAAAGAAGTTTAGATGAATTTGATGGAATAATCAAAGATCTACTTGAAAAGAATCTTAATCTTCATGAAGAAGTCAAAAAGATGAAAAGAGAACAATAAATTCTATTTGTCCAAAAGTGTGAAATTATGGAATGAAAGGACAAAGTGAAAGAAGAAATAGAAGAAAAGGACAATGAAATTTATCAACTATCTCTTCAACACATAGATCTGATTGATCAACTCAATGATGCAAATTAAGAGCTTATCAACTTGAGTACAAAGAATCAAAGAATTTAGAATGATCTTATCATAGAGAAGAAAACCAATGAGAGGATGATGAAATCTCATGAAAGTGTGAATCAATTAAATGATAAAACTCAATTTATACATGAAGGAAAAGCTAGATTAGGATACACAAAAGAAGGCAAATCATCTCAACAAAGAGCTCAAAAGAATAAAAGGCCTACATGTAGTCATTATGAAAAGATAGGGCAGACATGAAAAAGGTGTTGGAGCAATAGAAAATCAAAGTTCAATGGAAACTATTATAGTTTTAACAAACTAGGACATAGAGAAAATGAATGTGCAGAGAAACCTAAGTTTGAAGGAAAGTGCTTCAATTGCAACAAACAAGGACACAAATCTTTAGAATGCAAGACCAAGAAATGGAACCCAATAGAACAATTTGTCAAAGCTATATTTTTTTGGTATTACAACACATGGTATAGATGTCACTATTGTGGTGAATATGGGAACATTGGATCCAATTGCATAAAACATCACACAAGAAAGAGAGACACTACAAAGAGATGTTTCATATGTATAAAACTTGGACATCTTACAAAGAACTATATGAACCAAGGAAGAGTTGAAGATGAAAAGAAAGAAATGGCTAACAATAACAGAAGTCAAATAAGGTAGAAATGGGTAAGAAAATCTCCTGAGGATACAAATAAGAGTAATGAAATTATTGACACCCAAGTCAATGAGTTGGGTGACAACCATTTCAAACTAGTTATTCATGGAGATTACTAGAACTATGATTTAGAAGGAGATATCTCACATAGTTCTAGTTAGCAAGCAAAAGCTTCATATCAACATTTTAGATACACAAGGATCACCAAGTTAAGATGATAATTCAAGTGATATCTTAGATCTTACTAAGCATAATCAAGTTGGAAGACCTAATTGAGCTTGAATGTAGATGGTGAGTTGAAGACTCTACCGAGTTGAAGACCTTATCAAGTTTAGATACCTTACCAAGTCAAAGGTATATTCTAAGTGATGATGACATAGCCAAGTTGGATAGCCTATCACCAAGATAATTATTGTAAGACACATTGATGGTAGTTTTAAGACATAATTTCATTAAAAGGAAGAAATCAAAGGAGTTGTTTCACCTCAATTTTTTTAGAGATAAGACTGAATAGTATTCCAAAGCCCCCAAGTGATTCAGAGTAATTTCACCAAAGTTTACTCCTGCATTTTAAGTATTACTAAGCAATATGGCATCTTTTAGTAACAAAGTAAAGAAAGGTTCAGAAATGTTGGTCTGAGGAGTCAATTGTAAAGCCCTAGGATTCAAACTAATCCAAAGATTATAGAAGAACTTGACCTAGTTGGAGTACAATTGGAGATTCCTCCTAAGGTAATCCTAACTTATGATATTTGATCATATTATCATTGTTCTATCTAGGAATTAGGAATGTTATAAATGAATTAAGCATATAATGAGTTGTGTGTGGATGAGAATTTTAAACCCAAGCACAAGCACTTGGAAAAATAATGTTTAACACATATCTTACATATGCTAAGAGACTTTCAAGGAAAGTGGACTAGGTTTATCCTAAGCTAGGTTCATGACATGCATTTATGGTTGGATCAACCAATTTAGATCACCAAGAAAATTATTGATAGAATCATAGTATTCTTGATGTTTAACAAGGTTAAAAGCACCAAAATCCTAGGTCAGGTCAAACTTTGCAAAGAAGACTCTTTCCGAGTGGGATGGTAGATGCATGAAGTTTAATAGAGTCACTAATATGGAGATCAAATTTTTTATTCATGTTATTCCACACAAGATCCATAGCTCAAGTTATCTGAACAACATTATGTGTGAAGCTATTGACCTATCTTACAAAGTTGTGAAGAACAACTTGTCTTTTGACCTTTCCAAGCTACAACTCAATCAACTTAGTGAAAACATGGAGAGCATTTTGTCATCAAAGAATAATCTATGTAAGTTTGGATCTATTTTGAACTATTTATTCTTTTATGAAAAAAAAAATCCCTTCCAAAGATAATGTGGCATGGAAGAAGGATACACCTATTGTGTATCAAATCAATGAATTCATAGAAGAAATGGGAGAGAATTTTGAAGGAATTGTAGATGAATATTTTGAAACTTTTAAGTAGAAAATGAAAAGTAGATACAAAATTCTAAAGAGACTAGTTGAAGACTATAAGAAAAATATATGTTTTCTTGTGGATTATGAAAATTTTTATATCTAGGAAGTAAGGTCAAGACTAGCATAGGTTAAGCCTCTAGGATATGAAGTTAACATTGATGATACAAGGGATATAATTGAGGCTCTTGTGAATGAGCCAATGGACCCCAAGGAAACATATTTTGGCACCTATGAGGAAGCCAAGGCTAGTATTTCATTAGAGATATGGCTTCCTCAAGCTATGAGGAAAGGAAGGAAATAGGTTGAGAATATCTTGAAGGAAACCAAGAAGTATAGCTCTCCTCTCCTACTAACAAAGGGTAAAGGAGATGAAATTGAGGCAGAGGAAGAAGTAGAGGAAGAAGAAATTGAAGAGGAGAAGCCTTCCAAGAAGAAAGGGAAGGTTATCATAACCAAATGTACAAAGTCCTCCCTTGTTGTGTTCACAAGGTGATCTAAAAAGTCCATAAAGAAATTGAAATTGCATAATGAAGATGAAGAAGAGGAAGTAGTCTTCAAGAGGTCTACCCCTAACTTCCAAGAAAGACTAAAAGGACTTAATAATGGAGGAGGCATGGTAGATTTCAAATCCCTCAAATATAAAACAAGGACCAAAGAAGAGCATAATCAAATTGAAGAAGCCCTAATGGCTAAGATGGAAAAGTGGAAGTACTCTCCAGAGGAACTAACCAAAAAAGTTCGTAATGTTTTACTAAAGGTAGTTGCACCACAATGGAATAATGCATTAAACATTGTGAAGGACATAAGAGAACAAACCCTAAGACAACTTGTGTCAAGTATATCTAATAAGGAAGTGAAAAAAACCATTGAAGAAGAATGAAACAAAGCTGAACCCTAAGTTCAATGCATTCCTAATCCTATCAAAAGACATTGAATCAATTGTGAAGTCTAACACAAGTGCATGGAAGAACATATATGGTCTTCATAAGCCTACTGAGGAGTTTGTGCAAATAGATGATGAAAAAAATGTTGAGAAAGATGATAAGGAAATAAATGATGATGCAATTGATAATTTTGATGAAGAAGTAAATAATAAAGAGGATGAACAGGATCAGACTTCTAGTGGAGACTTCCCTAAAATTTAGAGTATTCAAGACTTAGATCTAGAGAAGATAGTAGTAGAGGTAATGGCCTCCCTCCCACTCTCTTTGAGCAAAGCCTTAATGCAATCTAGCTCAAAGAAGGCCACTATTGAGTCTATTGAGGTAAACACTAATTTACCCAACACCCAATTGGTAGTTGGAACCATCTTACCAAGTGCTATACTAACATCTTCATCTATTGAGCATCAAGTTCCTATTATTATATCAGTGGATCATATCGCGTCATAGCTAGCATGAATAAATTTTCCTATTATAACTATTATTGATTCTATTTCTACTATTTTTTTTTACCAAGTGCATCTACAATAAGTGCAATGACAATTGAGGTTGACCCTTAATCAAGCACTGGAGTTTTCAAGAAAGAAAATGAAATCGTTCCTTCTTATATTTAGAAAGAAAAGGGTAAAGAGGTAGAAGCCTCTACTAAAGAAATTGATCTAGAGGAGGACATTGTAATAATTGATTGGGATCTTTCCAATCTCACTCTTGATCAAATTGATAGCCTTGGTAAGTTGTGGAAGAAGAGGAAAAATATAAAAATCTTAGAGAGGAGAAGAAAAAGAAAAACCAAGTTCTTGAAGATATTAAGAGCATATTTGTTGATTCACTAAACATTGAGGTTGATGAAAAACAACCAATTTTGGATCAGCTTGTTGAAGTTGTTCAAAAGTATAATGAGGAAGTGAATTGTCAAGACAAACTTCTACAAAGGGTAGAAAGGAAGTTTGAAACTAAAGGTTTGGAGAAAGTAACCTAGAAGATTGCTATTTACCAAGTGGAGTTGTCCATTATTCTTACTACATTTGAAGATTATGTTAACACTTTCGTTACTTTATTTGTAAAGTGATATATAAAATTTTACTAAGGAGATAAAGGATAACCTATCCAATATATATATTGATATGAAGGAAAGTGCACATCAATTGTCACTTGATCCTAGCAAGAGTTCTACATATTTTTTAAAGATCATATATCTAACAAATCTACAAGAAGAATATTAAATGGAAGAAGCAAGGATAAGGGACACACTAGCAGAAATATAGGCCATGATACTTCCTAAAATGGATGCAATTTGAAAACATATTGCACATGCAAAAAAATTGATCCATGACAACAATTTCTCTATAGCTAATCATGTATGGAACTATCAGCAAAGATGTAGATAGCTTTGCATAGTTCTAAAATTTTGAAAGAGAATTAGGACAAGACAATGTTCATACTTTTGAAGGCACATAGTGATTTCCTTTCACATTTCAAAATTACCTTGTAGTTATGCATTTTTGGCATTTTTGTCAAAAAGGGGGAGAATAGTATTATCATACACAAGAAGGAAATATATGTACAATATGAAATATGTATATACAAAGCATAAAGTATGTTTACAAAAACAATTTTGAAAAATAAAAAATAAGAGTTAGAGAATTTACTGAGTAGTAGTAGTAGTAGATAGTAGTCAAAACTGAGTTACAAATCCAAACATGTTGATAGGTGGTGTTTTGACATGAATTTTGAGTATTTTGATTTTTGGTATGATAAGTATTATTGTTACTAATGCCAAAGGGGAAGATTGTTGACCTTATGGTCAAATCATTTTTCTATTGATGACTTAACACTTACTCAATTACTTACACTGCTATCAAACTCCATATGTAGAAAGAAGAGTCTCCCAAGCTTCATAGTGTCTATCAAGCATTTGAGACAAATTGCAATGTTAAGTCATGCTTCACAGTTTCTACCAAGTTAGTCATTCAGATTGTAGTGTTTTTTGAGCTTTATAGAATTGTCATGCCCAAAATACAAGGGCAAAAACACATAAAAATTATTTTTAAGGTTAATTCCACTAAGTTTGATAAGTTTGTTTAATGAGTTTAAGTATAGGTACAATGTCAGACAGAATAGGTTCTCCTATGGATAACTTGACATTCCATTTAAGTTTAAAGTCAATGTGTAGGAGTAGATCGATAAATTTGAACATTTGTTATTAAATTGATTTCGACATTTTCTTCATTATACATTAATTTTAAATAATATATTATTTGATCCAAATATTAATAACAATATAATTCAATTATTCTAATAACAATATAAATAATTACATCTCTAATCCTTCGAGACATTTGAAATAAAAAGAACTCTCCAAGTAAAATAAAATCTAACATCCAATAACTTGACTTGATTTTAAACTGACACAATAATACCATCATTACTCTAAGTCTAAATAATAATTCAAATAATAACTTGGCTAATACTCTAACACTATCCATTTTATACTAAATTTATTTTAAAACATTTGAAATTAAAACTAATTAATATCCCAAAAACTAAATACTATAATCTTTATCTAATTTAAAATATTTAAAATAAAACTAAACTAAACAAAAACATATTAAATACTTAAAAATTAAACTAATTAACACATACTTAAATAAAACTAAATTATACTAATTAACTTTTAACTAGTACTAAAATAAAAAAAAATTATTACTAGAAAAATTCTAATTAAAATAAAACATACTTAAATTAATACTAATACTATTTATTAATTTAAAAACTAACTTAAATTGTTAAAAACTTTACATAAAAAAAGAACATACTAAAACTAATGTTTAAAACATTAAAATTAACTATATAACATAATATCAACTAAATTTTAAAATTTTATTTAAAAAAACTAAACTAACCAAACTAACCTAACATCCCTACATCCTTTAACTACCTAACCTAGCCACCTAAATTTCTTTCCCCATGCTGACCAAAGATTTTTTTAAAAAAAGCAGCCCATGGTAAAAAGGTGAAATGAAGAGTTTGAAATTAAAAACAAGTATGCACATTTAAATATATTCCTGCATTCCAAGTGACATGACAACGTGATAGTTTGGGGCTATGTGAGATATTTCAATGCAGATTTAAAATAAAAAAAAATCAAAATTCTAAACTTCTCACCTTTCTTGTCAATGATATGGAACAATAGGTGGATTTGATTAGAAAATGACTTAGAGATGCCTAAGATAGGGAAAAAAGTATGTTGATGCAAAAATAGTTGACATGAAGTACACAATTAATGGTATAGTTTTCCTAAGAGTACATCTACACAAGAGTCCAATCCATTTTTGAAAAGGCTCTAAATTGGCACCTTGATTTGTTGGAACATTTGAGATATTGGAGAGGGTAGGAACAATTGCCTACTATTTATCCTTTCCATATATCATGTTACACATTTCGTTATTAAGGAAGTATGTTGATGAAGAGTCTCACATTGTAGATTAGGATGCCTTGTAGGTGGAGTCAGATAGGTAGCTAGCACTAGAGTCCATTGACATTTTGAGCCAATAGAACCTAGCACTTCAAGGCAAAGAGCTAGACTAGGTTAGGGGTAAAAGCATAGATCTGTGTCACCGTTTGTGATACAAAAACCTGTTTTGGTCAAATCTCATTTCTCTATCAAAACTCAATTTTAAAAAAAAACTAAAAATACCCTTTTATAGATTTCAGATTACATATCATCATTATATAAATTTTTGAGTGTTTTTATTAGTTATAATATGCTATAATCTAAAAATATTATAAGTCGGTATTTCAAGATTTCAGAAGATGCTCTCTCAAAAAATGAAAAAAAATAGTAAATCATATCAAAAAAATAAAAAATATATATTTATCACTAGAGGAGAGAATCCTCTTCATGAATATGTAATTTTTTTTCAAGAAGGTATAGATTTGATAGGGAAGTTTTGACAGGAGGAAAAAACTGTTGCATTCTGACAAGGTCGAACTTGAGTACTTATAACAAAGAAAATATACATCAAAAATAATTATTTCTTTTTTTGTGCACTAGCTATTCATGTCATCTATAAAATATTTTCAAATCATAACAAAAAAAGATGATTTGCACATACTTGTTTGATGGGAACTACATCCTATATTTTTTACAGTTAAAAAAGGGACTTCAAAATAAAATAAAATGAATAAATTCTTAGTCAAAAAAATAATAAAAATTATAGGCATAAAATTCATACAATTATACACATTTCATAAGTTTACATCATCTTCATATTTTAAACGTAAATACCATTTTTTTTGTCATTAATGTTGAACTATCACATTCTGATATCACTTTTCTTTATAAAAGGTGACACAGGTTTGTGCTTTTACCCTTAGAGTCCAATGAGACTTTTATAATGAGGTCACAAGTTCATGGGAGGATGTAACACATATGAGATCATAATACATGTACCTCTTTGATGAACTCTAGGAGGATATTCATGCCAAGGGGGGAGGATGTGAAGCCTCACCCTAGCCCATCATAGCATAGCAGTTTAGTTATATTTCATATAATTTATATTTTGTGACCTTGTTATACTTTAGACTTTTCGAGGATAGTTACTCAGACTATTTGATAGTATGTGATGTTTTATTTTATAATGATTATTAAAATCATTAGGACTTTATATGATGATTGATGATCATTTAGATTCATGCACCTAATTCATTATTTTATTGATGGGAATGGAAACATGTTTGAATGCAAATATTATATTGATTATATTTGAAAATTATGAAATGGTGTAAATGATATATCATGTTTAGTTTGATTATGCTACTACTATATATGTACATTGGTTTAGAAATGGGAAAACTTTATTTCAAAATGGATTGAGAAATTGTCTATGTTTCAATTTAGTTATGAATGTAGAATTGAGTCAGGATGTATATATGTATGTGATTTATTTATCTTGAACTACTGGTATGTGGTTTGAATATGTAGGAAATAACCATGGTAAAAATGGAGAACCAAGACTATACCTTTGATTTAACTAAGAATTCCAAGGTTAGTGTTGAAAATGAAGAGAGTGACTAAGAGGAGGGGTAAATTAATTACTAAAAAACAATTCCTTATCCTTGGATTTCAAATTAAATTTTTTACTGATAATGCAATTCTTTATCTAGCTTGGTTAAAACTAATTTATTATTATAACTTAGTTAACAAAGTAGTCATAATGATAGTTAATCTATTTTAACCTTCAGTAACTTAGTTGCAAAAACACAAAGCATAATGAAAAATATGAGCATGGATGACACTAAGATTTAATATGGAAACCCAATTTGTGAAAACCACCATGTAACTAGTTACAATAGTTTCACTCTTTTGAAGTGATCCCTATTAGGAGCCAACCCTATTAAAGGTTACAATACATACTATTAAGTATGACCTTGTTAGAGGATTTAGATCACCCTGTTAAGGTGGCCTGGTTAGAGGTCTTCAAATACTCCAATCTTGAAATGTCACCTTGCTAGAGGATTTATAATCTAACTATTAAGTCAGCTCTATTAGGAGATTAGGTTTGCTGCTACAATCATTAGAAGGTAATGGTAAAATTTTACTTGATTTATGAAGCAACTTTTTTTGCAGATTTAGATCTCTATTTTCACTTGACCTCTAGATCCTCACTTATCAAAATATACTTTTTTTTTTATCTTCTACAATTTCCTTCTCTTTCTTTTCCTTCGATGATATATCCATCTTGTTTTTTACGTACCACACTTTTCATTACACTTCTTGATCTCTCTTATATATCATATATTTTTCCAAGTCAGCTTGAATACCCTTTCAAATAATCATTAAACATCCAACTAGTTAGCCTTAATTAGTCACTTAATTAATAGGTGTGATCTATTGACACTTGGTCAATATTGTGATTAATCACTCAGTTAACATTGAGATTCCTTTGATGCTCCCACTTGGTTGATACTATAAGTCCTTCATTGCTTGATTGCTCGGTCAATACTAAATACCCTTCATTACCTAACTACTCAATTAATACTGACACTTGTGTTACATCAACAATAACATACAATTTGAGGAATTTTTTCCAATAGTTACATCTAATGAAAAGATCTTAACCTCATTGTTAAGTGTTTTGATTTTGTAAACAAAACATGAATGATCATTTTATAATACATTCATTTTGTGAAAATTAATTTGTCACTTTTAATGTAAATTATATTTTATAGTGTCACTTGACACTTGTGATGTTATGTGTATAGTAGAAAATCAAAGAAAGACATTGGAAAAAGAGACCTTAACCTTAATATTAACAAGCTATCTAGAAATGGTTTCAATGCTGTCCTTCGGGCCTTTGGTTTCAATGCTTAGGTTTGCAAGCTCTTTTCTCAACTAGTGTCTTCTCCCTCTTTGTCTATTCTGGTTAATGGTCTCCCCACTCCCTTCTTCTCCCCCTCAAGGGGTTTAAGGTAGGGTGACCCCATTTCTCTTGTCATTTTTGTCATCTTGGCAGAATGCCTAGGAAGAATCATCTAGAAGAAGATCCAGGACAGGATTTTGAAAGGTCTTAGGCCTTCTTTGGGGCCCTCTAATTTCACCCACTAGCAATTTGTGGATAACACTATGTTGGGGGCCAAAGCATCTATCCGGGAGGCAAGGACTTTCAAAAGAATTTTGAACTCCTACACCAGGGGCTCAGGACAGGTTATCAATCTGGATAAGAGTTTGGTTTTCTTCCTCAATACCCCTTTGGAGAGGCAGAGGAAAATTGCTCGCATCCTGGGATGTGGCATCGGGTCCCTTCCAACGACTTATCTTGGGTTACCTCTTGGAACGAAACCTCGGGATTCCTTCTAGATCAACATTATAGACAATTTCAACAGGAAACTTACAGGTTGGAAAGGGGCCACCCTCAGTCAAGCTGGAAAATGCTCCCTGGTTAACTCTTTTCTCCAAAACCTCCCTACCTATGCCCTCAGTCTTTTCAAGATTCCAGTTAAGTTTGCAGAAAGATTGGAGAGAATTAAGAGAGATTTTCTCTGGACAGGGACTAATGACCACAAGAGATACCACCTGGTTTCCTGGGACTTAGTCTGCCAACCCAAAAGCCAGGGTGGTCTTGGTATTAGAAAATTTCTCACCTTAATCAATCCCTTTTAGATAAACATCCTTGGCATATATTCCAAAGCACAGGTGTTTGTAGAGATATTATGGCTGAGAAATATCTTGGTAGACTATCTCTTAACTCCATTTTTCAAGGGGCTAAGCTTTCGATGGGGTCCCATTTTTGGAATGGAATCTTGAAGGCCCTCCCCTGTGCTAAATCTAGGGAAAAATAGAAAGTTGTAATGGGAGTCAAAATCCTTTTTTGGAAAGATACCTGGCTATTTTAGGAACCCCTCATTAATCACCCCATATATGGTAGGTGGGATAATCAGTGTATTGGCATATACGGTTTGATGGTAAGGAACTATAGAAGTGGTAATGAATGGCACAATTTGGCTGAAATTTCGTAGGACCTCAAGCCTTTAATGTCTTCTCTGAATGCCATCTTCATCAACCAGAATGGTGACTCTTTAGTTTGGGGAGATTCTTCAGGGGAACTTTACTCTATGGCCATTGGTTATCTATCCCTTGTGAGAAAAGAGGAGAAACCTATCTGGGCCAAAGCTTGGATCCCTGGGCTTACGCATAAGATAAAAATTCTCTTTTGGCTCCTCCTTCAAGATAAAATCCTCACCAAGGATAATTTAGTGAAGAGAGGCCAAATTTTACCTAATAGATGTTGCCTCTACAAGCAAGACCTAGAAATGGTTAATCATATGTTCATCTATTGCCCCTTCTCCTCCAAGGTGTGGAGCCATCTGACAACTAACCTGGACTTCAACTGGTGCCCTCCAGCTAGCATCCAAGATTTCTATAGTCAATGGAGAAGCCACCACCAAGGTTTGAATTCTCAGTTATTGAGCTCCTGGATCCTCCCACACTTCTATTGGGAAATCTGGAAGGAGTGCAACAACAAGATATTCAGAGACAAAGAAGCCCCTAAGGTTATAATTGTTGAGAAAACTGAAAGCCTCATGACAAAGAACTATGCTATAACTAGAGAAGGAGACATAAAGGTAGGAGGGAATAGTAAAGCTAGGAAAGATGACAAGATCAAAAGAAGACAGGAGGCTATTTGGTCTTTTCCCCCTGCGAACTGGCACAAAGCCAATTTTGATGGGGTGGCTAAGGGGAATCCAGGTCCAGCTGGATGTAGAGGTATCATAATCACAGTTTGGGAGGTGTTATTTCTGCTATCTCTTCCCCTATTGACCACCAAACCAACCATCTAGCTGAAGCTAGTGCCGCTAAGTTCACTGTTAAGTTGGCCCTAGCCTCAAGGATTGAGTGGCTATGGCTTGAAGGGGACTCCTTAAATATAATAAATTGCATCTTAGGAGTCACTAAACCCTCCTGGACCATTGAAAGCATTATTGAGGACCTTAAATTGGACTTAAGAAAATTTAAAAACTACCACGTCAGCCATGTTTTGTTGTGAAGAAAATAGGGTCACTGACTAGTTCGCCAATGAAGCAGTTGCTAGCAACTTAGTGATGACATGGGGAAGCAATAATGATTTTTTGATGGTGGCAATTGAGCTAATCCAAAAGGAGAAAATCCATAACACCAACATAATGTCTTTTTAATTATGACTAGATTTTCAAAATTGTACTTCAAAAAGGGATTTATTAGGAGTTATGCAGAACCCCCTCTAACCCATAATCACATGTACGTAAGACACGAGCTGAAGGAAGCCAAAAAAAATTCCATAAACATGTGCAAATTTAGTTTTTCTCTCAACACCTTTTGATACTCTGAACTTGGTAGTACTGCTAGTGGGTTAGGGTTTGTTGAGCCAAAAATTGCAATGGTGGGAGAAAGGATCAGAGGAGAGCCATGGGGTGAAGTGGAGAGATGGAAAGAGAAGAGGAAGGTCTAGAGAAAGCTCTAGAAGTGAGGCATCACAAAATTCATAGAGAAGCTTGATGGATTTGATGCGAGGGTTACTAAAGCTATGGTTAATTCCTGGCAAAATGGCAGGGTCAAAATTGATGGTGTTTCCCACCAAATCTCTGAGGGTCTCATAGCGAAGGTGATTAACTTTTCTCAGGATAGCCTGAACTTCTATAGGGACAAGAAGATTTCCACCAACATTGTCAACGACTTTGTTAAGGATGATAAGGAGAAAAGCAATTTGGTCAACATTGACACCTACTACGATATTAATTCCATCAAAAAGTTTTGGAGGTATGTTCTCAAGATCATCATTGAATATGTCAGTCTTGACCCCAGGTTTGATAGAATTAGGACTCATCATTTTGTTCTGTTAAATCATTTTAGACACAAAGTGAGAATTTCCTTTCTATTTTTCATTTTCACCTCCATGTCCAAGAATATAGAGGGGTTCAAGAAATGCCCTATCAAAAATCCTGCCCTCCATGAGGGTCTCTTCCTTCTGATTTATGAGTTCTTGAAAACCCAAACTAGAGGTAAAACCATTGGGAACTTGGGTAGTGCCTCATAGGACATTGCCAGTTCCAATTTTGAGGATGAGCTTGTAGTGAAATCAGACATAATGGACACCCCAAGCAAAGCTATCCCTATTACCTATGACCCCCACATCCCTAGCAGGAAAAACCCCAGATGTCTTCCCCCTATCCCCCCCCTCTCCTCATCCTAAGGAGGTGAAAGAGGCCAGTGATGATGATGTGGAGTTTGATACAGAGTCTGAGGAGGACGAGGAGAAGGGGAAGGAAAGTGAGATGGAAGAAGATAAGGGGAGAGATAATGACAAGGAGATGGAGACCCCTATGGATCCCAAGGTTAACCCCAAGAAAAGAAAAGTGAACTAGGCCCTAACCCAGGAACATCCCAGCGACCCTGTTGAAGTGCCCCCCAACCCCACCCCACCCAATTCACCTCAGGAGGTTCTCATTTCACCCCCGAAGGATATGATTGAAATCATGGTTGAAAAAGGGGGGGAGGTAATCAGAAAGAACAAGAGGAGGGCCTAGAGGAACTTCTATGGGGACAAGGTCAGTTTGGGAATTGTTAGAGAACCTGCTAAAATCTAGGTGCTGGAGGACCTTGACAAAAGCACCCACTAGGATGACCTCCTTGACCCAACTCTTTTGGTTATCTCTGACAATGTGTGAGAAACTGGTTTCAACTTCCTGAATAATGCAAAGAATAGTCTGATTGACAACTTTCATTCCATCAAGTGGCTTTTTTAGGAAATTGAGGCTCTAAAGGATAGGAGCAACCAACCCAACAACCAGGATACTGACAAGGACCAGCAAGCTAGAGGGAGCAAGGACCAGGTGGGTAGCCAGGAGAAAGATTAAGGCCAGGTCTCCAGAGACCATTAGGATGACAGACTCACCCAACTAGAGCAGAAGGTCCAAAGGCTGGATTTTGTCCAACAGATAATCACCAAACAGATAGTAGAGACCCTTCACACCTTGAATGAGAATATTTTCAATCAGGGTGACTATCTAACTACTAATTTCCTTAAAAGGGATGCAGAGTAGAACATAGAGCAAGGATTCAACTGGGATGAATTTTAGAAAGAAGCTAGTGACCAGGAGTATTAGGGTAACCAGATGAACACTCCTACCAGGATTTAGGATGAAGCAGCCAGTCAAAAGGATAATGATGCTACAGAAACCTTGCAGGCCTTGGACATGGATGGTCACTAGCCTGTTCACCTGGCTTTGTCTCCGGCCTTTGTACTTTGGCTTCGGGCCTTCTTTTGTTTTCAGCCTTTTGAGGTAGTTTTTCCATTTGTTTAGACTATTTTTTCTCGCTCTTTTTTCTACAAAACTTTGGGTTTCAAGATCCCTGTAAAACCTATTTTACCTAATCAAAAACAAGTTATCTAGAAATGTCTAAGTTTAATTCAATTGCATAGTATTGTCATATGAAGGCTTTAATTAGATTAAATTAGAACTTAAAGTTTACAATGACTTTAAAGGGGTATATAAGAGTCCTAGAGTGTCGTTTAGTAAAATTAACTTACCTACATGTTAGTACTATAATTTATGGCTCTAATTTTGACCTTATTAATGTAAAATTCACCTTTATGACCCTTTCAAAATCTCATTTACCAAGTGTTGTAAAAATTGAAGTTATCTCAACCAACTTCCCATCTCCTCTACATTTAGTTGGACTTTCATTCAGGGAAGGAGTCATAGGTGGAGTAAAAGTAGGAGTTTAAATGCCTATTAGAGTGGAATTTAAAATCAAAGTGGTTTTTTACCCACTCTCTAGTTCTATATATCTTGTGGAATTGGGAGTTTGTCAAGAAAGGAAAAGGGATAGCTCTTCTCAAGTTATTCAGTTTCCATAGTTTGGATCAAGGCTGGTGGATTTTTCCATGGAAGGAATCTCATGTTCCTTGTTTCCATTTTGTGATTGAAGGAAGAAATTGATGTGATTGCATATGTGTTTTGTAAAATTGTTCATGTTTTGTGGTACCAAGTATGCTTGGTTTTCTTTTCTTTCTTTTCCATTTTAATTTTTGTAAGCATGATGTTCATGGGTGTAGAAGGACATTGATCAGCCTGGGAAGGGAAGCAATGACTTTTGAGAAGTGGATAGCCTCTTCCCTAGAAGGAAGATCATGAAGTATGGTCTTCATGTGCCAATACAATGATGTGCACTTTGGGATAGATAAGGGAATAATTTTTGTGAGAAATGATATCTATTTTGTATGTCTTGTGAATGAAATTTTATTTTTATATTTGGCTTCTCCTCTCAGTTTAGGCACACCTTCACCTTCCTTATTTGGTTTCAATGGAAACATATTGTGTAACTTCAAAATGGGAGTTCAATGCTATATTATGTGAATATTGTTTTGTGGGTTTGTGCTTTTATGTTACCCAGTTGGTTTTGATTCTCTAAGCACAGTGGATGGTCTCATAGAGACCTAGGTTGGGAGGTGAGATCTCCATCATTTCATTCTTGTTTCTATAGGTTTCAAAGTGGATTTGTGTTGAAGAGAAAGTTGAAAGATTACATTTTATGTTGGAGTTTTCAAGATGAACTATCACGAGTCTTTGTAAAATTATTGTATTGTAAAAGATCATATGTGATCCTCATTATTGTAAATGTGATTAGATGAGATAATTTCAAAAGACATTGTGAAAGAAAAAGTAAATTTAAATGTTATATATGCATTTTGCTCTAAATGATTCCTTTAAAAAAGGCTTAAAAGTTATTAAAAGTTTTATTTCCTTGGATTCAAATGATTCTCAAAAAATGGTTTAAAATATATTTAAGATTATAGAAAATAACTAAAAATAAATTGATAATAATTATTATTTAAAAACAATTAGTTAGTGTGTATTGTGTGTGGCTTGTTCAAATCTGGGCATAACAATAAGAAAGGTAGGTGATAGCAAGTGGAGGGGCACACATTTGCATAATTCATATAAGATCAAGTAGGGGCATTTTATTTTTCATAAGTTAATTTTCTATTCAATAAGGAATTATGAGGAAGAAGCATTACCTAAGGCATATGGAGTTCTAAAGTTACCTCCACCTTGACACTAATCTAAACCCTAACACTAAACCTAATCATAACCTTAACCTTAACTTTGATCCCAACCATATCCCTAAATCTACTTCCTTCTAACCCTAAATTTAATGCTAACACTATGTAACACCCCACTTAAGAACCCAAAATAAATAAATCTAATATGTTACCAAGTTTACTAATTTTTTTTTTAAAGTTTAAACAACATCAAAGTAATCATAATGCAGAAGTGATATATACATACACATCAAGAATACATAATCAATTACAAATATAGTTTTAATTCCTCAAGGGTTTCTTCACGTTGAGTCACATTTAATAAAGTTTTATTAATAAGTTTAAGTCTCAATTAAAATGAAGCTTGCATGCAGAAGATTAATTAAAAAGAGCTAAAATCACAACACAATCTTCTTCTCTCAATAACGTCTCCAAATAAGGTGTGCTCCAATGAATGGCAACTTTCACCACAAAACTTAAAACAAGGATTAGATAACCAAGCTCTGATACCATGTAAGAAATGATAATGTTGAGCAAGGAACGAGAAACAATCCAAGTAAGTTAAGTGTGAAACAATGTTACCATAAGATAAGCAACTCCAAGAGCATACACCAAGATGGTTCAACAATGGAGACAAGTATTTATAAGGGGAAAGCAAAGAAAACCCCTTGTGAGTTATTATGAATGAAGGCAAATGCCTAAAGAAGAGAGAGAGAGAGTGTTGGAGCAAAGGTAGCTCAATACAATAACATCAAGTGCTTAGAGTGGTGTGTAGTTCTGTAGAAGGAAGGAGGAGCATCTCTTATATAGAGATGAGAGAGGAGTTGCATTTGTAACTCCCATTTCTATGAATGCCACATTCATAATAGGTGTGTGCAAAGTGTCACAATCCTCTTAAGGAGGATAAACTAAATAAAGAAATAAACAAGAGTTGTCCTTACATGTGGAATAAAGGACAAACAATGACATGTCCTTCACATGTGTACAAGTGGACAAACTACATGTAGGGACCCTTGGAATATCCCAATTAAAATATATCCAAGGAAAGATTAACCTTTCTAACATCCCCCCTTAATCTTTACTTGGGGAGTTTACTTCAACGGGTTGTAAACCCAAATTTTTACAATGGAACTGAAATCTCTCTTTAGAAAGTGGTTTGGTTAAAATATCAGCCACTTGATCTTCTCCTTTACAATAAAGAAGAATAATTTGATTGTCTTCAACTTGTTCTCGAATGAAGTGATGTTGAAGTGAAATATGTTTGGTGCGGGCATGATACACTGGATTCTTTGCCAAGGCAATAGCACTTTGATTGTCACAATGTATAGGTGTAGGTAATTGTTGAGGTAGACCAAAATCATCAAGAAGTCTTCGAATACACAAAGCTTCCTTAGCTACATTGGTACAACCTTTGTATTCAGCTTCAGTTGAGCATAGGGAAATAGAGTGTTCCTTTTTGCTTTTTCAAGAAATTGGACCTGAACCAACATAGAAAAAATAACCACAAGTGGATTTCCCATCATTGGGATCTCCACCTAGATCGGAATCAGTATAGCCATGTAAAATAAATTCAGAGTTTGGATCATAAAATAAGCCTATATTAATAGTTCCTTTAATATACCTTAAGATGCATTTAGCAACTTTAAAATGAGTTTGTTGAGGTTTAGACATAAAGCGAGACACTAAACCAACACTATAAGCAATATCAGGTCTAGTAAGAGTTAAATAATTTAAACTTCCTACTAACTGTCTATACAAAGTTTCATCAACAAAAGGAGTATTCATATCATTCATTAATTTAGTTCCTAATTCACATGGAATTGAAACATGGTTAGAGTCATTCATCTTAAATTTTTCTAAAAGATCATAAGCATACTTGCTTTGAGAAACAAAGATACCATTAGGAGTTTGAAAAATTTGCATACCTAAGAAGTAATGTAAGATACCTAAGTCAGTCATTTGAAATTTTTGTTTAAGTTGGAATTTAATATCAGAAATCAAAATGTCTAAACTAGAAGTGAGAATTAAATAATCTACATAAACAATAACAATGATAATATCATCGGTAGTATGTTTAATAAACAGATTAGGATCATTTTTGCTTCTAGTAAAACCTTGAGAAATGAAGAAAGAATTAATTTGAGAATACCATTCTCTAGGTGATTGTTTAAGACCATAAATAGATTTGTTCAATTTTCAAACGAGATTTTCACTACCTTTCTTAACAAATCCAGGAGGTTGAGCCATATAGATTTCTTCATGTAACTCACCATTTAAGAAGGCACTTTTAACATCCATTTGATGAATGGGCCAATTCATTTTAGATGCTAAAGCAAGAACTAATTTGATAGTAGGCATTTTAGCAACAGGAGCAAAGGTTTCATTATAGTCTAAGCCTTCAATTTGGGAGAAACCTCTAGCAACTAGTCTAGCTTTAAATTTACTAATTTCATTATTAGTATTCAATTTTGTTTTATATAACCATTTACATGAAACTAGATTTTTGCCAGGAGGTAATGTGACTAAGTCCCAAGTGTGATTAGCAAGTAACGAATCATATTCCTCTTGTATGGCTTTCTGCCAATGAGGTTGAGAGTTAGCTTGATCAAAAGACTTAGGATCGTTAGAATTCATAATAGTAGTCATCAAAGCATAATTACAATAATTAATCCTTCTATGTTTAATTCCACCAGATTTGGAAATATAATCATCAGCTTCATTGATGAGGTTTTGAGCCCATTTAGGTTTACGTTTAGTTGTAATGGAATTATCACTAGAGGAAGAATCATGAGGAAGAAAAGTATCATTAGTATCTATTTGAGTATCATGAGATGTAGAAGTAGAAATAACCGGTGGTACTTGATTAAGAGAAAGAGTAGGGTTAAGAGAAGGAGGTTGGTCCTCCACTAGCACAATTTTAGTGCCACTGAATTCTTCATCTATTGTAGTAGAGCAATCATGAACTCCATTTTCTACAATACAAACATCTCTAGCAACTTGAACTTTGTTAGTAGTGGAATCATAAACACGATAACCCTTAGTGTGTTCATCATAGCCAACAAACATATAAGGAGATGACTTAGCATCTAATTTATGCCTTTTCTATTTAGGCATATGAACATAAGCAATAGAACCAAATATCCGTAAATGATGTAAATTCGGTTTCCTACCAGACCAAGCCTCTTCTGGAGTGATAGCCTTGAGAGCTTTGGTAGGAGTCCGATTAAGAATATAAGTTGCACAAAACATGGCTTCAGCCCAAAATTTATAATGCAAATTCTTAGCATGCAACATGCTTCGAGCCATTTCAACAATGGTCCGATGCTTTCTTTCCGCTACACCATTTTGTTGTGGTGTATAAGGAATAGTAAGCTCATGCTTAATTCCACACGATTTCAAATAAGAATGAAAAGCAGTATTCACATATTCCTTCCCATTATCAGTTCTAAGAATTTTAAGTTTATACCCAGATTGCCTTTCAACATACAACTGAAATTCAATAAATATATCAAGAACTTGATCCTTGCTATGCAAAAAATAGATCCAAGTTCGTCTAGAAAAATCATCAACAAAGGTAAGTGCATACCGAGAACCTTGGATGGAGGTATTCTCCATGGGACCCAAAAGATCACTATGGACAAGATGCAACTTATGAGTTGCTCACCATGATTTTCCACTTGGAAAGGGCTCCCTATGCATCTTACCACTCATACAACCTGTACAAGCAATCTTGGAAGGAATAATGTTAGGCAAGCCATCAACCATATTATGCTTTTGCATGAAAGTAATATAATCAGAATTTAAATGACCAAGTCTTTCATGCCATATATTGAAATCAATAGAAGTATGTAAAGAATATCGTGAAGTAGCAAATTCATGGAATTTAAACAAATTGTCATTATCCATTTTAGCATGAGCAATCACTTTGAGGGTTTGAGGATCTATAATATAACATATATCTTTGTAGAACTCAACTTTATAGTTCTGAAATAGCTGTGAAATAGAAAGTAGATTAGTTTTCAAGTCAGGTACATAGAAAACATCAGGCAATTTACCATTAGGAATAGTAACATCACCTAGTCCTTCAACTTTACAAGTCTGATTATTAGCTAACTGAATAGGAATGTTTGCAATATTAGGCTGTAAGGAATCAAAAATTTCTTTATGAGAAGTGACATGTTGTGATGCACCGCTATCAACAATCCATTCTAAAGGTTTACAAAGATTAAAGCTACAAGTAAAAGCATGACGAGGATTAGAACTAGTTGAATTACCTTTTCTATGGTTTGAGGTTTGATGATTGGTACTATGATTCATAGGTTTTTTATCATTTTGTTTTTTAAAATAGTTATTGACAAGGTGACCATCTTTGCCACAATAAGAACAATGAGGTTTGGAATTGGAATGGTTCCTTAGATTATTAGTATTACGAGTATTATTAGGATGATGGGTATTATTATATTTGGGATGAAATTTATTGTTGGTGTTATGTGAATTAGAATTAGATTGTTTGTAATTATGATTATTGGAACGAAAATTATTAGTTGAATTTCTAGACACAAATGCATGTTCAGTTGATTTGAGAGTACCAAACTGAATTAGCTTAGCTTCTTCCTGTCTTAATAAAGTTTGAAAAATAACATAAGTTAACGGAGAAGTTAAAGTAGGAATAGCAAGCTATGCATGAATATTGGTTATAAACTGTTGAAATTGTCTAAGAAGATATTTTTTTAAGAATAAGATGGATTAAACGAATGTCCTCTAATTGAACACCTAAAGCCATAATTTGACTTTTAAGAGAATCAAATTTTAAGAGGAATTCATCCATACCTTTAAAATCTGCATACCTGAGATCTTCGAGTTGGTCTTGCAATTGTATTTTGCGGTATTCATCGCCACTGTCATACTTGGTTTTCAAGATGGACCATGCATCATGAGCTTTAGAACAGTGAGCAATTAAGACATATAAATCTGGAATAATAGAAATACCAATTAACCCTAAAGCTTCTTCATTTTTAGCTTTCCAAGTATCTTTCTCGTCTTGAGTAGCCGCTGAACCGGGCTCAAGAGAAGGGTCAGTGGCTATTTCGAAGAGATGTTTAAAACGAAAAATAAATGAGATATGAGTTTTCCAAGAATGATAATTAGAAGAATTAAGTTTGATTTCTGGAATTAATGTTGACATGATTAGGAAAAAAAAATTCTTCGCTTTTTGGGAAAAAAAATAAATAAATAAATGCCCTTAATTTGAAAATCAGATGGATTGGAAAAAAAAAATGTTGTTAAATGAGAGAGAAAAAAAAAATTAAATTTTATTAATTGAAAAAAAAAAATTAGTTTTTTTATTTTCTTTTAATTTTAACTAATTGTGATAGAGAAAATTAAAAATTAATTTATTAAACAATTAAAAAATTAATATAATAGAATTTGGATTAGTTTTAGTTAAAACAAAATTGTAAAACAAAGAGGGGGAAACTTTTTTTAAAAGTTGAAAGGGGAGGGGAGCGGTCAGTGCCTGCCGCGTGGCGAAAGGAGGGTCGCAGTCGGTGGTCGCCGCGTGGTGGGAGCGGCAGAAGCGGTGGTTGGGGTTTAAAAATGCAAACAGAGTGGGGAGCAGCGTAAGAGTGCGCGGCGGTTACGCGCGGCAAGGGTCGCAGAGTTGGAGAGCTGTACCGGCGGCGGCGGTGTAAGTTTGAACTGGCGACGGTGGCGGCGCGAGTCTACAACGGCAGTGTTTGCGCACGGTGGTGCGAGTCGGGACCGGTGGCGCTTGCACGCAGAGAAATAGGAACAGTGCCGTCGACGGCGGTTGCGCGCTGAGGCACGGGGTGGCGCACGGGTGGCGCGGCCGCCCAACTAAAATAAAAGAATGTTTTTATTTTATATATAAAAAAACTTTGCACTATGTTTTTTAAAAAAGGCACAATATAGTAAAATATATTATTTTTTTCTAAAGAATTTTTTTTTTTTTTGATAAATGAAGTAAGAAAAAGTAGAGAGATAGAAAGCTTTACTAATGTAATATGTTTTGTTTTGGTGGCATGCCATCCAAAAAAAACCAAAAAAAAATTAAAATTTACTAAAAAAAAATTAAAATTTACTAAGAAAACCCTTTGGCGGCAAGCCTTCCAAAGAGGGTTAGTGAGAAATATGAAGCTTTACAAGAAAACCCTTTGGCGGCAAGCCTTCCAAAGAGGGTTAGTAAAAAAATATGAAGCTTTGCAAGAAAACCCTTTGGCGGCAAGCCTTCCAAAGAGGGTTAGTAAAAAATGAAGCTTGCATGCACAAGATTAATTAAAAAGAGCTAAAATCACAACACAATCTTCTTATCTCAATAACGTCTCCAAATAAGGTGTGCTCCAATGAATGGCAACTTTCACCACAAAACTTAAAACAAAGATTAGATAACCAAGCTCTGATACCATGTAAGAAATGATAATGTTGAGCAAGGAATGAGAAACAATCCAAGTAAGTTAAGTGTGAAACAATGTTACCATAAGATAAGCAACTCCAAGAGCATACACCAAGATGGTTCAACAATGGAGACAAGGATTTATAAGGGGAAAGCAAAGAAAACCCCTTGTGAGTTATTATGAATGAAGGCAAATGCCTAAAGAAGAGAGAGAGAGAGTGTTGGAGCAAAGGTAGCTCAATACAATAACATCAAGTGCTTAGAGTGGTGTGTAGTTCTGTAGAAGGAAGGAGGAGCATCTCTTATATAGAGATGAGAGAGGAGTTGCATTTGTAACTCCCATTTCTATGAATGCCACATTCATAATAGGTGTGTGCAAAGTGTCACAATCCTCTTAAGGAGGATAAACTAAATAAAGAAATAAACAAGAGTTGTCCTTACATGTGGAATAAAGGAAAAACAATGACATGTCCTTCACATGTGTACAAGTGGACAAACTACATGTAGGGACCCTTGGAATATCCCAATTAAAATATATCCAAGGAAAGATTAACCTTTCTAACAAAGCTCATAGAACATAAATCTCAATTAAAATCTTAAAGTTCATCATGACATCCAGTCAAATAATTATAAAAGAAATTTCAAAAATGCCTGTAGTGCACATCCTAACTTGGCCAACTAAACAACCTACAAAGAAAAACTATCATGAAAATAAACATCACAAGACTATAAATAGAATATTAGAAAACACATAGTTTTCAGCCACATGATTTAATTCTACTAATTTCTCTTATTTAGTTTGGGTTATAAGGATGTGTTTAGAAATAAAGTAAGAATATAAATATTAATATAAATTGTTATGCTAATATACTTATTTAAAATAACAAGTATTTGCATATCTGATCTTTTGTGCATATAAAATATCATGCAATATTATCATGTTATTAATTTAAATAATCTTGAATCATAAATGGTTTAATTAATAACATACACATATATTATTAGATTAAATATTAATATCAATTTTTTTTTTTTAAATGTTAATATGAGTTCTATTTAAGTCTAATATTAATATTTACTTTTCCTTTAATTCCTAATGCAACTAGAGATAAAATGATCAATTGTATTGAATTACTTATAAATTCTCTCATAAAGTCAAATAGTTATTAACTAAATGATTACAAAGTGAACTCTACCACAACTTCTCTTAAAATATAATTTAAAATTATAAATATTTATTTATTAACTTCCCTCTTGCATTGATAGATATTAAATTATTTATATGCAATTAAGAGTTTAACTAAATTTAAAGAGTCATTAATACTAACATCCACTTTAACTATTTCATGGAACATTTTCCCATCTTGGAGAGGAGAAATGGAGGACTGGTTAGATTCTAGGATTCCTCTTTCAGAATTTGAATTGGCTAGGTCACAGGTAGGTAGGAATCTGGTCGGAGAGAATCTGGCAGGAGGAAATGACCCTCCAGACACTGGATGGGGTTCTAAGATGAATGTTGGGACTGAATCCTTGGCCGATGTGGAAAATGGAAAGATCTTGTGTGCTTTTGATTCTTTTTGTGCTCAATCAAAATTTGAAATATACGGTTTGTAGGCAGGCGGGAAACTAGTCAGCGAGAATCTAGAAGGATGTTCTATCCTTGGAGGATTTTTTGGGGGTTCTGAGAAGAATTTTGGGTCAAATTCTCTGGCCAAAGTGGATATTGGAAAGAAGTTTCACAAATTTGGTCCTTTTGTGAGGTAGGAGGGAATCTAGTTGGAGAGTATATGGCAGGAGGAATCGACCCTCCAGGCACTGGAAGGGGTTCTGAGAAGAATGTTGGGACAGAATCCTTGGCCGTTGTGGATAATGGAAAGATCTTGTGTGATTCTGTTCCTTCTTGTGCTCAATCAAAATTTAAAATTTTTGGTTCACAGGCAGGCGGGAAACTGGTCAAAGAGAATCTGGCAGGATGTCCTGTCCTTGGAGGATCTATTGGGGGTTTTGAGAAGAATTTTGGGTCAGACTCTCTAGTCGACGTAGATATTGGAAAGATGTGCGAATCTTGTCCTTTTGTGGGGTTCGTGTCCCCCCATTGGATTCTATTCATGGGTTGGGGTAGGATCTCGGGAAGGAGAAAGATGTTGCTGACTCTAACAAGGAAATGTCTTTAGAAGGTTTGAAACCCTAGTCTTCTCTTTTTGGAAAGAAATCTATAGGAAAACCTCTTTTTCCACTGGTGACTACTAAGTGTTGTGGGAGAAAGGTGAGTTTCAAGTTTTTATTCCAGATCCGTTACTTGATTTTTCTATGTCCTCCCTAGATTTCACCCTAGTGGGTAAATTTTTGGGAGCAAGACCAGTTCTTGAATCTCTTAGAAAAATAGTTAAAAGGAAATGGATTATTTGAGGAGAAGTTGATATTGCTCCAATGTTGAATGGTTTCTTCTCTTTTGTTTTCAATTGAATTGAAGATATGAATATGGTTCTTTGTGGGGGACCATGGTCTTTTGGTAAATGTTCTCTTACAATTAAAAAATGAGAGCCTAACATGGATCTTTTAGATTCTTTTTTCTTAACTACCCCCATTTGGGCTAGACTTCCTAGTCTCCCTTTAGAATTCTAGCATGAGGACATTTTCAAAGGTATTGCCAATTCTTTTGGTGAATTAGTGGCACTGGATAATGCTACAGTTTCCAGAACCAAACTTCAAAGTGCTAGACTTTATGTTGAAGTGGCTGATCTGAATCATCTCCCAGACAAGGTGGAACTAATTTCCAAACTTGGTAAAAAGACTCAAGAAATTATTTTTGAAGATCTGCCTAACTCTTGCTATGCTTGCAAGAAACAGGGGCATCTGGTTAAATACTATCCTTCCAAAAGTAGAAAGCATCCAAACAGTGTTCCAGATTGGAAAAAGACCAAGATCCAGCAAAAGAAAGTATAGAAACCCAAAGAAGATTCAAAATCATCACATGCAAAGGTGGATAAAGAGCCTTCATTTGAGAAAGAAATCTTTGAGGAAGAAGGACATGGTTTTCAATCTAATACCATAATGCCTAAGCAAAGAATAGATGATCTGGCTAATTTATCAAAACAAATTGTAATTTATCAAATGATAGAAGATCAAAGCAGAGAGTTAGATGATAAATCCATGCTAGAGGAAGGTGAATTCTTGGCTGAAGATGGAAATCAATCAGAGATGGGTGATCTTCCTATTTCTCAGTCCAAGGAGTTCAAAATTTTATCTCAAACTGATTATGACCTTCCTTTGGATGAACCTCCCCCCTTAGATGCTGCGATTGAAAAAGGAGACAACTCAAAGCATAAAACAAACCAAAAAAAGAGAGCTGATATTAAGAACATTACTAAAGGGGTAGAGACTAGAAGCAACAAAATCATCCAGCAAACCAAGATAAATTCTCTTGCTTCTACTTTGGATAAATCTAGAAAAAGAGCAGAACAAAAATCCAAGGTGAAATCGGATGTTGGTCATCCAGAAAAATCTGGAAGAAGAACCACTAAGAAAACCAGAGAGTTAGAAAGTATGCACAGTATTGCTGACAGCAGGCAAGCTACTATTCTAGATTTTACCCCTAAAAAATAGATATGAAAATCATTACTTGGTGTATTAGGGGGCTGAACAATATTCATAATCTAGATATTGTTAGGATTTTGTAAGATAACAAAAGTCTGAGTTTCTCCTACTTCAAGATAAGTGCTGGAGAAAGAACCTTTCTAGGGAATTTGTAACTAGAAGAACAAATTTGATCAGCAATCCTTGGTGATTTTTTTGGTCTGGGAAGCTTCTCAGGTTGCCTCGCTTTCCAGACTATTTTTCCAGGTTGCAATGTCCTCACTGGTTTCTCTTTCTGATCACTTTTGTTGGTTTCAGGTCCTTGCTTGACCTGGCTTAATTGTATTGCTCGTTTCAGGTCCGCTTAAAACTGGTAGAGCTTCATGGTATATCTTTCTTTTTGATGTAAAGAGTTTCGAGGCCCCTTCAAAACCTGATTTTACCTTAATCTAAAACATTCAATTTAATTAAAAGAATAATATTTATTTAATTTAAGAAATTAAGAAATTATTATTATTATTATTTTAAATAAGTAAATGTAAAAATTAAATGATATTTTTATAAAGTAAAAATAAACATGCAATTAGTATTTTTGCATGTCTTTGATCCCTCAAATCATGCAAGCATACTGTACTTACTTTTCTATTTTTAGCATATTTGTTTTCAAATGCATGTATATATTATATTACAACATTCTTTCCTCTCAATTAATTTTTTCTTTCAAAATAAATATTGCAAGTAATTTATTTTAGATGTAGAAGAATGTTCATCTATATTTAAAAAATTCATGATAATCACATAATTCTAATGACGGGGTTTAAAAGAACACATTCATAATAATTTTCTACAATTTTTCTACAGACAAATTGTCTTGATTAATAAGTTTTTCCTTTTCAAAATCTACAACATAATTCTTTGTCCAAAATTAATACAATAAATTAATAAGCATAATACAAGCACCCATGAAGACATGAAGTAAACAAATCTTTCAATAAAATTCTACAATGAATTTTCAAACCCTACCTCAAAACCATAGCTAAAATCTGAGACAGTCTATGAATGTATGCAAATCCAAACCCTCTGAAACTTTCAACAATTGTTTTAATCTATTTCTAAATTTTCACTCCCAAAATCTATGTAATTGCAAAATGAGCTCTAGATCTCTTATAAAGAGTTCTCCCCTAAATTGAGGCTCTGATTAAGCATTCACAAGAGGGAACTCAAAGATCAATTATTGTTTATTACTATATTACCTTTTTACATTTTCATACACAACTCTTTTAGATATTTAATTACAAAATATCTTAATTTAAATGATTAGCTTTCTCTCTTCAATTAATTTTTGAAGTATTTTTTAATAATATGGTTATGAATTTAACTAATAATGTTATTTAGAGTTTATTATTAATATAAAACTCCTAAATAATTATCATTAAATTAAATAAATATAACTACGCTGCAATTAGAACTATAACTTTATCTTTAAATTTCATTCTTTTATATTTTATTTTCCTCCACTTTATTAATTAATGCAAGCACTAATTAAATCATAGTTTGTTATATAAATTAATAATAATAGTCAAAGCTCATTGTTCACATGCAACACTAATTTAATTATTATTAAATAAATAGTTACAATAAAGCAATATTAAATCTTTAATATTTTAATTCTCTTTTTGTCGAACTTATTAAATTAAACTTTTAAATTAAATCTTTTAAACTGAAGTACATATTTAATTAATTAATAATTAATTAAATATCATTATATTCTAATTTTTCTTTCACCAATTTTTTAAATTTAGACTTTTAAACTAAAGCACATATTTAATTAGTTTTTTAATTAATTAAATATTCTCATGCTTTAATATTTTCTTTTTAAATCAAATAATATTTAATTATATGATTAACCCAAATATTATAATTAAAGCATCTACCAAATAAATCACATTTTGAAATTCACATTAAAGTAACATCACCAAAATAGACAAAAACTCAAAATCAGACAACACAAACAAAGATAAATTCATGGGTTTAAAAAGAGTGAAAATTCAGTTACAATTCCTCTTTGCAAGAGAAGTATTTAGGGTATGGTTAGGATTAGACCTGAACATTATCTCCACATTCTTACCATTGAGTTATTGTGATAGGGCATGCTCATCTTGACAATTCAAGAAACTCGATGCTTGGTACCTACATTTGGCATAAAAGACAAGCATGTACATATATATAAATATATCTAAACTAAACAAAAAATGGCAGGGAGTGGTACATCATGTAGATCCTAACTAGCAAGTGACTACAACTCCCTCCCTTAACCACATCAAATACAAAAAATAAAAGATGAAATAGACACATGCACCATACACATGTAAGTATGGGGTAAATGCCCTAATAATTTTAAGTTAAATATCAAATGCTTAGATAAAATAATGCATCATTATAAATGTTGGGTGCTCATTTGACACAAGGCCAATGGCAGGAATCCATTGCGTGATATCCTCTCTTGAAAAGCTAATCTCTTTTGGGGGTCAACTCCAAGGTTCCGTATTTGTCTTGTGATGCACTAGAATCTACTCAATTGAAGATAAATGTAGTTGTTCACAAGGAGACCTTTGTTGGTACTATGAACCACATTTCACTTAGAAATGAAGTAAACCTATTTGTCGTCTCAGAATCATACACCAAAGCGATATTTTTTTGTATTTTCTATTTTTCAAATGAATGCAAACTACCAATGCGGCTAAAATGCTTTCCTACTCTAACAAGGGGGGTTAGTAAAGAAAATAAAAAAATTGAAAGAAAATAACTTGAAATTGAAATAACATGAAATTGAAAATCCTAATTGGACATAAGCTATCGAACACAACACGCTACGAGTTAAACCTTCAAAGAAATCGGTAAGAAACCAATGAAAACAAGAGAAGTGCTTCCTAGAATCCACTGATGCAATCATAAGTGAGAATATTTAACAAATTGATTGATGTTTCACTCTTCATCAAATAGCAAGGCCATGGAAAGTGCACTCATGCGAGACGAAAATCTATGTACACACAATCAAGTGATCTCTTCTCAAGCTTGTTATGTTAGCAGAATTGGTATACCTATAGCAAACACCAAAACTATAGAATCATGCAACCAAAAATCACACAACAAACTTTTGGCTCAATCACAATCTTATGAATAAGAATCCACAAAATTACGACACATTCAGGCAAGAATAACTACACTCTGAATGCTAGCACCAAAAGCATAACTTTATTGCATAATAATGGTAGCCTTTCTTAGATTTTACAATGGGGTATTTATAAGAAATCATCTCCTCAATTTGTGTTGAGAGTGAGAGATATCTTGATGCAATAAAATTCTTTTAAAACATTTAAACAAACTAAATATATACAAACTAACAATCTAACTAGTGCTTAGAGGGACTCCATCCATATTTTATTCATTAATTGGATGCATGAGCCCTTTACATATCAAAAATAGAGAAAATGTGAGAGAGAAAGTAGGAGGAGGCCATCAGTCAAAGTGGAAGTGCATGGAGGCGTCAAAAGTGGAAACTAGCCCTTCACTAGGCATGTGTCGGAGTTAACTTGCCATCAGAATGCACTCTTGATGCATGGAAAGTGCTATTTTTGGAACTAGTAGTCAACTATCAACGCACCTCTTAATTGAAGAGCTGCATGAAAATGTGGAGCTGTGAACCTACATGAAAATGAGGATCTGCATAGTTGCAGAGCTGCGGACCTGGAAAGCTTAATTCACCAAAAAATCAAAGTTCTCAATTTTGAAAACGGTTTTTAGGTTTTGCTCAAATGGGGTTTTAGAATATGTTTTGTATACATTCTTGTCCCTTTTTTGATGATTTACATCCTCTTTATAGTCAATCACTTTCATAAACTTGCACTCCTTTTGCTTCTTCAATCTAAAATCCCAAGGCACCTGTGTTGAATCTCGTCATTAATAGCTGCATAAGATGAGGAGCCTATTTTTCTTCATGTGTCCAACCTATGTATCTTCGACCTTTGTCTTCTCTACAACCGCCCTATCCTTCCTAATGAGAAACCGAGTGCTCTAGATGATCAAATGTTTGAAACTTTTTCATATTTTTTTCGCAAATTTTTCTAAGCATTTTTTAATGGCTTTTTTGAAGGGGTAAAAGCACAAACCTATGTCACCTTTTTATAAAGAAAAGTGATATTAGAATGTGATAGTTCAACATTAATGACAAAAAAAATGGTATTTGTGTTTAAAATATGAAGATGATGTAAATTGATGAAATGTGTAGAATTGTATGAATTTTATGCCTATAATTTTTATTATTTTTTGACTAAGAATTTATTCATTTTATTTTATTTTGAAGTCCCTTTTTTAACTGTAAAAAATATAGGATGTAGTTCCCGTCAAACAAGTATGTGCAAATCATCTTTTTTTGTTAGGATTTGAAAATATTTTATAGATGACATGTATAGCTAGTGCACAAAAAAAGAAATAATTATTTTTGATGTATATTTTCTTTGTTATAAGTACTCAAGTTCGACCTTGTCAGAATCCAACAATTTTTTTCTCCCGTCAAAACTTCCCTATCAAATCTATACCTTCTTGAAAAAAAATTACATATTCATGAAGAGGATTCTCTCCTCTAGTGATAAATACATATTTTTAATTTTTTTGATATGATTTACTATTTTTTTCATTTTTTGAGAGAGCATCTTCAGAAATGTTGAAATATCAACTTATAATATTTTTAGATTATAACATACTATAACTAATCAAAACACTCAAAAATTTATATAATGATGATATTGAATCTGAAATCTATAAAAGGGTATTTTTAGTTTTTTTTTTTAAATTGAGTTTTGATAGAGAAATGAGATTTGACCAAAATAGGGTTTTGTATCACAAACGGTGACAAAGATCTATGCTTTTACCCGAAGGTCTTTTGCTCAAAATTTCAATTTGAAACTTTTATCTGTCCCTAAAATTGGGCAGCTAAAGGCTCCTATTTTAGGGATTGAAATTAGATCTTTAGTTCTTCTTTCCAACGGTGTAAACAGTTTTGATTTTCGAGCTACAGGTCAAAAGTTATGACCCCAACAAGTTGACGATGCCATTTTTACCTACAAAAAGAAGAAAAAATTAGTCTGTAGAGTCAACAATGCATAATTAAGACACACTATCTACTCAAAAAAAATTACAGGTGAATGGGAGGCACGACACACGTGCGAATTGTGCAGGTGAGTGTCCGGCGTGTTATGGCACATACAGCCCTTTCTGGGGCATTATGATACTTTGGCACACGTGGCCCTTGGGAGCACACACGTGGGGCCTTTGTGGTGCTGAGGTGTGTGTGTGTGGCCCTTGGGGGTGCTCAGGCACTTTGGGCATGCGCTACCTTGGTGGTGCATGCATGCTTTGGGCGCGCGCTACCCTTGGTGCCATGCGCGGTGCTTTGCGGTGCCACGCGCGGTGCTTGGGCACATGCTACCCTTGGTGCTGCACGTGCACTTTGGGCTTGCACAACCCTTTGTGGCGTGCGT
Source organism: Cupressus sempervirens (assembly GCA_028749045.1). NCBI lineage: Eukaryota > Viridiplantae > Streptophyta > Pinopsida > Cupressales > Cupressaceae > Cupressus > Cupressus sempervirens. The sequence continues at coordinate 319,524,174 of CM053790.1, forward strand.
GACCCTTGGTGGCACCGTGCGTGGCACTCGGGCACGCGCTACCTTTGGTGTCGCGTGCCTCGCTCGGGTGCATGTTGCCCTTAATGGCACGTGCGGTTTTTTTTTTCCTTTTTCTTTTTAAATTTTTTAACTTTTTTGGTCATTTTTTATTTTTTGAATTATTTTATTTTATTTTTTTTGAATTTTTGCCTCTAAAATTCTAACTTCTAACCAAATTTTCTTCTCTCGACTCCCGAACTATGAGTCCAGGAGTTGAAAAGAATAGGGGGTCCCCATACATAGTGAGGAATGGGGCATGTGTTGTGGAGACCGCAACAATAAATATGGATTAATCATCATTAAAGCATCATCTAACATTAGCGTGAAAGAAATCACATTTATTAACTACAAATCATTAAAGCATCATTAATGCACTAGTATACATAATCATTAAACAACACATAATATAGTCAACTAAGTAATTGTCATTGATATATCTCTAGTATAAATTATGAAATAATATCCTTGAAACTAACACATCCATGAAATAGGCATAAAAGTGTTTCATAAATATAACGGACAAATAAACTATGGGTGGGCATTACACACTAACCCCAACCTTGATATAATGTAGTACTAAAATTCATCTATATCTTTTATGTTGTGTCACAATTACTATTAGTTTGTGTATGTGTGTGTGTGTAAATACATACATATATATATATATATATATATATATATATATATAAAGCATAATTCTTTTTGAATGTCATATTTTCATCAAACCTAATTCTAATTTAAATCTTACAATTTGATACAAATAAATGCACTTGATAAAAATACTCTCTCTCTCTCTCTCTCTCTCTCTCTCTCTCTATATATATATATTCAAATGATATAAATACTAAAGAAGGGTAGGACTAATTAAGCTGAGAGGCTTTCTACAGTGGAAGCATTCATCAATGTAAATATTTGACTATTTTAATAAAATTTTATAAGTAACAGACAATTTTAAATTATATTTTAAGGTGAAGATGATTCACAAGATCGAATAATAATGTTTTAATAGAAGTGGTATAGTCACAAAATGATATTACATCTTTCTTCAATGATACAAATTGCAATGATAATTTAGTAATAGCTTGTAATGAGCATATATAACATAAATCAAATTCTAAATTGGGCCAAGGCATTGCAAATCATCTCAATTAAATGTGTTATCTAAATTTCTCTGCATTTCACATAAGCACATTTTGTTCTACCAATAGTTTCTTGATTCGAGGATAATTTCTCATTAAGAGAGAATCTAATCTATTCCTTGTCCTTCAGCTCCATAGTGGAATGTAGATATTTGTTAAGCATTTGAGTGGGAAGATCTTCAAACTTGCAATTGAGAGTTGAGACACAATAGCAACTATAAAGGCCAAGATTCAAGATAAGGAAGGGATTCCTCCAAACAAATAGATTTTGATCTATGCTGGAGAAGAATTGTAGGATGAAAGGACTCTAGCGAATTACAATATTGTGAAGAAATCCACACCTTGCCCTCATAGTAGTATGTAGATTTTTGTAAAGACCTTGACAAGAAAGATCATTACTCTTGAAGTTGAAAGTTGGTATACAATTGAAAATGTCATGTATGAAATTGAGGAGAAAGAGGGAATTCCTGTAGTTGACCAAAAGTTGTATTTTTCTCAAAAGATTGGAAGACTAGGAGATGGGTAGATGCTTGCTTAGTACGAAATTCAAAAGGATATCATTCTAGAACTTTTCCTTCGCCTACACGGTGGGAGTCAGATCTAGGAGATATTTTTTCTTTCATCATCCTGGTAGATTTTGGCTATAGGATATCTTTTAATCTTTTAAGTACTCTTTCATAATTTTGGCTGGAAGTATATATCATCATTCATAGTGCCTTGAGGATCTTTCAAATGAAAAATGCAAAAGCTAGGCCATGAAATTGAAAGTACCTTTCACATAGTTGTTTTGGAGATCACATTTTCTATGTACTTGATTTGATTGGTTTTCATATACATTTGTTCCTCAATAGTTATTTCCCTTTTGAGAAAAACCTAAGGCACTCAACAAGACATTGAAGTAAATGCAAAAGATAAGGCACTCAACAATTCAAAAATTTATTAATTCATTTTCCAAGAAATTTGTAGGAAAGCAGAGTTAAAAGAATTCATTTGATAATCAAAGATTGTTTGATCTTTCAAATAATATATTCATGTTTTCTTTGTACAACTGATTAAGCCAAGAGGCTTTCATTTTCTTTCTCAATTAGACAAATCCTTTTGTATTATTATTATTGTGGATGATTTTTCTCAATTAGAGTAGATTTTTAAATAGAAATGTTGCAAAGAACTAATAATGATCTATGTAAGGAAATTGGTTGCATTGAGCTAATTTACTCATCCTTGGCATCTAATGCAATCTCAATGGGAAGAAACAAGGGATATCAATGTCACTGAAGGAATTGATGAGTTACAATATAGAAGACTTTGGGTTGTATTTGATGAGCAAAGGGACAATATCATGGAAAATAGTAAGAATCATTCCAATTTTTGGGAGGAGCTTGAACAGATAAATAATTTGAAGGATGTCAATTTGAAGGAAACAACCAATGAAGATGAAAATAAAAGTCAATTTCTTTTAGTTTGCTTGATGTGAAATTTCAAAGATATTTATAATGGTGCGACAACTAACATCTTCAAGGGAAAAGTGGTGGAAATGATCAAAGGATTCTTTGGACATTAAAGAACCTTAAAGATGACCTAAAATGTAAACCAAAATGAGCCTGATGAAATTGGCTCCACATCGATGGAAGATTTATCTTTGTAAAGAAATTATATGTGAAATATGTTGTGAAGGTGATTAGCCAGATTGATCTAGAAAAACAAGGGATGAGTGAAACAAAAAAATGTACAAGTGGTTGAGAGCATGTGATTGTATTACCTAGAGTAGGGTTATTAAGCCGAGAGGCTTTCTACAGTAGAAGCATTAATCTATAGATCAATTATTGTTTAGATTTTAGATGTGAACCATTAGTCTTCATTTTGATGTTTAAATGATATTGCTTGTTTTGGCTAATTGAGTTTTTCATGGTATCACTATTGAATGGTCTTTTTTAATGGATGTATAGAAAATTTATATAAATTGGGAAAACCGAGTTCATTTTGTCTCATAGATATTTCTCTCTCTAACATAATTAAGAATAAAGAACAAAAAAATAAAATGAGCATTTTTTTTCTTACCATAACTTATTCAACCTTACTAGAGTATGAATTGTATCATTTTAAAAAGTTACTAGGTATAAGTAACTTGCAAGGATCTAAACTTTAATTCAATTTGAGATATTAATTTTTCTAATTGGGTGAGGTTTTCTTTGTTGTGATATATTTTTATAATTGGGTGAGGTTTTCTACAAGCTTTTAACCTACCAATGATTACTTCTAATTCATTTTTCGCTCTTTCTATTTCATTCATTATATTGTCTTGGGTGCCAAGAGGAGGTCTTTCAATAGGTGGAGGTTGTGAAATTTCTTTCTCTTCTTGTGGAGGGTTTCTATTTTGATTTTTTTGATTAGGCTAGGGATTTGGTAGTTGATTATTCACATTTCTTGATAAAAAAACCAATCGTATTTTAAATAACTAAATAAATTTGAAGAAAAAATACAAAAACATTTAAAAGAATGCAAAAATAAGAGTAGAAAACATACTTGATGATCTCAATCTTGATTTTCGGTGCTGAGGAGGAATTTTGAGGAGGAGAATGGGAAAATTCTCCAAATTCCACAAATTGTGTGCATGCTATTGAGGGAAAAGAAGAAACCAACACAAAGAAATAAGGGAAAATGGAATAGTCCATAGGTTTGTAGCCCATTTATAAAGTTTTTAAAAAGCGCATGTGCACTTTTAGAAATTTAGAATTTTGAGTTGTGTGTCATCTTTTTGGCACCACAACTTGGTGCATTCACCCCTCTACAAAATGCATACATTTTAGCACATTTGGTTTTAACATATTCATTAAATAGGAATGAAAATTCCTCCTAATTATTTGTAATTTCTTCTCTCTTTGTGGGATTCTCATAAGAATCGAATAGCTTTGAGCTTAATTTTAGGGGAGTTTCATTTACATCCAGGGGATGGTGATTTGAAGTGTCAATATCATTAGTATGATAACCTTCCTTATTGATCATTTTCTTATCTTTCATAGTGCATAATGTAAATCAAAATATTCAAAATTGTTAGCATAATTAGTTGGTATACTACCATTATTAGGCCTATTATGGACCATGTAGGGTTCTTCCTAGGCACTTCAAAGATCCTTTCTTACAAGTTGTAGTGTTTCTTTCTTCTATTATTTCTTTTATTGATGTAGGCATTGTAACTGCATTTTTTATTTTGCAATAGGTATTTGGACTAGCAGATTGGTGTTGTTAACTTTGTCTTTCAAGCATGTTTAATTTCACTGAAGTGAGCTCATTTGACAATTATGACATGGTTTTCATCATAATTTTGAATTCACTATCCAAGTTAATTTTAGGTCCAACTAGGGGAGAAATTTTCTAACAAAAAAGTAGTTTTGTGAGGCTCATAAGTGTAAGGCCTCACCCTAGCCCATTATAGCATAGAAGTATTAAGTAGGGGTATTTGATTTTTCATAAGTTAGTTTCCTATTTGAAAAGGTTATGAGGGAGAAGCATTACCTAAGGCATAAGGAGTTCTAACATTACCTCCACTTTGAGGTTAATCTAAACCCTAACACTAACTATAACCCTAACCATAACCCTCACTCTAATCTCAATCCTAACCATAACCTTAACTTTAATACTAATGATAACCCTAACTCTACTTCCTTCTAACCCTAAATTTAACCCTAACACTAACCCCAACCTTAATATAATGTAAGACTAAAATTCAACTATTATCTTTTATGTTGTGTCACAATTACTACTTGTGCGAGTGCACGCATGTGCATGTGTGTGTGTGTGTGTGAACACTAAAGAAGGGCAAGACTAATAGAGAAAATAGTTTGAGAACTTTAAAATATTAAGACTACCCACCATAATATAAGCACCACCTTACACAACACTAATGAGAGCCATAGCCTCAAAACTAAGAAAAAGGGATGTGTGTGTGTGTGTGTGTGTGTGTGTGTGTGTGTGTGTGTGTGTGAACACTAAATAAGGGAAAGACTAATACAGAAAATAGTTTGAGTACTTTAAAATATTAAGACCATCCACCATAATATAAACACCACCTTACACAACACTAAAGAGAGCTACAGCCTCAAAACCAAGAAAAAGAGATGTTGAGCCCATCGGAATTAAAGTTCTCTCAAAATGGTGAATAATAACCATCATGTATGAAGCTAGGCCAATAGAATATGGAAAAACTAGGCTAGCATCCATATAATAGAAGATTAAGGCTGACCAAAAGTAGCTCCAAGCTTATTCTAGAACATTACGTTTGAATTCTAATTCTTTTATTCCCTATTACTTTCTCTATATATCATTAAATCTAAATATGTTCCAAATGAATGATTCAATGTTTCATTTATTTATTGATTAATTCTTGGAAGATTTTAAGTTGCTTATGCTTTTCATACCTTACAAGGAAACTTCGCATTATAATGAGGGAGTTTCTCGTACAAACTTGTTTCACCTTGACCTGTACCCCAGCCAAGTAACCAAAAAGGGAAAAGGTCAACAGTTGTTTACGACAGGTGGATGGTGATTGTCATGAAGAGTAAACAAATGAATGAATGAAGGATATGAAAGATAGAGTAGCACGTGGAGGAGTGAGTTGAAAAGGTCTCTAATGGAGATGATGTTTTTTTTTTAAATTTCCATTCTACACAAACTACGACAGACTTGGCTTTCAAGATTTGAGTTTTTTCGGGTGGCTGTGTAAGTTATACACACAAATGGGAGAGCGTTATTATCAATCAGATGTAAGTGAAGAAACATCTTCGCTAAATAAAAACTCCTAATTATGCTGAGAGGTGTTCTCTACAGCCATAGCACGACAGTTAAAATGTCAATAAAAAAGAAAATGCTAGCTGTGGGCTGCGGAGTAAGGCAGCAAGACTGCTTGTCAGCGACAGTTACTGCCGCCCCTGACATGCATGTGAGGGGTGGCAGTAACTGCTGCCCCTGAAATGCATGTCAGGGGTGGTAGTAACTGTAGCTGACAGGCAGTCTTGCTGCCACATAAAACAACGCCCCATGGGGTGGCGGGGGTGATGGCATGTCACCCCATTTTATTTTATTTTTTAATTTATTTTTTCAACGAAACAGATAAGGTGGCGGGTTAATGTATTTTTTTTTTAAATATTTTTTTTTTGAAAAAAATAGATAACGACATGTAGACACACTATTTTTTTAATTTCGTTGTGTAATATTGTCTTATTGACATTTTTTAGTAATTAATTTGAATTTTGTAGAGGAGTGGAGGAGTGGAGATGTGGAATTTGAAGAGTTCCTTTAGTGGAAATTGAATAGTTTTTTCGTGGGAGATGAAGAGCTTTTTCTCTGATTATAAAACACTCATATCCTCTCATTTTTGCTCTTCATTCATAGAAGAACATATTTGCAGAAGACAAGGTTTGAGTAAAGCTTTCATTGCTCTTGAGAGGTAGAGCAAACTTTTTTGGGAAGAAGAAAGGGAGATACATCATTTAGAAAAGCATTTTACATTTGAAGATCAACAAGGAGATCCAAAAAGCAAAGTAAGCTTTTTGTTAAAAAAAATTTCCCTATTAAGTTTTATTTTGCATTTTGATTATTATCTCCATTTAGAATAGTAGTTACACTATTTACATTTAGTTGTAATTTATTTGTTATATGACATTTCTTAATTTTTACATTGTTCTATACAAAATTACATTTGCATGTTTCATGCATTATTGTTTTTCATATTTTTCAATGTATTTTTTAGATTAATCTTGTATTTATTTTCCATAATATTTCATATGGATGGCAATGCCGCCATATCAATATATTTTATTTTAAAAAAAAGTGATTTATAAATTTAATGATTACTATTTTCATTTGCAAAAGTAGTTTGATTTATAATAGTTTTTTATTAAGATTAGTATATTAATATTCTGAATTAGATTACTATTTTTCTTAAAATAGTTTTGTACTTTACATTTAGATTATAATTAATCATAACATATTAATATTTGAAAAGTGGATGGCAATGCCGCCATTTTTCAAATATTTTATTAAAATGCCAGTTTATTTATTTTTAAATATAAAAACTTAATTTTATAATTTTAATTTTGTTACTTGAAAATTAGAGTAGCCATATATTTTATTTTAATTTATGCTTTTTTTTTCATGCAATTTTTAAATAATAAATATTAACTTTTAGGCATCAATCTTTAAAGAATGGAAGGCAATGCCGCCATTTTTTAAATATTATAATAGTAAGCAATTTATTATAATGTTAACTATATCTCAACATATTTCTAATGTTTTTATTAAGAGTAGTATATTGATTTAGAGTATCATTCTAAATTAGATTACTATTTCAATTATAACAATTTTGTAATTTACATTTAGATTAAAATTAATCTTTACATATTAACATTTGAAAAGTGGATGGCAATGCCGCCATTTTCCAAATATTTTATTAAAATACCAATTTATTTATTTTTAAATAAGAACAACAAGACTTATACTTTTAATTTTGTTGCATAACCATATATTTATTTTAATTTATGTTTCTTTTTTATATGCAATTTTAAAAGAATAAATATTAAATTTTAGGCATTAATCTTTATACTAACACATTAGAATATAAATCACTGATATTATTTTTATACTAGCTATGGTGAGACCTAGGTTAAATTTTGAATCAGAGGAGGCAAGAAGAGAATACCAAAGGAAATATCAAAGAGAATATCGCAGAGAATACCGTAGACGTGAATAACAACAACAACAAATAGAAAATGAAAGAGAACAAAAAAGAATAGCATTAAATCAAAGAAACGAGCAAAGTTATGGTAGAAGAAGGTCTGAAGTGTCAGTTGCACAACTAGAGAATGATGAAAGAGAGCACATAAATGTACAAAGAAATAATCGTCAGCGTACTTCTGAGAGGGTCCTTCGAGATGTACAAACATCTAAAGTACAACATGTTGAAGTGCAACCAAGTGACATACATGAACGTCGTACAGAAGCAAACAATGAACTAAATGTTGAGTATGAAGGGTCTCCATCTGTAGAATGTGTCCCAAAAACACCACAACATGGAAGTCAAATCCATGTGAATCATGAATTAGAAGGTGAGAGAGAAAACATGCCCAACCCAAATGGTATGCTTCAATCTGAATTTAGAAGATTCCAAATGCAGTTTAGATATTAGATAGATAGTTTGAAAACACCAAAAATGTGTTATGTTTGTCAGGAGTCATATGCAGGAATGAAAGTATATCGCACCAGTGAGGGTCCAATATGTAATAGGTGTCGTCAAGAGACAGGAATTCATAGGTTTTCATCTTCAAATAATATGGATCCGGGATGTCAACCACTAGAGCTTGCAAATTTAACTCAGGTTGAAGAGATGTTGATTGCACGTGTAAATCCTATATTGCAAGTTACACATGCAACTGGCGGTCAGTATAAGTATAAAGGACATACCATTAGTTTTCCCCAGCACATTGAATAGTTATCAAAAGTCTTTCCACACACAATTGATCATTTACCAATCATTATTGTTCGAAGAAGGGATCAACGTGGTACACGATATAACTTTACTATGAATAGGGATTGTGTGTATAGAGCATTAAAATAAAAAGTTGAAAATGATAAATTCTATGCAGATGTTAGGATAGATGAAAGCGCTCTTAATGACCTTCCTACAAATACAAATGAGAATATTTTTCATAGATTAAAGACAATGCACACGGAGTTTGATTCTGATGCAAATGAAGTTGTATTCCTAGGTCCTCTCATGGAGATAGATGAAGGTAATATAATTGAGCACACAAACTCTATGGCTTCAAGGCCACCTAATGCTCAAAGGGAAATGGAATTAATTCATGCTTGGGTTAATAATCCTGATGCAGTTTCATCTACTTTAATTGAGTGGCCATCTATAGGTGCATCACCTATCAATGAGTATGTCATAGTTGGGTTGTTGGATATGGCTTTCCCAACAGTATTTCCAGATGGAAGTTGTGATTGGTTAGAGCCTAGAATGAGACAAGTATACTTGCATGAATTTGTAAAGCATTTGATCAAATACAGGGATCGCCACTTTGAAAAACATCCACGGTTTAGGTATTTTGTGCAAAACATGATAATGAGACATCGTCCACAAAGTTCAACATCTATTTTTGCAAAAAGGAGCTTTCATGAAATGCCAATAACTATTAATGAATTACATGAACATATGGAGAATATTCCATGTAATAATCTTGCAGATAGGCTAATGCAGTTCGGAACAACTCTAAGAGGAATAAGGTCATATTGGGCAAAAAATAAAGCAGAATTAACTGACTTGCTTGACCAGATTGGGACACCTACAATTTTCTTCACATTAAGTGCAGCTGATATGCAATGGCCTGATTTGCATGCACTAATGCCTAGTACACCACCTATTGATCCATGAGAGGCTCAAAAATGGAGAAGGCAAAATATCATCGACTATCCACATATAGTCACTTATTACATGCACTTAAGGAATACAATGTTCAGGAAAGAAATAATTCAAAAAGGTATGAAAGTAAAGGACTTTTGGTGTAGATATGAGTGGCAACATCGTGGTTCACCTCGTGTTCATGGCTTCTTATGGCTCGAAGGGGCACCAAATATGGACACTGTTAATTGGTCAAATGAGGATGAACAAAAAACTGCAGAGAGATATTTTGACTCCATTATTCATGCATGGAATCCTAGACATGATCCACATCAAAGAAATATACAAGTAAGTTTCATATTATAAATTAGTTAAATATTAATATATGTTTCTCACCTCAATCCAATAGAATAATATATAAATTTTCATTTTTAGGTCTTCTAGAATTTTGGTCAGCATCCATGCCTCAAGAATACAACACAACTTGCTGAGATGGATATAGATCAAGATTATGAATAGATACTCAATTGTGTTGAAAGACACACGGTCTATAAGGAGGGAGCATGCCTTTGTAAAAAAAGAGGACACATGGTTTGCAGGTTAATCAATTTTTTTTTAAAATTATATCTAAATTATTTATTTCACCTTTTTCAACAAGTTGGATTGACAAGATATGTATTCACCAATGTTCTAGGTATAATGCTCCTTGGCAATTGAATTTGGAGGGATCAAAGTTATATACCGATGTAGATTCAGGTGAGAAAAAATTTGAACCAGCAAGAAATGATGATAGAGTTAATACACACAATCGGTACATACTACAATTGTGGAGGGCGAATGTTGATTGGTAACCTGTCCTTTTGAGACATACAGTTATCAAATATATTACAAAGTATGCAGCAAAATCAGAGAGAATCTCTGAAACATATCAACAAATGTTGATGCGAATTTCAAATCTTGAAAATCCTGATGATTTAGCATCATGGGCATATAGAAAGCTTCTAACAGAGACAGTTATAGAAAGAGATATTGGAGCTCAAGAAACATGCCATATGTTATTAGAACTTCCATTGGTGGAGTGTAGTAGAAATTTTGTCAATCTAAATGTCTCACATGAAGTTTTCAAACCGGCGGTAATCAATAATGACAGAAATGAGGAAGAACTCACAAAATCTTTTCTTGATGGTTATAAAACAAGACCACTTTGTATGGAAGGTATTAGTTTGATTGATGCAGCAAGGTCTTGGTTATATAATCCTAAAAGAAGAGGAGATAATAAATGGGGGCCAAGAAACAAAGAAGCTATTGTTAGAGTTTTTCCTAGGTATTTTTCTATTCCTCCACGAGATTCTGATAAGTGGGTAGACTTTTGTTTGTCTGAGTTGTTACTATACAAACCTTTTCGTAATGTTGAGAGAGACATTGGTCATGATAATGATACTATAGTAGCAAATTGGTCCTCACTCAATTATAATCCTTTGCATGTCCAAAGGCAAGAACATACACAAAATAATGAACCTTCAAGTGATTCAGAGACAGAAGATAATGGAGTGATTCAAGAAAATACTACAGAACATGAGTGGGAAATAATATCTAGGTTACATCGTGGTCAACATATGCCAGTTTCTGAAATTGACATGTTGGGAAGAAGAGATATTGATAGAAATACAAATTGGTGTAGTGCATATCAAAGTGAAGAGGAGACAATCCAAGCAATAAATTTCATACCTAAAATGAAAAAGCATGGATGTCTTATGTATGATGATATTCCACAGTGTATCAATTTTACAACTCTTAGTGACAAGCAACACAAGGCAGTTGACATTATTCTGAAACACTACCATAGCAATCAAGTGGGAAATCCTTTATTTATGATAATTCAAGGAACAACAAGAACAAGAAAGTCTCATCTAATTGGTACCATCAATCAATCTTTTCAGATGGCATCGATGGCAAATCCTTCTCCTCTTCTATTGCTTGCACCAATTGGAGTTGCAACTTTCAATATAGGAGCATCTATGATTCATTCAAAGTTGCGGATTCCAATTACAGATTTTTCCCAACTACAAGGGACAAGACTTACAAGCTTTCAACAAGAGATGGAAAATATCAAATATGTATTGATTGATGAAATGAGCTTCATTAGCCAAAACATGCTGGAAAATATAGATAGTCGACTTAGAGAAGCCTTCCCGCATAAAGCACACATAAGCTTTGTAGGTATCCCTTTCCATACATCACATGGTGTTATTAATGTCTTTTGATTCTTATTAAGATTAGCCATATAGAATGTATATCTTTTGATTTCACTTTATGTGCATAACTAAAAATTTTGCAACTATCTTTCAGGTGTATCTATTATTTTAGTTGGTGATTTGGGGCAATTACCTCCTATTAATGATAGACCAACATATGATAGCAATAGGCGGGAAAAGTTATTATGGTAGGAATTCAAGATAGTGGTTACACTAGATAAAGTATTTAGGCAAGATGGAGAAAATATCCAACAAGAAAGATTTCGTCAGCTTCTCACAAATGTCAGAGATGCAAATCCACAAATAGATGACTAGAACTTGCTTATGACACGAACACCTATAAGGTTAGATGTTGTAAGCAATGATGATTTTGATAAGGTAGTGCATTTATTCTCTACAAATGACAATGTTCATAACCATAACACGAGGATGTTGTATTATTTAAGACATCTAGTTGCACGTAGCCTTGCAACCAAGTCAAGCAATGGTAATCGAAATGAAGAATTATCAAGCGAAGAACTTGATATTGAGTTATTGATTAGTAACAATGCAAGAGTAATGTTGACTACAAATCTATGGATAGAAGCTGGTCTTGTGAATGGATCATTGGGATATATCAGAAATATTGTCTACAAACCAAGAACTACTCCACCTGAGCCACCAGCATATGTTACAGTTCAATTTGATAATTACTCTGGAGTACCATTTGATGATCACCATCTAAACATAATACCAATAGCACCACTGTAGAGGGGTAGGACCTTCCAACTACCACTAAGGTTGGTATGGGCGTTGACTATTCACAAATCTCAAGGGCTCACTCTTTCAAAAGCCACAATTGACATAGGCCCAAGAGAAAGAGTAGGGTTGACATTTGTGGCCATATCTCATGTTAAGTCACTCGAAGGTTTGAGGATAATGCCACCTTTTACATATGACTGCTATGAGAAAATGAAAAGTGGGAAACAACTTTCAAAGAGAAAAGCAGAAGAATGTAGACTGAGAAATCTTGAAAATCATTGATGCTTTTACACATATTATTTAATAATAAAGATTTATTTGTTCTACTACATTATGTGATCATCATCGTCAACTATTATGTTGTTATTCTTATTATGCACATTGATACTCCATATTCCACAGTTAATGAAAACTATAATTGGATATGCTCAATCTGACATGAAAACCTTATTATTTGTACATTTTAATGGTTGCAAGTTCCATTAGGCTGATATTTCATTTTACTAATTCTCTAATTTGTAAATTTAACTATGATCATCACTTGGGTCCTCAAATTAAGGTTATAATATTAATTCTAATCATAAAGACATTGTCCAATTGAAATAAATCATAATGTTTTTGCTTCATGACTTTCAACCAATACATTGCTACTCAATATTTCAAATCTATGTTTTTCTATTCTTCAGTATCCATGAATGGTCATAATATTACCATGTTTCAATACTCAAAGTTTCATTACAAATTTTAGTACAGTTTGGTTTTTATATCCATTTTCTACATAATTGATTGTACTAAGTGACCTGTTCTATTTTTTCAAAACCATTATTCATTTAAAATTTATATACCTCTCATTAAGTATACATTTGTTCTTCTTTTTTTCTTCATGATGATGCTATCTAAATTGTTTTCCATCATTTTTTCAGGCATGGAAGCCTCTAATAGATAATCAAGCATTTTTGACACTAGCCCAACTTCTTCTGTATAGTCAAATCATTTTTTTGAGATAGAGTTTCAAAAGTGTGCACACATAATTAAACAGTGTTGTACAAGTATGGTAGAAGCACTTCAGAATGCAGCTTTATCTATTGATCATGTACAAGAGATAGAGATAATGGAGATGGAAGATGTTGCCAAATATGTACGCAACACATCTACAAAAGTAGATGTGTTTCCATCCATGATGAAAGAGGTCTATGATGATCATATTACAAACAAAGGTAGTAATACAATTTTAATATCTGAAGAATATGTGATGTACTTACATCATTATGGAGAGCTATACACATGGTCCATAAGATGATTTCACATTTTTCGAATCTTCACTTATTACTTTATCCAAATAATTGTACTAGGAGATATTATTCTCCTTCCATCTATGTATTGAAATAATAAATAAACGATTTAAATTTTTATCTCAAATTCTTCTCAACTATACTTCCAAATATTTGAAATGCTTTTTGTTGACCTTTTTTTTGTATTATTAAAGCTTTTACATGAGATATATCATTAATATGTTGATCATTAAATTATGTATAAAATTGATGTGTTATTTCTAACTATTAACCCACTCTAAAGCATAATATTCATTTTATACTCATTTTAAGTGTAATCATTACCTCAATAATGTTTAGTACTCCTTCATTGTACACTATTCATGTTAAGCATAATTAACATTAATTAATTGTATATTTATAAATGTAACTAATAAAGTTATAAAACTACATAAGGAACATTTTAATCCTTATATTGTTCTATTATGCTAATAGGCATGTGTAAGGAGAACAAGCTACCCTCCTAAATGTAATTCTAAACATAACAATAATCGTAACTTTGACCGTGGTCCTACTTCTCCCCTAACTCTATTCCTAACCATAATTCTAATGCTTTGTCTACCCCTAACTCAAACTATAACCCTAACTCAGATTCTAACCATAAACCTAATCCTATCCCTAACCCCTACCCTAACTTTTTATGTACCCTTATCTCTAACCCTAATTGTAATGCTAAACTTAACCTTGACCCCATCTCTAACCCTAACCCTAACCCTAACCCTAACCCCAATCCTAACCCTATCCTTAACCCTAACTCTAATCCTAACACTAACACTAACCCTACCCCTACCCCTAACTCTAACTCTAAATATAACTCTACCATAATTATAATATAACCCTAACCCTAACCCTAACTTTAATGCTAACTAAAAACCTAACCCTAACCCTAACCTTAATTCTAAACTTAACCTTGACTCAAACACGTACCTTAACCTTAACCCTGATGTAACTCTATACATATCCCTAACTCAATATCCTTTCTCTACCCCTTTCTCTAACTCCAACCATAATCATAACCATAACCGAAACCCTATCGTACCCCAAACTCTAACCGCGAATCTAACTCTACCATAATTGTACTTTAATATTAGCCCTAGCCCTAACCCTATATTTATCCTTAAAGTTGACTCAAAACTCTAACCTAAATCCTAACTCTAACATTAACCCTAATCATAATATTTAATCTTTTTGAAACTCTAACCCTAACCCTAACCCTGACTGTAACCCTCCCCCTACCTCTAATTGTAGCCCTAGATCTAACTCTACCATAATTGGACTTTAACTCTAACCCTAGCAATTATTTTAACCCTAATCATAATATTAAATGTCTTTGTAACTCCAACCCTAACCCTAACCCTAACTATAAGCCTACCTCTACCTCTAATTGTGGTCCTAAATCTAACTCTATCATAATTGGACTTTAACTCTACCCCTAAAAATCATTTTAACCCTAAAGCTAACTCTAACCCTAACCCTTTCTATACACCTATCTCCAACCCTGACCCTAACTCTAATTCTAACCCTAACACTAACACTGACCCTAATCCTTAACCCAATCATACCCTAACTCCAATTCTAACTATAAATCTAACTCTACCATAATTAGACTCTAATCCTAACTATATCCCTTTGTTTAATCTTCACTAAAACCCTAACTCTAACCTTAACCCTGACTCAAAACTCTAACTCTAACCTTAACCCTAACTCAAAACTCTAACTTTAACCTTAACCCTTACTTTAATCTTGACAAAAATCCTAACCCTAACTCTAACCTTAACCCTAATTCTAAACTCTAATTCTAAACCTAACCCTAACTCTAACCCTAACAATAGTCATAATCCTAAAATAACCATAACCACAACTCTAACTCTATTTGTAACTCTAATCCTTACCCTAACTCTGGCTCTAATTGTAACCCTAACCCTAATTCTAATTAAAATCCTAACCTTAACCCTAATTTAAATATTAATGCTAACCCTAACCTTTACTTTAGTCTTCATTAATACCTTTACCCTAACTCTAACCTTAACCCTGATTCAAAACTCTAATTCTAAACCTAACCCTAACTCTAACCCTAAAAATAGTCATAATCCTAAAATAGCCCTTGCCCTAGCCCTAACCATAACTCTAACTCTAATTGTAACTCTAATCCTGACCCTAACTCTAGCTCTAATTGTAACCCTAACCCTAATTTAAATCTTAATGCTAACCCTAACCCTATTTCTAACCCTAACCATAACCATAACTCTACTCTTAAATATAACAATTTACCTAATAATATCCTTAAAATAAGATTGAATCAAAGTGATGCAAATAAACAATATATATAGAATTTTAAAAAAAAAATGTTGAAGAATGATTTTATACTAAGTTTATATGACTACAATTTTATAGTAAGTTTATACAACTAAATTTAAAAAGAAAAATATAGATCAATACTAACCATATCAAAAAAAGAAAAATTAAAAAATAATTTATCTATTGCGCCGCGACTGCTACTAGCTTATATATACCTATATATATACCTATATATATATATATATATATATATATATATATATACGCCGAGAGTAATCGTTCTCGAGGCGCCTATTTTTTTTCATAAATCCCAATTATAAAATAACCTTGGGATTAAATAAAAATAGGCACCTTGAGAACGATTACTCTCGGCGTAATATATATATATATATACATAGGTATATATAAGCTAGTAGCAGTCGCGGCGCAATAGATAAATTATTTTTTAATTTTTCTTTTTTTGATATGGTTAGTATTGATCTATTTTTTTCTTTTTAAATTTAGTTGTATAAACTTACTATAAAATTTTAGTCATATAAACTTAGTATAAAATCATTCTTCAACATTGCACTCAGCCACGTGGAATTCTTGTTGCGGAAAGGAGAGCAGTGGGCTTCGACGTGCATCAGAGGAATGCTTGTGCTCGATTTGATCATCTTAGCTGTAGAGCACTCTCCATCCTCGTGAGTCTCCTCGGGACTGAAAATTAAGCTTGTTGCTTTGGGCTATACCCGAGCATAGTAGGAGAGAGGACCCAGTACTTGAGCACCCTAACTTCACGCTTCTCAAAATCTTATGTGGAAATTTCAAATCACTCCGATTTTTTTGCAACAATTTACTTGGCAAGTCCCCTGCTAATAACTAAGGTTTCAAAGCCACATCATCAAATATGATGCCACATCAACATGCTTTTTGCCAAGTTGTCCAAAATAGCCCAAATAAAAAGTGAGACCATTGATCGTGCAAAAAGGGTATCCACAGTTGCACAGCTGATGTGGCATCACATCATTGGTTACTTTTGAGAACAAAGGGTACATTTTCATTCAATTTTGTGTAATCATCAATATACTAAAAACTTTAAAATCACAAGTATTGGTACAATTTTGTCAAAAAAGTTAGACATTAAGTCAGTAAGTGTAGGTATCAAATGAAAAATTCCTATCACAACCATTGAAACCCTTTCAAGTACTGGGTCCTCTCCCGTAGCAGATCAAGTAAAAGATGAATTGTTGTCATCTCTGACTAGAGAAGCAAATATAGAGAGAGATGATTGATTTTTGAAGAGGAAATGAAGTAGTGATTGATATAAAGGTGGAAGAAGGTGTGTTGTGGACGGAATTGATTAGTATTTGATGGCGACAATGATTTGTTTTATACTTCCAGGTTTCAAAAGAGCCATGTAGTCTTATTCATGACTTGACTTCAACATTTGAGCCTTTTCGCTGAATATCGTGCTCTAAGATTCCTTGCTAAACTCTCACATTCACATACATCAAATTTATCTCACATTTCTTCTCTTTCTCCATCACTTTTCTATTTAGATTACAACTAGCACTTGCACCAGAGGAGGTGCAAGGTATAGTCGATAAGATTGTTTTTATTTGGAAGTATAATTGAACAATAGAAGTGTATATTCTACATTGTAGACCTTAAAGAGGAACTACAATTACATAAATGCAATATATTATTTTATGTATGACACATATGTTATTTTATGTATGACATTTAAGTTAACTATGGTATTGGAATAAAGGACAAGAATAAAAATGTTGTAATAAGTTTTCTCTGAATCATCTTCTTGAACAAGTGGTTATAGATGGGGTAAAATGGATTGACAAATAAAAAATATGTTTATAAAAGCTAGGCTAAATATGAACTATAGTAATTAAACAATGGCTAAATAAGTAAGTTCACAAAGGATGACTTTTTTTTTCTTTCGTCTCTTTGTGTTCAACTATTGGACACCTGTTGAATAGAGGACTCGATTACTTATAGACCTATAAGAAAGTGTATGAAATGAATGATGGAAGAAGATTGAAATGGACCACTTACTAGATACCAAAGATGTAAGCAATTTGATATGTTAAAAATGATTATTAATATTTAGTTAAATGACATCCCAAGTCTACATTTCAAAGTAATTGAAAAATATTTAAAAGTGAAACCCTAACATAGAAAATGGAGACCTGAATACACACAAACAAGGGGACTTGTAATAATTCTCATTCCCTCCTTGATTAAAAAAATTAGTTATTTGTTTTAGTAATGTTAATGATTTATTTGAATGTTACATGTGCAAATATAGGAGCAGTTATCAATAACAAGGGATCTATTTGAGGCATGTGATCAAACAAAGAGAAGCTTTCTTTTTGGCAGGATATTACTATAGAATCATTTGTGGTTTTGAACTTATGTTGTTGCTACTCTCTTCATACCAAATTCAATGGTGGGTTGTGGTCATGACAAAGGTTATGTCTATACAACCCATCAAACTAGATCCTAGATCTTGATTGTAATCCTTTCATATTAAAGAAATTGTAATCTTTTACAATTCATTCAATAATGAAATCCTTAAACAATAAGATGCGAGACTAATGGCCCTAGTAGGTAGTGGATTTATGACTTTTTGTTTGAATCTTGCACTACGCAAGAGGTGCATATGCTTCTCAAGGCCTGTCACCATATTCAAAATCACAATCGGTAAATTATTTTCTGATGACTTTTTCCCAACAAGAGTCAAATTTTGATTGGAGGTAACTCCAATGGGAAAACCTATTGGGTAATTATTTACTTACTTTTGATGCACCTTTTCCAACAACATTTTAGAAAATTTAAAGAGAATGCAATACACAAGCACGAAGTAAAATTCTACCTTTGCAAGCATATTTCTTGCATGTGCCAAAATAATAGCTTTGGAGTCACCATATTCAAAATCACAATTGGTAAATTATTTTTTAATGAATTTTTCTTGGTATGAGTCAAATTCCAATTAAAGGTAACTCCAATAGAAATTCCTATTGGCTAATTAGTTACTTACTTGTGATGCATCTTTTCCAACAACATATTAAGAAATTTGAAGAGAATACAATAGACATGCATGAAGTCAAATTCTACCTTTGCGAGCATATTTCTTGCCTGTGCCAAAATAATTACTTTGGACATCCATTAAAACATAAAGGATAGAAGAATTATTTTTGTTAAATGTTGAAGTTGTCGTTGTCTTGAATTGCATAGAAGAAATAACAAGGGTAGATCTACATAAAATGATATGTGATGGTGCAAATGGTGTAAAAGCTATTGCTCATCGTTTCTCATATTCTCTATAGTCAAAAATAGGGGAGTAACCATTATATCTCAAAGAATGCAAAGAAAAATTTAAAGAAGACCTCAAATTGAAGGAGAAAAATCTATAAAAACACAACTATATTTTGGAAAAAGTTTTAAAATTGTATTATCTCCAAGTGCTTTTAAACAAACCCAGATCAAAATCAGCAGTGAAATTGATTATACCTTTATTGGAAAAATAGGAAATGGGTAATGATGAACAATCCTTTCAACCCATTTTTTATGGGTGTCGCAATAACATAGCATTAAGCAAGCAAAAAGTCTGACAAAGTCACTAAAAGAAAACTATAAATTTCTATAAAAGATGTGGTATCAACACATAAGGTACAAAAACAACAAAAGAGTTTGAGAGTCAAATCAACTTGAAAAGAGAAAAACAAATTTTGTTATCAAACAAATCTAAATGGAATATGAATGTTCCTAGTTGTTAGAGAAGATATCACATCCCCAAGTGTAGCAAATGACTATCTAGTAAATCTGATACAAATGAATAAAATCATTATCTAAAATTTTTCTATTTTAGAGGATTACAATAACCTACCCCCACTTAGATTCTTATGTCTTTGATACCCACCTTAAATTCTTATCCTTATTCATCTTTTTTCTCATTTTCCTCTTTGTCTATGATAAAAACTCAATACCCATTTTCTTAAATTTGTACCTTTCTCATTATCTCTCATCTCTTGTAAATGTTATCTGGATGATAAAAACTCCATACCGATTTCCCTAATAAAGGATTCTTGTACAAGAAACACAACATGAAGTGTGAGAATTGAGGTCACTACTTGACAGGATTGTGTGTGTCTGGTAGAAGGTAGAGCATCCTTGAGATTCTTATAAACCTTTGGAGTGAGGGAGGAAAAGTCAATTGGCTTGATAAAAATGTTGTATTAAACCTAATAATCAAACTCTTTTTTTGAATGCTTGTTCTACTCATACAAGTCATTAGGAAGATTGATAATATCTTGGCTATCAATATGATCCTTATTATGGTTAAGAGGGGTTACAAAATCTTGGCTATCATTGTGATCTTATGTTGGCACATACCCATGAGGTGAGTTCTCACATAATTGGTCTTGATTCTTAATATCTTCATTGCTAGTGAGGAGGAAGTGGCTTAATGAGGCATTGAAAAATTGAATACTTCTTTAAAAAAGGTAAATAGCGGTGATGAACTATTAAAACTCAACATTTATACCAAGGATCAATTGAGAGTTAGGAAGAAACTCCTCTACATTAAAGTCCTCTGCATTGGTTTGGGGAGAACAAATAGAATTTACAAGTGATAATTTATCAAGTGTCAAAGAAAAACACAGAGTTGGGTCCAACACTAGGTCATAATAGATGGAGAGATCACTGCGATGCTCAACTTGACCTTGGGATTCAAAGTGACCCAAATTTTCTCCTACGGAAAATTTTTAGGTGGTCTATGTTTCTCATACTACAAAGGCACATTATCATTTCAATTGAGAAATTGTGGATGGTCGATGTCAATGTTGTTCAACAAGGAAACATAGGAAGGGAATTTTATGTAGTTGCAAGCTACCTTTGATTTTGAAAGGGATGGAAAAGAGAAGGGAGAGCCTTCATAAATGTCAAAGGCCAGTTGGGGTTGTCACTCTCTTGCAAGCCTGGTATGACGCCTATTCCAATGACCCCTCTAAAAACCTATGTCTGTGTCCACCATCATATTTTCTCTAAAAACCTTTATCTATGTTTGTGCTTTCCATTGAGCACACCATGATTTTTTTCATCTTATTGCAGAATATCGATAAAAGTAACAATCTAAAATCAATTAGAAACCATGATCTAAAAACTATTTCTCGACAACTATTTATCAACGTGAGACAATTTTTGACTGAAGACAACTTTAGAAGGAAAGCCTATCGGCTAATTATTAGTAATAAAGGTAGGATGTAGAGATTCTTATCGAAAATTACAATTAAGATTTGAATGTGAAAAAAAAAATATTTCTAATAAAACTATAACACATCAACTTTATTTGTTATTTTTTTTCCTTCTTACAAATTATAATTTTTTTTTAAAAAATTATGTTTTAATTGTATCAAATATTAATTATTACATCTTGATTAACTTTAATGTTTATTCTTTGTCTTCAATAATAACATTTCTGTCATACAATTGATTGTCTCATATATTCCATTGAAGTTTGTTATATCATCTAGTTTTTGATAGACTTCATAGCTCAAAGCCTATATCTATAATTTGGTTTGAATCTCTCATTTCCTCCTTGTGCATGAGCATGTGCATGCATGCACACACACATACACATCTATATATATGTATATGTATATGTATGTATGTATATATATGTATGTATGTATATATGTGTATATATATGTGTGTGTGTATGTATATATGTATATGTGTGTATATATATGTATCTATATGTATATGTCTATGTATATATGTATATGTATATATATGTAGATGTGTATAGATGCATTTATATATATACATATACATTCTATAAATTATTAGATTAAATATTTCACTATTTAAGTGGTGACATGTGGACCATGATTTTAATGATTACAATTCAATGTGATTATAGATGAAAAAATGTACACCTTGAAAATTTAGTTGTATTTGATGGTTGGGATAGCTATTTTTATCATCTAATTTATCTAATTTATTTATTTCTTGTGAAAATATTTGACTTACCTCTAAATTTATCATGTGTATAAAAATCATCATTTTAGAAAGAAAACATATCTTTCTTTCTTAAGATTTTTTCTTTCAAGGTTCATATGTGGTTGTGATCAAGGGCTTTGTTCTGATACCAAATTAAAAAATCTCTTTTCCCACTTTTTAAAATCAAGCTAAGATCACTTTTCTTCAAGCTACTTGGATTTTTCACCCGACCTTTATCGTGTACTTTTTTTTATGGCTAGAAAGGAACTAGGGACTCATTCAAGGTTCATAAGTCATGAACTTTATCATCTATAGAAATATTAACATAAAATTGAAAAAACTATTTTAGCAAAGTGTGACATGACTCCACCTATAGATGGTAATGAGTTGGCTATGGAGATTATCTAAACTTAGAAGGAAATTGCATGAATTTTCCTTCCAAAAGGAGATCAATATAGACTTAAAAATGATTCATAGAGAAGGTAACTAGATCTTCACTCCTGGTGGAGTTCTAAAAGTTTATGTTTATGGTTCTTCCAAGGTGATTCTTCAATAATAAGGAATTTGTTGCATTGGTAGGAGATGATAGTAGTATTTTGTTCATTTTCTCCATTCATAAAGGAAAAAATCCTAATAAGTTGATAGAGACCATAACTATTTTCATTTTATTTAGAAAGATTATTAACTTATTTGGAGAAGGATTATATGTTATTTTGATTCTGATATTGTGACTGATATGCTAAATTATCTTTGGTTGTATGTAGATTCATTGTAGTTATCAATAGTAGCTAAGAATATCCCAAATATTTGTTTCTCCTTGCAATTCATTTCTTTCTATTATATTCTAAGGAAGTGGAATAAAGTAGTAGTGTAACATCCACATAGAATGTACATTATATCAAGAACTATAATCCATTATCTCCTAATGTGGGGGAAGGTGGAGTGTTCTTCCATATAGATTTCAAATACAATTTCCTACATATTCAAGCTTGTAATTCTCTAGAAAGACCATATACTCACTTGATATAATTAATGGAGATCATAAATACAAATAAAAATATTTTTTGTTGCTCTATTGATCACTTCTCATTGGCGGACATCTACTCACATTTGCTTGCAATCAATAAAAATACTAGAAAATCACATTCCTTAGAGTGTCTGCCTCTTTCATTAATGGAAACCCAAACAAAACATATAATCAATGCACAATTTTACAAATATCACCAATAAAAATAATTTTTAGATTAATGATAACATAATGTGATATTTTGTTATTTCCAACACCCACATTAACAATTCTATTAGTGTCAATCAATTTGGTTATTATCTTAAATTCGAGGGAAATCCAATTGATTCAATCATTAGATTATTAATTCTTAAATGCAATCTTCCCTTATACCATTCACCTTATCATGTTATTGGGTACCAATCTATGAGTCACACATATTTTATTATTATTTTTGCACTATATTGTGTGTTTTTGTCACTATAGGTTTACATGTTTCACACATTGCAATATCATGGTCTCACCCATATATTATATCATTATGTTCTAATGACATAGTGCCTTTTGGACCACTATATTAATTATTAGTTCTTTCTTTATGTGTTAATTCATAAGAATTTGGTGCAATTTCATCAAAACCACTTATGACATTATATATAACATTACATCAAGTGCTACACAAAACTAAAGTTGCATTCTTTCAAATGACTTTCTATGAAAACATTTTCCATCATATATTTTATCATTCACCCTCAATCATCCATCATCCTAATCACATGTAATCTAGTTTCATCATCTTACATATAACCCATACATATTAGAATTTAAACATCTCAACCTAGTAGCATAAAAAATTATGCCTAACTTATTCTATCATCTAAACATAGATTCTATCATCATATTTCAGACATCATAATACATCTTTATTTTCTCATTTTTCTTTTCAAGAGACACACTTGTTATAATATATACTCTTCCAATATAACTAAGAGGGGGAGGGGTGATGAATCAGTTATCCAAATATTATCACAATTATCAACCTTATTAATCCTTAACAATATCATAAATATAATCAGTAATCATAACAAGATACTCATCCACAATAACACTAGATATGTTAACTAGGGAGACCCTTGATCAGAAGGAAAACCCTAATGGGTATGGTACCCACAAAATGATGTACTAATATAAATATTCCTTGTTAGAGGATGGACTCAGTTAGGATACTTTGAATTCCTATTATGAGATTCCAACCCTGTTAGGCATTGTGTCAACCCTGTTAGGAGTTGTAGAAGGCAAATGGGCCCACTATCCAAATAGCTTCAAGTGCAAGACCAATGAAATCATTGTCCAAATTATCTCTATATTATTACTTATAGAATAATAAAATTGAGTTGTATTTGTACTTACTCTTCCTCTATCCTGTTAACAAGACTTCTCTTCTTCTTCTTATATTCCTACCAAATCAACAATTTTGCATCCAATAATCCCTTGGATTGGTTACTTATATTTACGAAACACTCTACTCTTGTTCGCACTTGCTCACACTTCATTTTTTATCACATTCAAGGAAAATACTTTCCTTTATACCAGGTCCTCAAAAAAACTCCTTGAGACAACCTTGAGGCTTTCCAAATTAACTATAATAGGATGACATTAAGATAATTAAATATTTCACAATCACATACTCTTTACAACTTCTCACACATATGACTCCACAATTTGTGCACTTATAAATGTCATGATCATATTTTCCTTTTTCACTATGTAACTTTGCATATCCTAATTCTATCTTTGTTAGGAGATACAATTCATTAATTAGACACTATTTTTTACATACTCTATCTCTGTATTGTCTATGTAAATCAACCATATCTTTTGCATATCTTCAACTTACTCAATTTGCACTTAACCTCATCATCAAGACACAATGTAGAACATGTACTTAACCATGCTCCACCTATCTATACAACCATGATCTTTTTCTTCTACTCTGCCAATCTTTATAGATATCATACTATGTTGTCATCAATGACAAACACGGTCATGAATACAACATATAAATCATGATACATGCTCATTAATGCTTAGGATAATCCCCTAAAGGAATACCATCAAAATTCATGCTAAAAATCTCCCCCTTTGGCACTGATGGAAACATAGATGAAAAACATCTAAGTTCCAAGAATACCAAAACATGTTCACTCTAATGGTGTTTTTGTTCTCATCTTTGCAAATTCTCTTCATCGATCAAATCTGAGTGTTGGTGGTCCTTTTCTTGCATTCATGTCCATGATTTCCTTGCTTCTTATAGTTATGTAAATGTCCATTGAATTTTTTAGTAAACATATTTTTTCTTTCTAATTTTGACTCTTAAATTCCCAAACTATGAACAATATCTGATTACAAATAGTTGAAAGGTTGCTGCTAAAAAGGCTAACTTTTCTTTGAATAAATAGGTACAACTCCCTATTGTGGATTTTCAATGAATTATGTTTCATTCCTAAAACTTATATAGGGTGTGTTCTTGACCCAAGATCAGGAGAGGTAAAACCAAGCCAGGCCTAAACAGGATCTAACTAAGGCAAGAAGTGATTTCTAAAGAATTGATTAAGTTAATGAACCCACACATCTTATGAACTCAAAAAGCTTAATGACTCAAAATGACATAACAAATAATACTAAATTTATTTAGCTAGAATCTAAGTGATAGAGAAAGAAAGATTAACTAAAGGGAAAAACATCTAAGAGATTTCTCTTTGAACATGCAATGACACTACTTAGCACATCCGTTCACTACTTCAAAATAGGGGAATGAAACTCTGTTCGTTCCTTGCTTCAATTTAGATAAAAGAGAAAGCATGTGATTAACAAATAATAGAAATGGAATAGAAAATAATTGATACAAAATACCATTAAATTGACTCTACAACATCAAGTACCTCACACAAAAAATTAATTGACCTTTTATTCATCTTTCATTATCATACATATAGGATTCCAAGATGATCATTACAAAGCTTAACCAATTCATCTTCTCAAAACTGACAAATGGCAAAGAGCTAGGTTGTCCATTACAAAGATTACAAAATAAAAATGGAAAGGGTGGAATATGAATCACTTCACCTTCTTTCCTTTCTCTAACTTTTTCCTATAGGCCTTGGTGGCAACAATAATTGGAATCAGCTCTTCATGTCTTTGTACATGCACATTAGTATATTTCAAGAGCCATCTGGAGTATTTCCTAGCCAAATATTTGATAGCATTTAGTCTATCTTGCAATTCCTCCATAGCTACGTGTATACACCTACCAAGTCTCTAAAGTTTGGCCACTCTATTCTGGTGCCCTGAAGATATGCTTGTCAGGCTATCTATAAAATTGGAGAAATTATTTTTCATGAGAGTGACTCCAATCACTCATTTTCCTTGCCCACTAGTTTTTAAATCTATGCATAGTCCCTTTGGAAGTTCATAGTCTCTATCTTGATATTTCTTTACCTTCTCTTCAGTTTCCTTTAGACCTTTCTCTACCTCCAAGATCATTTTTGACTTGAATTGCATGCTTTGCAACCACTCGAATTGAGGCTCATTTCCTTTGGGAAAATTTTAGATTTGATAACTTCCTTTGACTTCATTTGAATAATAATATTTAGCAAGGACACACAATCATCACTTTTAGTCCTCTCTGTGGCCAAGGTATTCCTATTAGATGAAATGTTATCTTTTATTGTTTCTATTCTCAAGATAAGATTTCCAATTTGTTCTATAATAGAGAGCCCCTCTAATTTTAGCTTGTAACTCCATTCTTTACCAATCTAGCCAAAATGCCTATCTTCTTGAAGTTGAGAGATAAGTGCTTGAACTTTGGCAATAGTAGGATTACTTGTTACTAGCATTCCAGAGATACTTGCCAATGGAGTGACCAATTGTCTAATAAATCTATTCAGCTCTTCTATCTCCACCTTCATCCTAACCTTTGATAGTTTGAGGCTCTCCAACTATCCCTCAATTACTTCACTAGTTGACTTCCATAATCCAACCTTAGTATCATGTCTGGCTTCCCCAAGATCTACTAAATGTAGAGTAAAATCATTGGTAGACATGTCTTTGATTCTCCCATCTTTGGTGGGTTTTGCAATCTCCATTGCTAGGTGCCCAGTTTCTAGATCCTGTCCCAAAATAGACAAGGTATTCTACTTCTTAAACTTCTTCAATGCTGATCTAGAGCAAATTGCAAGAGATAAGGTATCCTTATTGGAAGCACCTTCATCCTTCCTCTTTCTCTTTCTCTCCAGAGTGTACTCCAACTAGGAATAAGTGCCTATCACCTTAGAAGTTGTTCGAGTGAATCTATATTGAACATCTTCCTCTTAACAAGAGTAATTACTTACATAGTCAAGGATAATAGATTCTTTTGAGCTTGAGAGACAAGCTTTCAAGACTCTTGGCCTTTCTTCATTTTTGCAGTCTTCTTAGCCACTTCTTCTGATTTAGTGGACTCACTTTCACTACTTCGTCCATCTCCCAAATCTACTACTTGTACTTGAGGGCTACTTGGTTCAAGAAATGTAGCACTCATGGTTGGAATGGGGCTACCATGAGGTGAAGGAACCATAGTGATAGTTTTGTCTTTAGGCTATTGATTGAGTAACAATTACTGGAGAAGAGCCATCTTGACAAGTTTTTGTCAAAGGGATGTTCTTGCCTAGAGGTTGATCACCTCCACCCACCGGTTGAGTTGGTCCTTGAGTGAAGGCAAGGGTCACACTTGATGTATCAACTTGTGATGAGGTAGGAGTAAATGCTAAAGGAGCTTGAGTGGGTGTTCTCTTACTTTGGCTTCTTCTCATTGTAGTCCACTCTACCCACTTCTTGGTTCTTTTAACAATTCAAGCTGTCATAATATCTAAATCATCTCCAGCATCTTGATAAGACTCTAAACTAATAGGGGTATTTCTTATCTTTGTCAAATATGTATTATAATACATATTCTACCTATCATCTTCAATTCCTTCAACATTAAGGTTGACTTGATACATTTTAACTTGATCAACTGTTAATATGGCAAAAACACAGTCCCAACTTTCAAATTCATCTTTACAATCTACCCAATAGTCTTCGACCATGCTAATGTGCTTGATCACACTCCCAATCTGCAACACTTCTTGTGCATACCCATTTGGGTCAAACATGGGTCTTAAGACCTCGTACATCTCCAATCTATATTTCATCTTAAAGGCTTTCAACATGTTCTTTACATTTGAATGGGACTCACAGCTAAAAGCTCCCACCTTCATAGGGAACTAATATCCCTTCTTCTTCAAACTCCCACTCAACAAGTTCACTTGGATAGCTTGCCTCATTATCTTGATTAGCATGATCATGTCACTTGGGTACCTCAGCAAATTTAAGGGGAATCCATCAAAAGCTGCAAGATGTAAATAAGAGAAAGATGAGAATTGGATAAAATAGCTTACAAACTAACTTATTTCTACCATTGCTTTGGGACTGAATCTCCTCTCTGGGCATCCTTGACGCTCCTTGCAAATTCTCATTGTAAATGCATCATTAACCCTTATATATTCAGCATAACTATTTTCCAACTGCAAACATGGATAGAACTCATAACACTTCACATCATCAAGAAAATTTTCTATCCTTGGAAGGCTTGGCCATAACTATAGGGAAGTAGCATGTAAATCAAAAAAGAAGACATATAGGAGTTATAGAACTTTGTGGTGCTAAGAGAATTAGAAGGATTTTCACTTACCTCATGAGCCCAATCAATATATTGAGAATCTGAACAAATAACTTGCACCAAAAGGAAATATTGTTCAACAAAATTTAGAGCTTCTACCTCACCTTTCAGTCTGTGTAAGAGAACTAGAATGTCTACAATATTGGGTTTGAGATTAGTACCAAAAAAGGTCTTAGGGACCTTACTCTTGGCATTCTGTGGCTTTTGAAACCATGATCTCCTTTCTCTGGATCATCTTCTTTGCGAAAAACTCAAAGATGGCTCTAGCAATTGTCAAGTTTGAAAACTCCTCTCACTCTAGAATTCATAGGCAATTCACCACTATTTGTCTATCAATGGAGATCAAAACTATATCATCAGGTAATACGATCTGCCTGGTATTCAGATTGTAGCAATTTATGCATTCATAAATCAATTCTAGAGCTTGGATTACCACCAAGACACCAGCTACTTCCACTAGCCCACATCCTTGGAGATTCTCAATTGTGGGATGAATTGCATTTGATTTCATCCTCTTTTGAATATCTTTCATATCATAAAAATTGAGTGAAGTATCTGTGAAATTTTGCAATGTGGACTTGATTCCATTCAGCCCATCAAAACCCGCAAACCTGGTTGCCATTTTTTCTAAGAATATAATGAAATGAATGTCAAATCTAGAAGAAGAACATGATATTGAATTTGTAAATAGAAGAAATTTGAAAATTTTGTGCAATTTAATAGAATAACAATTCAAGAAAGAGCAGTTTTTTGAATAACTATTATGTTTCCATCTATATAGGAGTTTCAATTCACTTGTTGATCTTCAAAATTCATGCCATACGAATGAATTAATGGATAAATTTGTTGAAATAGTAAATTCAAGGTTCTTAACAGATAACTCAATGTCCTTTCACTGTTTCATTGGCCCAATGGTAACTTTCCATCCTTTCACACTTACTTTCCCATTTCCCATTAAGTTTTAGGAAGTTATCAATAGAGTACTCTATAAGATAATATCTGCCAGATAAAATCCTACCTAATAGATCTTTCCTATGATGATTGGATTGTTTCCATTATCCTCTTGAAGTATTTTGCATGTGAAATGTGGGTCCAATTCACTTACAAACTTAATTTTCTTTTGAATGTGAAAAATCATCCTCATGGGTTGAAAACTTGCCGAAGAGAAGACAATTTTCATTTCTCCACCCAAGCCTCTTTTCAACTCTACCTTTTCACTTATTTCTTCCTTTGAGTTCAAAGATGTCCATAAGAGTGTGAAATTTTTTTAGAGGCCCACCTTTCATTTATTTCCTTTTAAAATTTCCTCTTGTAGAAAATAGACTTCATTGGTTGAAAACCCGTTGAGGAGAAGTCAATTTTCATTTTTTTGCCAAAGAGAATTTTGAGAGTTGTAATGAGTCTTTAATACTTATCAAGGCACATAATCATAAAGGCAATAAGAATCCATCACAAGGCACATTATCTTCCTCTCATTGTAACCCATATGCATCATTTGGTGCTCTCTACAGGGAATCACCTTCATGGGTTGAAAACTTGTTGGGGAGAAGGTGAAGTTCAATTTTCTGCAAGCTTCTTCTTTTCATGGAAAATATGGTAAGCCATGAGCAAGCTCAACTTTGTGAATAATTTTTGTAGGTTGCAAGGATCTCCATTGAATTAGGTACTAAGCTACCCTTCACAACATAAAGGAAAACTACCCATTTATGAAATGTAGGGGAAGGGAAAGATGAAAAATTTGATGAAGACTCTTTCCACCTAAGGGAACTTAAAACTAGACTCAAACATACCTAGGCTTTACTAAGACACAAAATTCTCCACTTTTGTAAAATGGTTACAAGGTGAAAAGTGAGGAAATAGAATTCTTCTTATGGCTTTTATTTCGATTATTGTTCATGCAGACATTTGTTATGTGACCAAATTTTTCATAGTGATGACAAGTGGGCCTATTGTTCTTTCCCTTTTTGTTCCTTTGTTCACCACTTTTAGATGATTCTCCTTTCTTGGTAGTAGATTATCCCAATCCAACAATATCATTGTTTGATCTTTGGTGTGTTCATCAATTTTTCAAAGTACTTTATGGCTTCACTGGGCTTGTTAATCTTTTCCTTTTCTGTCTTCAATTTATTCTATAGTAGGCCATTTTGTGTTTCCAAAGTTGTAATCTAAATGTATTTCCTATTCGATTCTTGATTTGTAATCATTAGTTGGTTCAAGCTTATTTTGCATATATTGAATTCTTGATAGCTTTTGCACATCTGATGACTTCTCCTCAATTATATTAGCCAATAGTCTTTTGTCTTCTTCAATCATGACTATATGTTCCTCAAATTTATCTTTTAGTTTAGTTGTCTCATATAACAATAATGATTGAGTTTCTATTCCCTTTTCATATTCTCGACTTCTTCATTTAGGGCACTATTCTTTTCCATTGGATCTACAATTGATGCATCAAATTCATTTGTGTTTGTGTCCTCAAACAAGCCAGCAATGTCTTCTTCTTGATATTGAATGTCATTTTGTGGAATGACCAATTCATTTCTTTTCTTCAATGACTGTTGCAATTTATCTCTTTCCTCCTTGAGTTGATGTAGGACAAGTTGTATTTCAATCTTCTAGTTCTTGATAGTCTTTCTCAATTTGTATATTTCAATCTTCAAGATCTTATCTCCAAAGATGTTAAACTTTCCTTTCTAGAGAACAAAGGTTTGAAACCAATTGTTGGAAATAACAATGGGAAAGTAAGTTTTGAGAGTGGGGGAGTGAATCAACATTTAAAACTTTTACCACTAAAATATTTCACCATCATCCATCTCATAACTTAACATGTAAACTGAAATAAGTAGTCATTCATCACATCCAAAGTATGAAGTAAATCAACACACAATACATATGATTTTGGTTACCCAAAAACCCTCCAAGGAGAAGGTACAACTGGGGTGGGGATGACACCCACAAATCTTCACTACTACAGTTGTAAAGTGTGGCCAATTATGGCTATAAATTTTTTATCATAATCTATGATCTACCCTGTCAAAGGTCTTCATTGTTAAAAGCTTACAAGACTATTATGTCTCACCTTGACTAAAGGATTTAAACTCACAACTAAGTAAGAAATCTATTAGGAGAATTAAAAAATCTTTTTAGGACTACTATGTTAAGAGATTTACTCTATGTCACCTATTAAAATGATCTAGCAATTGATCCTTCAGTTAGCACCTTGCTTCTTGATGTTAGATCTCCTCTTTACTAGTTATCTCTTGATCCTCCTGATCAAATCTATCTTCTCTATCCTTTCAATATCTATCTCTATTCTTCTCAAATGGATTCTAGATTATAGTTCCACAACTTAGCCATCATTTCCACCTTGAAATTCTCTTTATGATTTCAACAGTCTTCTCCTTGTGTGTGGTGTGCTTCTTTTTCCAACTTTTTCACATGCATAATGTTATTTAGGGTTTACTTATTTTTGTAGGCACTATGGAGATTGGCTAAGTTAAAATCAATGGTTATGGTTGATCCTTATTGCAACCTAACTCTTCCCTTTATCTAATTAGCTACATATAATGGCATAAGGATTCGTAATATGACTAGATCCTTATTTCTTAATATCAAAAATTCATGTTCATGTCAGTTGAAAATGGTTTACATAGAATTTTGTGTCATAAAAATATCTATGTCAAATATTGGTAACTTGGCCTCAATAGACTCTGATGCTCAGACTTAACTGTTCTCTATATACTAATACTCAACTTCTGAATGGCTCGACACTCACTCTTGCTCAACACCTGAATCACTCAGCACACATTGTTTGCTTGGATCCTTTTATTTAGTTGGCACCTAAGTGACTTAACACACATTGACTATTAAACACATACTAGTGTGCAACCCTAACTAGTCATATTACTCAACATGTATATTTTGGAGGCCTATGCTCGGGATACACTATGCGCACAACTTACACTGATCTATGCTAGATAATGACTAAGTATTTTTTCACTACTTTTCCAAAACCACAATGAGATTAAGGATATGTCCCTTTGACATGAGTTGTAAAAACACTTTGTCATGGCATATACAATCTTATTTTATGCATAAGTCAGACAATATATCATCTCTATTCAACTTCTATACAAAATCTCAAAATCTCAAATTTTGCAAAAATGTTGTCTCCCGTATCTTATTACTCCCATTGGCTAAATTCTTCATTTCATTTTTGTAACTCCTTCTAAGTAGATATCTTCCTTGATAAAATTCTTAAAAATCTTCAAAATCTCCCTTTTTTGACACTTATGTCATGTAGGTAGTACACTGATAGTGTATTTGTCCAAAAATGGATGTTGAAGTTGCATTATGATTCCCAAAGAGGAATCCCAATTATTATTGGTTTCATATAATGATTGAATTTGTATTTCTATATTTTTTTTCATATTTTTTAGGCCTTCTTGAGTAGAAAGAGGAGAATCTTTCTCCATCAATGTTTCTAAAAATGCTAGTTCCTTCTGCATGTGCAGAGTCAACATGGGCTGAATGTTGATCAAATTTGATATGATATTTGCATCCTTCATTTGAAACTTGACAAGCCTACTATATGGCAGTAGTAATCTCAAAAAATAAATTTGACTAGTGCTAGGATATTTCTACAATGTACTACCTACTAATTGTAAATCTCCTTATAGCTGGTCAATTAACTGTTGAGTCTCTTTGGTAAAGATATCAACATCACATAATTTTTTGTATAGAGAGAAAATATTATCCAAAAATTTCTTCACATCCTCCATCTTAGTTGATAAATCAACTTGTCTTAGTGCAATGGCACTCAGCATCTTATCCATGACCTTAGTGTGAGATTTCCTTTCAGACCATTCTAATAACTTTACATTTGTCTCTATATCTTCATCCTTAATCTTATCAACTATATGTACAAGTTTCTCTAATATTGACTTAATGGAAATTTAATCTAAAATATCACAATCATCTACAAAATATCTCTAATATCATGTAGAATATATTTTTTCTTGTGCTCCCTTCTCATGGCTTGTCACCTTCATTTCCTCTATAAAGCTTCTTGAAGAACAACCATTTGTTCAAGTGTGATTTTTGTTGGATCAAACTTAGGTAGAACTATCAATTCATCTAAACTTACATCCTCAAATGATTTATTCTCATCACTCTTATGTGTGCTAGTTCCTGACCTTGATATCTACAATGGTGTAGCTTGAGTACTCGACCTCTAAAGAGTCTGACTACTGAGAGAAGGTGTAGTGACTGGTAAAGTGGCTAGTTTCTTTATGGCTACCCACTCCTCTATCTTAGTATTCATCTTATCTTCTTCCTCTTATTCAACCTTCATCTAATCTTCAATGGGTTTTAGTGAGGTGAGTGTAGGATTTACTTCATTATCCTCTTTCTCTTCATTCCCCTTATTTTAAATTATGAAAAATGTTGGTAACCTTAAGCTTAGTTGACTTGAAAGTAATGTATCTAGGGTATCTACCTCCTTTAATTCTCCTTCATCTCAATGAAAATAATAGGCATTGAAAATTTTTCTTGGTTAAGTTCACCTTATTGGTCCAGGGTTACACTTTGATCTATTGTTTGTTCATTGGAATCCTTCTCCTTAGCCTTTGCAATATATCGGGGCAGAATAGATGTGTCTTGCTATTGTGTCTCAACGGATG
Organism: Cupressus sempervirens; assembly: GCA_028749045.1. Taxonomy (NCBI): domain Eukaryota; kingdom Viridiplantae; phylum Streptophyta; class Pinopsida; order Cupressales; family Cupressaceae; genus Cupressus; species Cupressus sempervirens. The sequence continues at coordinate 319,558,817 of CM053790.1, forward strand.
CAATCTTAGCATTTTGAGATTTATCAATCCTTACCAATATAGGATTTGTGCATGGTATAATAGTATGGTGGATTCCTATTTTAGTGTCTTTAAATCTTCCCTATTCAATGGGTTTACATTCTATGTAGAGTTATCAAGTATGTCCTCAATGGTTACTAAGTATTTTTGACTCTCTTTCTCCCCATGTGTAGGGAATGGTTCTTAGCACATTGACATCATGTGCATCTTGTACATCTTCCTCAACTGTGTCATCCTAGGAAATCTCAACCTATTCTATATCATTCTTCTCTACTTCTTCTCCTTTTTGCTTTCACACTATTTCCACTGATGGTGTGGTCAACCAATAGATTGTTTTGCAAGGTAATTTTCTCTAGGTTACTATTGTCACAAAATCTTTTCTTCCTTGTCTAAAGTTTTTACCTAAGGACAACCTTGTGAAACATGGAAACAAGCTCCAAGTTATGGGATTTGAACTATGAGGTTGAGTTTCTAGAGAAGGTCAGCTTACTGTACTATTAGGATGCACTTAAACTATTCTTAAAGATAAAAGGGAGAAGGAATACATGAAAGTAACTATCTAATCTATTCTAAAGAGGTGATGTACCAAAATAGGGTGTGTAGAACAATCTGTTCCCATACATGCAGAGTACTATTATAATGATAGCCCAAAGATATATGGATTGAGACATTCTTTAATCTATTAACTACATAGAGATTAGACAACCGCATGAGTGACATAGGGAAAAAAGGCTTCATTTCTTATCATTCACAAGCTGATAGAGATACAAAAATGTACATTATAGCTATCAAAAATACATCGAAGAGAGGCATACAAAGCTTGCATAGTACATCAATGACTGAAAGAGATAATACAGGATGTCATATAATTTAGAGGCAAAGAGGGAATTTATAGTAGCATAATATCAAATCTGGCCTTATTTAGAACTTAACCAACTACGACTATGTGAATCACATGGTCATGACTTAAAATGTTCTAAGACATAATACGAAATACAAAATATAGCCAATGTTAAATCATTTCATTAAAAACCCTAGGTCAATATTAAAACATACTATTATTTGAATTTGATTTTTTGGTGAGAGGGCACTTTTGGCTAACATTTCTGGTGACTCAGAGGGGATGCAAGCCTACTTGGCATATGATCAATGATCACAAAAATATCCATTGGGATATGGAGTCTTTGAAACCATGAAACTTATCAAATTTATCACTTCTACCAATTCTAAGCTATAAAGCATGCCCTTGTACCTCTATAACTTTACAAAAAATGGAACCAGAACTCTTTGCTACAAAAAGAAAAACATATGCCCACACACTTCTTGGAAAATAGGAAAGAACAAATAGAAAACTAACTAACTATATACATGAACATTTATCTTCATCAAAAATAGGGCTTGAGATATATCCCATTTACTAGAATAGACAGAATTCCACCAACAGGTTTCCTTTATTGAAAAGCATTCGCCTGCTTAAAATTACTAATTACATAAGGGCCACTTGATAAAGTATCAAATTTTGAGTGTCTCCTTACTTTTTCTCTATCTATATCCCATTTTAACATGAGATCATGCTCCCTAAAACTTCTGACCCTAGCCTTCTTATCGAAGCTCCTCTTCATTTGTTGTTGACGTATCTCTAAAGTCCGCATTGCTTAACTTCTCTTCTCCTCTAACTCCAAATTTGTTATTCTTACATACATGGAATCACTTCTAATTAGCTCCAACTGATGGGCTAGAACAAGAGCTAGAAACTCCAATGAGATAAGACTCCTCGCTTTCCTACCATATGTTAATATAAAAGGAGAATTTCTTATAGCTCTTTTAGGTATTATTCTATTAACCCAAAGGGCAGTCTTCAATTTTTGGTGTCAACACCTTTGACTATCTTATATAGTCCTTTTGATGATTCTGATCAAATTCTTGTTAAATGACTCAACCAAGGCATTACCTTGAGGGTAGTAATTAGAAGATGTGCTTAAGTAAATACTATGATCAATTGTGCAAGTGTAAACCTGAGCTCCTATGAATGATTTTGCATTGTCGAATATTATAGTGGAAGGAGCACCAAATCTAGTTTCATTTCCATTAAGGAATTCTACAATTAAAGCCTCTGTAGAATCCTTCAAAGCTACTGCCTCTATCCACCTTGTAAAATAATATGTTGTAGCCAAAATCTACTTATGACTAGAACTAGAAGGTGGATTAATGGGACCAATAAAATATAATCCCCATTGAACAAAAGGTTGATAGGCTTGGATAGGGTGGAGTGGAAGAGCTACAAGTTTCTATTTACCTGAGAAGAAAGAAAACTTTTCACACTTCCTTACATGTTTGTAATAGTCATGGAACAAAGATGGCCAATAATAACCAACTCTCATAACCGTCACTATAGTGGTTCTTGTTGAAAAGTGGCCACCATCAAGACCATCATGAAACTCTTTAACTATCTTCTCTGCTTGATCTACATCAATACATCTTAACAAGGCTCCATTAAAGTCTCTCCTAAAAAGAACACCATCAATTATAGCATAGGGGATGGAATGCACTCTAAACTATCTTCTTTTTTCTTTATCCAACCCTTGAGGATATCCATTCCAAGCTAAGAAGGTCTTCATGTCATCTATCCAATTTCTTGAATTATCATTTCTTGCTTCTTATTGTTCTGTCAATACCATAGCAACTTCCTCATCAGGTTCGTGAGATGAGATCATCTATTTTCACAACCCCCTTCCCCTTGCCAATTTGGTAATCTAAATATCCACATCATATTCCAAGCCCCTTTCTCACTAATTTCTCTATTCAAGAAAACAACCTTGACACTTGCATGAGGAATTAATAAATAGATTTTGTTATGGGACAACAAGTGTCTAAATTTATTCAAGTCTCTTATGACCACAAGGGGCTACTTTTCTATATAGGCATACTTATTTTTATATTCTTTTAGACCTTCACCAAGGAAATCAATAGGCTACTCTTCATTTTTTCCATTTGATTGAGTTAAAATAGTAGAAATACTTGACTCACCTCCTAAGGTGTAAAAAATGAAATCCTCATCAAAATTTGGATTGATGGGAGTAGGGGCTGAAGCTATGGCTACTTTGATTTCTTCAAAACTTTCTTTCCCTTCTGTTGGTGTTTTATTTTGATGTTACCAGTACTAAAACTACTAGGTGACAAAAGGCTTAGTACCTAGATATCAATACATACACAACCTAAATAATAGCCAATTCTCATTATCACTTGCATATGCAAAGTATTAGGACCCAACTTCAATAAAACCTTAGACGGTTTTCTACTCTTTTGGCTCTGTAAAACCAGGGCGGGTGCACCCGGGGATGGTTCAAAGATGGAATAATTGTATGAGAATTATTCTTAGTTTCATTTTGATTCTCATCTCTAAATCCTTAAACATATAGGTAAATAACAGATAAACACATCCCTTGAACAGATATGGCCAAGAAATCTTCTATAGCTCTGCAGATGTTTCCAACAACAATGGCTAAATGAAGCTAAAACAATCTAGGCAGGCAAGTGCTGGCCAACTTTGAAAATCTTACAGGAAAGATAAATGAAAATTGATTTTATGATGTATTTTGAAAAAGCTAGTTATAATATACTTCTCTTTTGGCTGAAATACTCTCGATCAGTGCCTAATCCATTGGGAATTCAGAGTCAAGTAAATTCGTAGATCTAATTTGTTGCCTTGCAACGAATTTTCATCAGCAATTCTTACCAGAATTTATCATTCAAAAATCCTTATTAACACCCAAGCAACCTCATCACATTCATCAAAGCCTTTACTTAATCCATTGAATTAACAACAATAACAAATGGATGTACAGTCTTACTAAATTGCAATCAATTGCATAAGCTTTTACTCACACAACATCAAGGTAGCTCAGTATTAAAAAGGAGACAAAATTCAGAGAAGAACAGATATGGGGACAGTTCATAACTTGTATTCATTTCCTTTGAAAATGATATATCCTTTACAAAAGACCCAGAAAAACCTTCAGAGAAGAAGCACAGTTCTTTTTACATTCATCCATATCTCAGAAATTTTGACAGAAAAAGCATACTATAAATTTCTTTCCAAAAATGTTTGGACCAAAAAAGAACTAAGCACAACACTTAGTGAAAACCAAATTCGGACCCATCTTTAGCCTTGGGATCTCACTTAAATAATGTGAGATGCAACAAGCTTCAGGCTACAGTAGGTGACAGGTGTCCTTCTTTTGAAAAACAAAAAACAAGAATAACAGAAAGGTTGATTACAACAGTACTTCTTGGCGGGTCCCTTTCTGTCATGCTTCTTGGTTGTTATGATCTGTTCTCGCAATCATTCCTCATCTTCAGAGTACATATCCATAAGGTCTGCAAGTGATGTATCATCTTCTGTTACATGCAAAATCACTTTAACCTGGGGATTTTCTATGTCATCATTGCTGACTACAAGAGTAACTATTACTCTTACATCTTCCTCGTCATCTTCTCCTGACATCTGTTCACTACACTGATCTTTCCATCTGTTGAAAGTATCATCATCTGGCCAATCAAAACTTAGGGTTTCTCTTTGTATCTTTATTAAAGAATTGGCATTTTCTTCTAATTCATCAAATTCTTTTCTTATATCAGCATAATACAATTGTATCTTTACCAGCTCTTCATTTGTCTTTGCCCAAAACCAACAGCCAGTCTCACTGATGATGTTTGTTATTCTGTTATCAAATAATTCATCCATTTCTTTTTTCCATTTGTCCTTTTCCTTTTCTGTATCAACAGTTTCTAAGGCACAAGGAAATAGGGTGAATTTTTTAGCAAGATATCTTGAAAAACAGAGTGTCAATTTCCTCTGTAAAGAATCTCTTTTATTTTCAAAATTATCTAATTGATTTAATAAATCAAAAATTCTTTCAACCTGATGATAAGGCATTTGAACTGCAGAGATACAAACAATTGTAACATCATTATTCCTCTGTCTCCACTTCTGTGCAAGAGAGTCTAGTCCATTCTTTCCTTTATTTAACTCATCTATGAGGGTTACAATCCTGGTCAGCTGGTCATAAAAATCTGACCATTGTATTTTATCCCTCAAGTATGTCAAACCCTGCTTCCATTTCTCTTCCTGCTGATTTCTAAATTCTATCTGCCACTCATGTAATTTGGTTTTTTCTGCTTCAAACTCCTCTGCAGTATAGAATTGGGGTCTTTCAGGGGTGTCAGGTATCTCAATAATAGGGGTTAATCCCATAGATGACTATGGGGGATATGCAATTCTCAATGTACTGGATTCTCCCACTTTTCTCTTTCCAAGTACCTTTTCCAGTTGAGATATCATGTTTTCTAACTCAATTCTCCTCTTCACCTCTTGATTATAGGCTTCCACCACTACTTCATATTTATTATGCATATCCATCATTTCCCTCTCTTCTCTTTCTGCAGTAGCTAGGGAAAATTTAGAATAATCCACATTCATGTGGGCTGCCTGTACATTTGAAGTGTCAGCAACTCTTCTTACAATGATACTCCCTATCAATCCTGAGTCATCAGGCTGTGATGAAGTAACTCTGGATCCTCTTCTCAGGGACCACATAACAAGGGCAGCTTGATCATTGCTGAATGCTGTACCCAAGAATTCCTCTTTATTCGGATCCTAGAGTCCTAAATTATTTGAAACAGAATTAAAAACTAATGCGTTAGCAATGTCCCAATTGGGCAATAATAAAACATTAGCATTTTTTACCATCTGTCTTCCCTCATCAGGGGTTATATTTTGGAACTCTTGAACCATTTGTTCCTTTATTAGATTTTGAATGGAGGTCTCATCCATTTCTGGATGTTCTGCTCTCATATTATTGCACCTTGGCTCAAAAATGTGCATGTTTACTCTCCACGCAAACTGATGGAAAGCCCTAGATCTTACAAAATTGTTATCAGACAAAAAATGCTGACTGGCTTGTTCCAAAACAGGGTCCAATTCCCTTCCTCTGAAATCTACTGTAGTTAATTCAAAACTTGGTACAGGGGTTTCCTGAGGGTTCCCTTCATCAATCTCTGCTTGTGTAACAAAAATTTCTCCTTGTGACCCCATTTGTTCAAATTGCTCACTGGTGAGTTGTTCTTCCTCAACTCTTATTGGGGTTTGAGAAGGTGAGTCACCTTCATCAGGGGATTCTTCCTCCCTTATTATTCTCCTTCTTTTGGGGGAAGGTTCAGGGGGTCTTTCTTCTAGGACAGTGCTGGAAGATCCAACAATCTGTTTTTCTTTATGCACAACGGGCACCTACTGTCGGACAATAGTATATCCTATTCTCTTCCGTACCACCAGTGGACCTATTCCAATGTTGGGAGTGAAACCCAATTTTCTCATAATTTCTCTGGCTTTATCTGGAAAAGAATTAATAAAATGTTGTTTCTTCTCATTCATTACCTCCATTATCTCAGAGAAATTACTCATGAGCTTATGTACTTTATCTGCATTGTTTACAGCATTACTAAGAGGACTGAAATTTTTATCAAAACAATTAATGAATTCCAAAACTTTTGAATAGACTCTCCATTTTTCTTTCTTTATTTCTTGCTCATGGAGAGAATATTCATTTCTTATTACATCTTCTGGAAAATAGAATTCATGCTGAACTGGACGCAGCTTGATTCTCAATCTAAGGGCAGAGTTAAAGAAACCTTCTGTATCACAAAAACAAGAATGAGACACTGCCATTTTGTATTGATCCAAAAATTTATGGAGAAAGGCCAACCCTTCTTTAGTTATCACAAATTGGTGGGCTATAGTACAAGTAGGAAAAATTGATCCTGTCCCCCTTTTGTGCAAAAAGGCCTCCTCCACTCCTCCCAACTGCCACAAAAATTCAGCTATCCCTACCTTCAAGGGTACCTTCAAGGGTAACACATGGGGTGTTCCTTTGAAACCATAGACCCTGATGACCGTTGAGACTAAATATGGGATAATATCTCCCCAATTATGTGAAACTTTTAGACTGTGGGTTTTGTCCATAGGCCTGATAAGGTGCATTAATGCCTTAGGGATTCTGGGATTGTCACTCAATAAGAGGCATCTTAGTTTGGAGGCAAAGTGCCTATCAAATCTAACGAAGCTAGCATTTTCTGCTTCCCAGGTCATGTCTGCACTCCATAATTGGACTGGTAGTGCTTCCCCTTCTTGTTCTCTATTTAAAACCATTTCTTTACCAAAATAAGTGGCCCCTTTAAAAAGAAACATATGCATCAGTAAGGAATACTGACCCCAAACCTTTTCCACCTTGCCCTGTGCAATCCCCACCAATCCATGATGGATCTCATTTGCCAAGTAAGATGCAAAATCAAAAATTATTTCCACACCAAAAGAAGAGATTTGGGTGATCATATACATGAAGCTCACCGGAATAAAGTCTTCTTCGCCCTCTCCGAAGACTCTGCATAGGGTCCTATATATCTCGGCTGCCCTGGCATTAAAACATGATTTCTTGAAGGGCTTTTTAGAAGATGATGTTATGGTTGGGAGGCCTCCAATTCGGCCTATGTGGGCTTTCAGTGCACCCTGTCTAACTACATCCCTCTTGGATATATATTCTTTTTCTAAATCTATCAGATTAATGGGCACATGATACATGGTGAGGGGTCCCAGACTGAATACCTTCCTAATCTCCTCGGGACTGATGGTAACTAAAGCCTCACCATCTATTCTCCTCACTACCTTGGTGGCTTGGTCATAGTTTTTTGCTATGGCTTCAAGCAGGTCAAAATCCATAAACACGCTGGGAACAACAAGCTTCCCAAGATCAAAATTCCAAATGTTGGCATGAGGGGCATATAACTTTCTCTCTGCAAACCATTTCTTGAATAAACTCAAACCAGTTTGATCAGTTTGAGCATCCCGGACCCAATTACCCTTATCATACAATCCATCAGCTACCCTAAGCCGAGGATTGAGTGAGGTTAACCTCTTAACTTGCACCGTTTCTACAGTGGACTCAGGAAGTAACTCAAGCAAATCATCATGCACATTTCTATCCAGGTAGTTTACTACTCCTGTAAATCCCTTCTTAGGAGGCATCTTGGGCTATCCTCTTTAAAACTTAAAAGCTCACAAAGATGATGGCAGTTTTACTTACTTGAATTCTGTCTCAATTCTCCTCTGTATTCCTGCAAAATTTCAGCGAACAGATAACTTGACAATTTCTTATCAACCTTGGCATGCTTTTCTTTCAGTAATAGCTTCTGCACAAGAATGGCTTCAAATCTTTTCTCGCGTGAAATGAAACTGATGCAATCTCTCTGTATTATACTCTGTTTTTTCTCACGGACGAAGCTTTCTTGTCTAATTAATACAGAGAGTGGCACTACATTTTTTATTTAAAACTGCGCCGTTGATCTTCAAAGATCCTACGATCATGCGGTACAAAGAGAACAACTAGGAGTTATACTTGCCATGTCAGTTATATTACCCAATGAGAGCTTGCCATGTACATAATTCTTTCTTTTGATGGCGCTTACCTTTAAACCCACTGACGATGGAGAACACATGTCAGCATGTCGCTATTTCGTTATGCATAAAGAACTAGCACCTTGCCATGACGAGGCGGCGACAACCGTTGATCGGACCAAGAAATGATCGAACGATACGCTACAGGACTTCTTAAGAAAGAAGGAGGTGGGCCCATCTCACTATGTCGCTGTAATTATCTTCCTTGCAACTCTTCATAACGAGATAGCGAGCTCCGTTGATTCACTTCAAGCTGACGTTCCAGATTTCTTGTACATTTAGTCAGGTAGGCATTAATGAGAATCGGATCTCTGCATAGCTAGCACATGTCAAATTTTATCAGTCACCTGTCATTACACGTCATCATAGATCTTGCCGATCTTTTACCATTTTACGGGGCCTCGCTAACTCGCTAACGGTGAAGCACCTCAATTTTTCGATAGCGAGGTAGCGAGCTTCGGCACTTTAAAGGATTCCGTGCCAAAAAAAGCAAGGGGGTACTCGGTAATTACTTCTGTTAATTAAAACTGATTCTGACAACAGTATTTATGACAGGTCATGCCACCTAGTGTAATTATGACACAAGCAAGATGCAATGTCATCATTTTCAGATTTTCACGTGGCCTCGCTACTTCGCTAACGGTGAAGTGCCTGAATTTTCTGATAGCGAGGTGGCGGAACTTCCAGAAAAATCAACATTCCGGCTCTGATGTCATATATTCTAGTGGGTCCTTTTCCCCCTTTTTATGGTGAATTGCTAAGTGTACCTGCACAATAAAGCAATTAAATAGAAAATCTCCGATCGCCGCACCTTCACTTCATGGTCCCACCGCTCACAAACTCAATACTCGCTATCTCGCTATACTTAATGAGCATGCAACTTTCAATAGCGAGGTAACGCCAGCGGTAGATCTAATCGGATCTGACGGTTGGGACAAACAGGAAAAAGGTAACCCGGGAGAAAGGAAAAGGAATACGGAAGCATATTCGCTTCTTTTGAATTTTGAAAATTTCGCGCCCGACCATTTATAAATAGAGATGAATATAGGGCTTATATGGCGAATATTTCTTACAGATGGTTTATCCAAAACCTTATACTTCACTTAGACATAGAACATCTGACTTTTCTATGGTTTAACTGAAAATTTTTTACTGCAGAAAAAGTCAAACCAACACCTTCCTTGGTTCATGATAAGACCATATCCTTTTTAAGCATTGTTGTAAGAGGTTTTACCATGGTATCTAGATTAGGAATAAATATTCTCACAAAATTTATCCTACAAAGAAACTTTTGCAGACCTTTTTGTGAGTAGAAAGAGAAATGGAAAGTATTGCCTTTTTTCTTTTTGGATCAATAGTTAAACCATCTTTAGATACAATATGTCCTAATACCTTCCCTTGATTTGTAGCAAAGACACATTTTCTTGGATTCAAAGATACTCCATACTCTCTATATCTTATAAAGACTTGTCTGAGATGACCAAAATGTTTTGCTACATCTTTTGAATATATTGTGATATCATCAAGGTAGACCAACAGAAACCTTTCAATCATATTTTTGAAGGTCGTCTCCATTGCCTTTTGAAATGTGGCACCTAAATTTGTTAGTACAAAAGGCATTTTACTATAGGCATAGGTGTGCCATTTGGTAGTGAAAGCAATTTTATATCTATCAATTTCTTTGACTTACACCTAGTTATAACCCAAGAATCCATCCAAGAAGGAGAATCTCTTTAAACTAGTAATCATGGACAATATTTGTTCCATGGAAGGGAGGGGATGATGATATTTTAGGGAGGATTGGTTAAGATCTCTAAAATCTACACATAGTCTAATTTCTCCATACTTTTTTCTAACAAGAACAAGGTTTTCCACCCAAGAGGAGTGCTTGATAAGGAAAATAATATTGGCCTTGATTAATTTGGACAGCCCATTTCTCATTAGTGGCTCAATCTTTGGATTTACTAGTCTCTATTTTTGCTTAGTAGGTTTGAAATTATCCATTAGATCTATAGTATGTTGAAATAGACTAGGGTCAAAACCCTTTAAATCATCATATGTCCAAGAAAATATATCATTAAATTCTTGACATAGATGTACAAAACTTTATTGCTTAGTTTTAGAACATACCTTTGCCATGTTTAGTGTCCTTCCATTAGCAACTGTAACTCGCATATGATCTCCTTTGTTTGTAGCAAGATTCATGCCTCTATCCCTTGCTTGATTATCAGGATTGAAGACAGTCTCTAAGGTAATGAGACCCTTAGGTAACTTATTGGAGTTGAGGTTGATGATTTGATCAAAATATTGGTCATGCAACCTTGACTAATTTCTATCCAAGAACTCTACTTCCTTCTACAAGAAATCCAGAATTTGTGCATCAGATTCAAAGACCTACAAATTAATATTATTATCAGGGACAATGAGTCTAGCCACCACCTTAATCTTATACCTCTTCTCATCTTTGAGGCTTCTTGGGACATCATAAGATGCACCCACTACTACAAGTCTATCATCATGTCTATTTCATCTTTTAGGGATGCTCTTAATATTAAATGCACTAAAACCTTCAAGAAAATCCCATACCCTATGTTTATAAGACCTGAGAAAACCATTATTAGTAACATTTTGATTCCTCTCTTGATTTGCCACCAACTCACTATCTCCATGTATGCTTAATGCTTTAATTCCTCTTTTTTGAGGAAGAGATCTTGAATCGATGCCTTATCTTTGGACACATTATTGGTACAACTAAATTGAAGCCTAAATGAGAAGTAGTATCTTTTTAGTGTAGGAGAAACCAACATCACACTAGCCCTTGATCCATTTTAATTTCTTGATCCATCAAAATACATACTCCATATCCCACTTGTGTCTCCTTTGATTTTCATTAAGTTGGGGATAAGAGCATCCTTTTTTGATATACAATAGGTGCCAAGACCTATCTCCAAGTTTTCTAATATAGGATAAAACTGATATGCATTAGCCCACTCATCCAAGAGGAAATCAAGTGTATTAGCTAAAGGAGTGGAAGGCTCATTTGCTATATCATTTTCATCTATTTTTAGGATGGTCCAATTCATATTAATGACACTAGGAGTGTAGGACTCAATATGATGGAGGAATAATGGTTCTTCTCTAATTGAATCTTTGGTTAAATATCTAGTTCCAAAAAATATATATGACCAATTAGAAGATACGTAACCACCTATTTGGGTAGTGAAATCTCTTGAAAGACAAATGGAAAAGTGTGGTTTAACCTCAGCAATTGATATATCTTGAACTACAATACAACCCAAGCATACATGTAAGGTCATTTCAACATTTATAAGGATGCATATAGTCTTGATAGTACTATACTCTAACTACAATACATCCTTGACAATAGGTTCATATTTTACCTCTAAAATATCAGTAACACATTTGGGCATTATTGAACTACCAACCCCTGAATCAATCATGTAGTTGTGGACTAGCTTATCTCCTACAATTAGAGAAACATAAAATGGAGGAGGTCTAACATTTTTGCTTATTTCTACTTCCTTTGATGGTTATGCCAAACTCACATCATTCTCCATGCTAGGTGGTTGATCTATGAGTTTAATGCTTTCCAATTCTTGTTGCAGCAACATCCTTTGTGATGGTACAGTAGTTACAACATCTCACATAGAAATTTTCACATTCATCTTCTTTATCTTCTCTACCACACTGAAAGAAGAATTATATGTTCTTATAGAAGTCCTAGAAGTAGAAGATTGAGGTGGAACAACCTAAGGGTTATTCACATCTCCTCTACTTTCATTCTACCTTTGTTGCTAAGGGACATGAGGTACTGCACCTGATGTGAAAGTTTTATTAGGAGGTTTAGGAGAAACCTCTTTCACAACTCTTCTCTTGCTCCTAGTATTGTAAGCACAAGAATCCTAGTTTACATTACCATGCTCTTCCACTAGGTGGTTCATAAAAGAGAAACCATTCTATTGAAAGGTATCAACAGGTTAATTAGCATTGTGTTGCTAAGAAACTACTCGCTCTAGTACAGTCAAAGCCAAGCAAGATTATGCCTTATGAAACATGCAATATCCATATGAGTAGTTATAAGAAGGCCAAAAATATTGATCTTGGGCAAGGTTGTTTTAAGGGACTAAAGCCCTATTTAGGTTGGTGTTTGAAGATTGGGGGTGGTTGATAGGTCTATTTTGATTGTAGGGGACATGACCTTGGTTCGAAGGTCTACCATGAATGGGACCTTGACTTTGGAGTTGGAGAAGCTTTTTATTTTGAGCTTGCTACCTCTTCATAATCACCAACTCAGTTCCCATCTTTTGTACTATTGTACTAGTGTCTTCCATCTTCCTTTCTTGATCTTATATCCTCTTATCTACATTCTGCATTAGTGTCTGCATCATGGCCTTGATCCTATCAAATCCATTAGAGGATGTGGAGGCTATTGGGACCATAGCAAGAGGCTAATTTATAGAAGAGACATGAATAGGGGCTACAGTAGGCTAATGATTAGGCATGTCAGGGACGAAAGACATTAGGGCCTTTGGAGCTAACTTCCCTTCATATATCCAAAAAGTATTTCAACTCTTATGACAACCTCATAAGCATGTCCCCTCCCATAGATTGTAGAGTGGTAGCAATATCACTATTGAAAACTCTAAGATAATACAAGAATACATTACCAAGAGAGGGCTTCACTACAATAGATATTCTATCCCATGTCTTCTAAAATCTATAATTGAAATTAGTCATACATTCATGGGGGGGCCTTTTGATAGTTGTTAGTTGTTTCAAAAGTGATAGGTGATCACTTTTTTCTTCAAAATGTTTCCATAGGGCTGCCACTAACCCATTCCAATCAGCAATAGAGTTGTGCGGAAAACCTCTATACCATTGCAGTACCTTTCCTTTCAAGGATGAGGCTAGAAGCCTAATTGCTACATCATCCTCTATGATGCCATGAATATTGCAAACATTAGACACCTCTTGAATATGTTCAACAAGGGAGATGGAGGTTTTACTAGTAAACTCAAGTACACTTTTAGGTGTTAATACTAGTATGTCATGTCTTTTGGATAATAGAAGGGGAATCCCACCAATTAAAGGTGGTGAAAGCATGAACTCTAGCCAAGTAAACAAGTGATCTATTAATATGAGTGAATGGTATCCTAGGTTGAGACCTAACAATAGGAGGAGTGGAGATAGATCTTTTAGGGGTATGTGTTACTACTATACTCCTAGCTAGTGATAAAGATACCCTATCCTTTCTTCTTGGATTAGAAAAAGAAAGCTCTTGATAGTGAATGTTACCTTTGGAAGATTCTCTTGTATGTTTCTTGGGCATGAATCACAACAACTTTGGTTTGGAAACTAGATTGTGTTTGAAGGTAGAGTTGCTAAGTACTTTGGAACAAATGAGCCTCCTAAAGGAACAATACTGAAGGTAGTATTATCCCCTTATCATGAACATGTAACCTTTCTTTGATGCTAATAAACTTTAAATGTTTTAATATGTTGTCCCACCAAGCATGCCAAAAATTGTTTCCAAAAAAGCTTGAACCCTTGTCCAAAGTTTTTACATAAGGACAACCTTGTAAAACATGGAAACAACCTCCAAGTTGTGGGGAAGGAAGGAATACATGAAAGTAACTACCTAATATATTCTAACAAGGTGATGCACCAAAATAGGGTGTTTAGAAAAATATTTTCCCATACATGCATTGTGCTATTATTATAATAGCCCAAAGATATTATGGATTTAGGCTTGCTTTAATCCATTAGCTACATAAAGATCAAACAACCACATGAGTGACAGAAGGAAAAAATTCTTCACTTCTTATCATACATGGGCCAATAGAGATACATAAATGTAGATTATAGATATCCATAACACATTAAAGAGAGCTAGACAAATATTTCATAGTACATCATTAGCTCAAAGAGAAAAGAGATAAGACAAGATGTCATATAATTCAGAGGCAAAGAGGGAATTTACAGTAGCATGCCAAGGCAATACCAAAGACATAGAGAAGATCTGACCCTAAGAAAGAGTGCAAAATTTTCTTTAATAGTGGAAGCATAACTTAGATATATTCTATCATTAGATACAATTCAACCACTACAATCAAATTTATAGAGATTAACAACCATGAAACTGGAAAGATTTGACCACAGTGCAAATACATATTTGCAGAGATCACTTCCTCACCAAACAAGGCTCTAAGAGGTTAGGAATGATAGTTATTAGCTTCTAACTGAATGGATGTAGAGCATCTCTTTGCATTTATTAGGCCTAGGGAATGATGAAAGTAGTTGCAGGAGATTAGAAAGATCAGATTCATCATCAAGGAACTACTCCCACTATCATCAACTTGCCAAATCAACCGTGTTATTTGGTCAACTAGAGTTATCCATCAAGCCTTTCCATGTGGACCAAACATCTCTTAGCATTTTATCACTCTAGCAGTATTCAATTTTATATCTTATGTTTGATCACCTATGATCGTAGCTTTACCACCACCTTTCCTTAATAATGGTTTGCACTTGTGGAACCATGACCCATTGATTATCGCTACTTCATAGTCCACCTCTAGAATTTTCCATTAAATATCATGACCCTATGAAGACTAAGATTCTAAATGCATCCACTTTGTTTCTACCTTAACCAAGGTTCACCCTTTAATCCTTTTGACCAAATGAAACAAGGGGAATCATTTGATCACAACTCAAACTTTAGCTACCTCCTAACCCATTGTGATTAGGTGCTAGCCATAGATCTAAAAGATCTAATGGTGCAAAATGTGTCTTTGAAAATATTGAAGATTTACCCCTCTTTGCACTGTCGCAACTTAAACCATAGCATGTTAATATAACTGTGTGACTAGGCAAAAACAAAGAAAATGCACCTTCACTATCCCAACCTTGGTTAAGCTAGTACACTCTACAATGATGTGAACATAAAACAATCAGACCTCCACTATTTTGACCTTAGTTAGCACTTAACCAACTATTAATATGTGAATTGCATGGCCATGACTTAAAACTTTCTAAGACATAATATAAAATAAGGAATATAGCCAATGTTAAATCATGTCATAAAAACCCTAGGTGATCGTTAAAATAGACTATTATTTGAATTTGATTTTTTGGTCGGAGGGCACTTTTGGCTAATGGTTACCACCTCTTAAACTCTACTTCTCAAAATGTGAAAGGCTTTGTATTTAGGATAAAATGTCCCTTTGTGTTTCTCTACATCCTTTGTGATCTATTTCTTATCAAATTTAGGCATAACTTGAGCTAAAGTAGCCTCCCTAAATTGTTGTTTAGTCTCCATACTAAACTTCCATCTATGCTCAACTCTTTCATATAAGTTTTTGGGTAATGACTTAGCAATTTCTAATGAAGTGGTCTTAAATGTGGCCATCATATAAGAAATATCCTCTTCAATATTATGCATATCTCCATTATCTAACTTATCAAAATCATTATGGTGAAAACATGACAAATCTACATTACTCTTTATATTATTATCACATAGGTTTTCAATATCATATGAAGGATTGTGGCTTAGCACTTGGAATTGACTTTTATCAACATATTTATTTCTTTCCTCATCTAATTCATCCTAAAGTTTAAACTTCTTCTCAATCTCTTAGCAAGTATGTTTAGCTCTACTATGTGATCCTTCTTTTTTTCTTTTGTTGATTGTTCTTTCTTATCTTTTATAGTGGCAACCCTTGCACTTGACCTTGTCAAAGGTGCAACTAACTTCTGTTGTTCCTTCTTTGCCACTTTCTTTGGTTTCTCAACTTTCTTTTGTGGTGCCTTCCTCTTATGCTTAGTTTTCTTTGGTTCTTGCTTGACTTCCTCTTCACCCTATGATGGTTGATCTTCTCCTTGTCCTTGTGTAATCTATAAAGGTCCTTGACCTTCATCTTCTTCTTCTTCTCCTCCTTCACCAGACTTTTCTTTCAATTTCTTCACCATCTTGTTCTTCTTCCTAGTGATGGTGGTAGTTTACAAGTCTATGGTGATCCTTGACTTGGCTTTGTCATAATTCTTAAAGGGTGTAGAATCCTTGTCAATTTGTTCTACCAACAATGTAGTGAAGGTTGTTGATGCATCATCAACATTATTTTGATATGGTAATGGTCTCAACCATCTAACCCTTGGAATAACTACTTGAACATAGCTATAGTCTGCATCTACTAGGAAAAAAACATCATTGTAATGTTGTTTCACTAGAGACATAGGAATTATTTATCTTTGCTTCATGGACTTCTTAAAATCTTCAAAATAGCTAGTCATTATTTAATCAACATTTTCTCCTAATTTCTCAATGAATTCAACTATTTGTTGGGTGACAGAATGATTAATCTTCCAAGATACCTTACCAAATGTAGGAAATGTATTGTTCACAAAAAAGAATGGGTAGACAATGAGTGAACCAAACTTACATGAATAACTCTTTACCTTTTTGATAGCTTCTTGGTTTTCTGATAGTAGTTGAAGCTATGGATCATAGGAAGCTAGCTCATAGGAATGGTCTTGTTTAACAAATTGTAACCTAGGTCAACAACAATGAATAATACACTATTGAGTTGGTTTGACTAGTAGAATTTTTGTGCTATCACTCTCACTATGAATGAAATAATAGAGTCTTTAATTGTATCAATTGACATTCCCCTCTTTTTCCATACAAATCTAGTATTCTTCTCAATTACTTATTTTTCATCACTCCTCAATGTCTTTGACCTTCCTAGGTTAGGATATGTTAGCATGAATGCTGATGATACTACTTTGAGGAGTATCTTGAGTAATGGGTAGTATTCACATGTTGCATTTATGACTATTTTTTTCATTGATGTCAACATAGCATGGTTTTTGTAAAGATTGGTTGAGTAGTCGACAAAGATCTCGATAGTATGGACAATGGTTTGATTTATATGTCATGTGTAGCTATGGACATGTTCAACATAGTATCCTAATGATGTGGTCAAGTGCCTAGAGTCTAAGTCAAAGATGTATGCAAGATTTACCTAATATACAGAGAGTAGTTTAGAGATAGAGTATTGGGAAAATAGTTCCTCATGACTGTTGGCTATCTTACATTTGAAATGTAATGAAGAGATGCATAGTCAAGAAGTGATAGAGGTCAATTAGCTAATGACATCAATAAGTGTGCAAGCCTTAGTATCACACATGTGAAGTTTCGTATATGTTGTGAGTCGATGGTGCTATTGTAATTTTAATTAATTAATTATTTTAATAATAATTAATTGGCAAAGTCTCAAAGATGACTCAAGGAATTATTATGAAGATATGGTATAAAGGAAAGATATTTTCCTTGATTTTAATGTTTCTACAAGTATAGTGATCATCATAAGAAGTCAAAGTTTGAAAAGATGCAGAATGCTTATTGAATGCATGTAAGAAATCCAAGGGATTATTGGATGTGAGATTTGTGATCTAGTTACAAGATTACAAGGAATAGAGGTCTAGTTGATAGGACAAAAAAAGACAAAGGAAAAATATAGTACCAATTCTATTATCTTGCAAGAAAAAATACAAAGATCATTTGGACACAAGGTTCATTGGTCTTGCCCTTGAAGTTATTTGGGCAATGGGTCCAACTATCTTCCACAACTCTTAATAGGGCTGGTACAACTCCTAACATGGTTGGATTCTCCTAATAGGGACTCATATGTATTGAATGTTGTAACAGACTCCTAATAGGGTCTATCCTCTAACAAGGAATATTTATATTAGTACATCATCTTGTGGATACCATCCCCACTAGGGTTTTTCCTCTTATCAAGATTTTTGCTAGTTAACATATCTGGTGTTATTATGTATGAGTATCTTATGAGTATCTTGTGGTGGTTTTAGTTTATATTTCTCATATGGTTAATATTGTTTAAGGTGGATAATTGTGATATTTCTTGGATAATGGATTCACACCTCCCCCCCAAACCCCCACCTCTCAGTTAAATCAGCAGTTTATATATTCTAACAATTGGTATTAGGGCTTTAGGTCCTTGAAGGAAAAGCTTAATAGCTTTGGGAGATCAATAGTGAATCTTTTTAGAAAAGGTAGTCCTAGATTTGATGGACCCAACTATGATAGTTGGAAGGAGAAGATGAAGACTCATCTATTGTGTATGGGTCTGGGATATTGGATCTTGACAAAGAGTCAAAACACAATCATTGAAGAACAACTCTTCCAAAGAATGAATACAGTCAAGTAAATTCACTTGTAAATTCTCATGGAATTAAGAAAGATTTAGAATCTAGTTTTGAAGTTGATGATCATGCAAAGAGAATGAGAATACAGAATTGGATATATACATTTCAAGATGTTAGAATGATGGAAGATGAATTTGTAAGAATTCATATTGGTAGAATATCAAAAATGGCTATAGGAATTCAATGTCATGGTGGAACCAAGAAAGATGATGAAGTCATATGGAAGATCTTGAAAATTTTGATACCACAATTCAAGCTGATAGCTCAGATAATTCAGCTAGTAATGCTCTACACTAAGTATTTCACAAAGGAAACATTACTTGGAAGATCAGAATCAGAAGAAGTAGATCTGAGATAATCTAGCAAACTTGTAGGAGTTAAAATAACCTTTAGTGCCCTAAAAATTCAACCTAATTTTACAAGGAATGAAAATACCTATGGATATTTTGTTGCTAGCAAAAGAGATAATGAAGACAAGAAGATTGAGGAAGGAATAGCCCTTCTGGTGAAAAGAGAAAAAGATGGTATGAAAATATTTAAATGTTGGACTTGTAATGAATATGGTCATTATGGATCTAAATGTCCTTAAAGAGAGAAAAAGTATAAGGGAAATTTTAACCCTAGAAGAGATAGTAATAGAAATTTATTGTATGAAAATGAAGATGAAGAATCTAATGATAAAGGTCAAAGTGAAAATGATGATGAATTAGGATTTGTAGCTATCAAGGAGGATGATCTTGATAGAGAAATTAGAGAAGAAAGAGCTCTAGTTACCTAAGTGGAAAAGAAGTCTAATTAGATAATTGATAGTAGTTGTTCACATTACATGACTGGCAATATGAATAATTTTGTTAAGTTCAAGAATCATGATGAAGGTATTGTTAGAGTTGGTAACAATAAAATCTATCATATAATAGTAATTGGATCCATTATTCTTGATGACCTAAAATTAAAACTAATGATTTATATTTTGTTTACGAATTGAAGCATAACCTCTTGAGTTTTGAATAATTGGTGGATAAGGGTTATATGTTGCAGTTCACTAAGAAGACCTTCTCTATCAAAGATAGAGAGGGTAAGATGATTGGAAGTGGCACAAAATCCAAAGGTAATGCATCTTAGTTGAATCCTACTAAGATGAAATGTTTGGTAGATAAAGTGCATAACATTTTTTTTGTGGCATAGAAGAATGTGTCACATAAAATTTGATAATATTTTGAAGGTCAATAGCACTTTTGCACTCACAGACTTGCCTAAGATTGTTAAGACTACTTATGTTGTGTGTAAGGAATGTATTTTGGAAAAGCAAAAGAAAGTATCATTCCCTAGCAAGAAATTCATGACCACAGAGAAGATGGAGATCATTCACACAAATATGAGTGGTCCTTCTAAGGAAAGAGGATTCTAATGTGAAAGGTATTTTATGATTTTTATTGATGATTTTACTAGACAGATGTGGATAGCATTTCTTAAATAGATATCTGAAGCTTTTGAGAAGTTTAAGATATTTAAGAATAGAGTTGAGAATGAATTTGATGTTAAGATAAAGTTTCTAAGATTTGATAGAGGAGGAGATTTTACTTCTAGAGAATTTAAGATATTTTGTGAAGAAAATGGAATCAAAAGATAGCTATCTACACCTAGAGCACCTAAGAAAAATGGGATTGCTAAAAGAAGAATAAATCTATAGTAGAAGCAGCAAGAGTGATGTTGTTTGAGAATGATGTTTCTAAGGCATTCTGAATAGAAGCAGTCAATACAACAATATATACTCTAAATAGAGTACATATCAGAAAAGGTATGGAAAAGACACCTTATGAACTATGGTTTGGACATTCACCATTAGTCAAGTATTTCAGAATATTTGGGAAAAAATGTTATATTAAGAGAGATGATGACATTGGTAAGTTTGATCCAAGAAGCAATGAAGTTATGTTTCATGGCTATTCATTGAAAAACAAGGCTGATAGATGTTTCAAATATAGAACTAAGATAATAGTTGAATGTGCAAATGTAAGAATTGATGAAAAGTTAGGAACTAAAGAAAAGAAGGTATATTATAATTCAAATGAAGAAGAGAATAAGTCTAGAATTGTTAGACAGTAGAATGCTGAAGTTTTCTTTAAGCCTAACAATGACTTGCAAAAGGATGTGCTAACTTTTGAGCATAGAGGAGAATAGAGTTCTAAAACTAGAGAAGAGATAAGAGTTTAGATGTCAACTTCCACCTCTAATATGAATCTAATAAAGAATTACCCTCCTAAGTAGATAATTGGAAGTAAAGATAAAGGTGTGATGACAAGGAACAGAGTAAATGAGGAGATATGTTTGATATCTCAAGTTGAACCTAAGAGCACAGATGAAGTAGTTAAAGATGATCACTAGATCCAAGAAATGAAGGAAGATTTGGATTAGATAGTGAAGAATGATACATGGAAGTTAGTTCCTAGACAAAAAGACAAAAATGTGATAGGAACAAAGTGGGTATTTAGAAATAAGATGAGTGAGCAAGGCAAAGTTGTGAGGAACAAAGCTAGACTTGTATGCAAGGAGTATTCATAGCAAGAAGGAATATATTATGAGGAAACATATGCACCTATAGCCAGAATGGAAGTAGTAAGGATGCCCCTAGCTTATGTAGTGAATAAGAAGTTCAAGGTTTATTAGATGGATGTTAAATCAACCTTTCTCAATGGAGAAATTGAAGAAGATGTTTATATTGAGAAGTATGAAGATTTTCCTTTATCAAAAGATAAAGACTTGGTATAAATATTGAATAAATCTATTTATGGTTTGAAGAAAGCACTAAGAACTTGGTATGTGAGATTGGACAATTACTTGGCAAAGCTTGGATTTGATAAAGGCATGACAGACAATAACTTGTATTTGAAAGAAGTTGAAAATAGTTTGTTGATTATTGTAATATTTTTTGATGACATCATTTTTGGAGGCAATGATGAAGCTAGTGATAAATTTTTTGAAGAGATTAAGAATGAATTTTAAATGAGCATGATAGGAGAAATGAAGTTTTTCCTAGGATTGTAGATTGTGGAGACTAGTGATGGTATATTCATTTCACAAGATAAGTACCTAAAAGATTTGTTGAAAAGGTTTGGTTTGGAAATTTGTAAACATGTTAGTACACCCATGATAATTAGTCACATGTTATCCAACAAAGATGAGATGCTTGCAATAGAATAGATGAAGTATAGATCCATGATTGGAGGTTTGTAGTATCTAACTCACACCAAACCAGATTTAAAAAAAATGCAATTGGCATTGTAGCTAGATTTCAAGTTGATCTTAAGGAATATCATTTTTCTATAGTAAAGAGAATATTCAGATATCTAAAAGGGACATTTGATTATAGAATTTTGTATGATAGATTGAGTGATTTTACTCTATGCGCATATACTAATGTAGATTGGGCAGGCAATATGGATGATAGAAAGAGCACCTATGGAGAAGCATTCTCTCTTAGAGGAAGATTAGTTTCTTGGTTAAGGAAGAAGCAAGATTGTATCTCTTAGAGTATAGCTAAGGCAAAGTATGTTGCAGTAGCAAATAACTATAATCAAGTTATGTGGATGAAGCAGATGTTGAAGGATATTAGAATTGAGATTGAAGAACCTGTTATAATTTACTATAATAACACAAGTACAATGAGTACATCTAAGAATATTTTGTTGCATTCTAAGACTAAGCATATATCTATTAAGTATCATGTGCTGAGAGATGAAGCAAAAGAAAGAAGATTAGATTGGAGTATGTAAGTACTAAAGATCATATTATAGATATCTTTATGAAGTCATTTCCCAAAAATGCATTTGAGTACTTGATAGGTATCCTTGGTAATGTAGGGTACTCCCCTTAATACCATTAAATGATAACAAAAACAAATAAACAACAACAAATGTGATAAATAAAATATGGACTTCTTATTATCTCTGCAAATCTAGAATTATAGAATTCTTAATTACAATATGCTAACCCAAATGGGCACCTTCATTATAGAAATCCACAAGATAGTGTTGCAAACTATCACCTAGAGTTGTTCTAGATAATGTCTACACCTTTCTTAAATAGGTAGTTGTATACCACCCAAGAAGGTTCTAGGTGCTCAAACTTAATACCTAGGGCCAACACAACTCAAAAAAACACACAGAGCCAGCCAGATACATTTTTGACAATTATTTTAGAAATTTCAAGTAGCCCAACTTTGAAAGGCCATAACCCATGAACCATTACTCTGATTGGCTATTATAACCACTTTTTAGAAATGCTAGCTCATGATCTATAGGCTCAAAGTTGCACTAGTACCCTTTCGTCAAGTTTCTCATCAGGGCACTCTAAGGTCTACAATGGTGAGCCTAAAGATTTTTCTACAATTTTTTCCACCAAAAATCTTCAATAACTTCTCTAATACTAATGCTTGAGAAATTAGATTTTTATGGTAGGCTTAAAACTCTAAAATGAACTTCCCTATAGAAAATGAGAACATTCTAAGCTCGTATGATAAACTTACCAAAAATAGCAAGCTCCAAGAAATAACAACCTCCCTGTCTACTAGTACTTATTAAAATAGAAAAGATTGATTTAAATAAAAATACTTTTGGGTGATGCAAGATTGCTCATACACCCAGGATGCTCTTGCATCAGACACCCGGGGTAATTTGAGAAGTGACTTTGTCATGTCTTAGGTGTTTAGAGGAAAACCAAGATGATTAACCTCCTCCTTTGGTAGCTATGATGAATCCTCAATTGGTCTCCCTTTCCATTTGACCAGATATTCCACATAAGTTTTGTTTTTGGTACTTTTTCCAAAACAACTGTCTAGTATCTCCTCAATCTCCTTTGTAGCTAAACTAGCTACTCGGATGCTCTAATGCGCTTTTGCAACTTCATCTCCATCACCTCCTTCATAATACTCTATCAACTTTGAAACACTAAATACTAGTGAAATATTCAATTCAATAGGCAACTCCACTTCATACGCATTACCAGAATCATGCCTCTTCACTATCTTGCATGGTCCAAACTTCTTCATCTTAAGCTTATTATATGTATCCACTAGAAAATGCTCCTTTCTGAAATCAACCATGAATTAATCTCCAACCTAAAATTCCTTATATCTCCTTTTCACATCTGCCTTTTCCTTATACTGTGTGTTCATCTTTATAATGTTCTTTCTCACCTCCTCATGGATGTTCTTCAAATGGTCAACAAAATCTTCTATTTTAGCACTACTTATCCCTCATTTATCTAACTACCTTAGTTCAAAAGAATTTCTAGGACTACTCCTATATACAATTTGGAATGGTGATTTACTAGTACTCCTATTTACAAAATTATTATATGAAAATTTTTTCTGTGGTAAAATCATATCCCATCCTTTTCATTTATCTCCAACCAAGCATCTCAACAAGTTTTCTAAACTGCAATTCATAGCTTCTACCTATCCATCAGTCAGTGGATGATGTGATGAGCTGAACTTTAAATCTATCTTCAAATTCTATCACAATCCATGCTAGAAATATCCAACAAATTTGGTATCTTGATCTGAAATTTTACTCTTTGGCTGACCGTGCAGTCTCACCACTTTTCTGAAAAACAATTCTACCATGTGAACAACATCACTAGTCTTCTTGCAAGAAATAAAATGTGCCATCTTTGAAAATATATCAACCACCACAAAAATAGAATCATACCCACATTGTATCCTTAGTAATCCTAGAACAAAATCCATGCTGACATCCTCCCATGGCTTCTTTGGTATAGGTAATGGCTGATACAACCCTGTATTTTTCTTCACTTCTTTTGCTATTTGACATACTCTAAAACTCTATACAAATTTCACATCTTGTTGCAACTAGGGCTAGTAATAATTTTTAGCAACCAAAGCTATGGTTTTATCTCTACCAAAATGTCCAACCAATCCTCCACTATGCTTATCCTTGATGAGATTCTCTCTCATTAAACTTTTGGGTATGCACAACTAGCTTCCTTTGAACAACATATTATCTTGGATCATGAAATCCAACCATTTTGTCCTATCAAGTGTAACAAGTTTTGTACAAGCCTTCCATGCTTCACCAAAACCAGGATCATCTGGATACAAAGTACTAAGTTCCTTGAACTCAACCACCTCTATCTATATTTTTGTTAGCAAAAGTTGTCTTCTACTAAGAGCATATGCAAATTTGTTATAATTTCCATTCCTATGTTTCAAAACAAATGTATAACTCTACAAAAACTCAACCCATTTTAAGTGCATTTGGTTCAATTTTCCTTGACTATTCAAATATTGCAAAGTTTGATGATCAATATACAAAAAAAACTCCTTAGGAAGAAGATAATGTCTCTACTTCTTCAATGCTTGAACTGTAGCATAAAATTCTTGATCATAAATAGAGTATTTTCCTTTTGCATCATTTAAATTCTCACTAAAATAAGCAACAAGTCTTCCTTCTTGGCTCAAAATAGCTCCTATGGAAGTACCACTAACATCACACTCCACTTAAAACACCTTGTTAAAATTAAGAATTGCTAAAATATGTTGCTCAGTAACTTTCTATTTCAAGAAATTAAAACTCTTATCTGCTCCTACAATCCACTTAAACTCTTTCCTATCCCCTCTCATTGTTTTAGTCAAGGATCCACAAATACTACTAAAACTTCTTATGAACTTTATGTAGAATGTAGCCAATCCATGAAAAGATCTTACCTCTATCTTACTCCTTGGAGTAGGCCATTCAAGGATAGCCTTCACTTTCTTTGGGTCCATTTTTAGACCTTCTCCTAAGACTACAAATCCCAGGTACACTGACTCCTTCTTTACAAAATTGCACTTCTTCAAGTTTATCAAAAACTTTTCTTTCCTCAACTTATCAAACACCTTGTGAATATGAATCAAATTCTCCTTCAATGTCTTACTAAAGATCAAAATATTATCTAGGAAATCAATGACAAACTTACCTAGAAACTCCTTCAGTACCTCATTCATGAGCCTCATGAAAGTGCCCAGTGCATTGGTTAGTCCAAATTGCATGACTAACCACTCATACAATCGTTCCCTTGTCTTTGAAGAAGTCTTCCACTCATCACCTTCTCTAATAAAAATTTGATGGTACCCACTCTTTAGATCTATCTTTGTGAAGTACTTAGCTCCACTCAAATAGTCCATAATATCATCCATCTTTAGCAATGAAAATCTATACTTTATCATGATCTTTTTGATAGCATGAGAATTTTTGCACATCCTCCATTCTTCATTCTTCTTTGGTGTTAATACTGCTAGTACAGCACATGGACTCAAAATCTCTCAAATCAAACCCTTTTGTAATAACTCACGAACTTACCTGTTCAACTCTTCACTTTCTGCTAGAGTCATTCTGTGTTATAATTTATTTGGCAAACTAGCTCCTAGAACCAAATCCATCTAGTGATTGATCTTCCTCATTAGGGGCAATCCATCAGGTACATTTTCTAATAAAATATCAAAGAAATCTTCTGACATATCTACAACTTCTACAAGTACCTCCTTTACTTCTTCCTTACTATCTTTAGGAATTATAGCAAAACACATATGATCATGCTTCATACCTTTAAGAAACTCTTTTCCATCAACAAAACATATTCTAGCAGCACTACATAAATTTTCTTCTTTATCCTTCAATGGCTTCAGCTTATGTTTTAGTCCATCCTTAGTTAGAGTGTAGCTATTTTCTCACCCATCATTTACTGAATGCCTATCAAACTACCATGACCTACCCAAAAACATATGACATATGTCCATAGGTATGATATCACATAGTACCTCATCCTGGTAGCTTCCAATCTTGAACTTCACTGAGCACTGCTCATTGATCATGACCTTGTGGTCATCTTGCACCCAAGCAATATGGTATGGATGTAGGTGTTTCTACCTCTTTAGCTTCAAATTAGTGACCCTCATTTCTGACACTATATTGTCAATGCTTCCACCATCAATGATCACATCACAATTCTTATCTTTACATCTGCACCTTGTGTGAAACAAGCTCCTTCTTTGTTCAAGTTCATTCTCACTACTTAGCAAGACTCTTTGGTTAACTAGGACTTCTCCTCTTTCAGCATCTTCATAATGTAAGGATCTAGCATCTTCATCAACATGTGCAACTCTAGCCTAGCCTTCTATTCTTTGGTCTATCCTTCCTTGGTGTAGGATACATTCAAACACTCTATGCCCTTCCTCTCTTAATGAAAACATTTCCAAAAAACCTCCATAAGATTTTCTGACCAGATCTTCCACCATGACCTCTTCCACTACTCTTATTGTCAAACTTTTTGTTTAGTTTCTCCTCAACTCTTAGGGCAAACTAGTCTACCTCCTCAATACTATTCATCCGAACCAGACTCAACTCATCTTGAATGTTGGGCCTTAACCCATTAAGATAATAGGTGACTTTCTCCTTATCAGCTTCTGCATGGTTGGTTCTAATGAGAACTTGATAAAACTCTTTGGTGTACGCTTGAATAGATTTTCCCACTTGCTTCATTCCTTGCATCTTCTTTAAAAGATCAAGCTCATAATCCATAAGAATGAATTGCCACTTCATTTTAACTATCATCTGATCCCATCTGGTATTTTTTTCCTTTCCCTTTCTATTTCATTCCAACTGAACCTCTTGCCACCAGATCTTTGTATGTCCTTTCAATTTTGCCTTCGCAAACTTGACCCTATCTGGATCCTCAATATCTTCATACTCAAAGTACTCCTCTAGGTCATTGATCCAATTTATTAGCTCTCCTTTTAATATTTCTTGAAAATGTGGGAACCTCAAACTTAGGTCTTTTTCCAATCTTGGAGATGGCTATAAAAAAGCCTCTCTTCCTCTAGGTTTAGAACTACCTCTACTTCGGCATTTTCTTCTACTTCATCCTCAACCTTGCTTTCATCTCTTATGGGAAGATTCATTCCTCTATGTATTTGTTCTTACAGTGCTTGAATTTGTCTTTAAAAGGCTTGAAAACCCTCAAGTGTAACACCTACAGCTCTTCTACCATGCTCTCTTCATGGAGGTATTTTTGTACTTCTGCTAAAACCCTAATGCAAATTGCCTCACAATTGGTGATCTATCTACATGCTCAGCCCAAACCATAGTCCTAGTGCAAATTGCCTCATAGTTAGCGATCTATCCACATGCTCAATAACTCTAGCTCTGATACCACTTAATGTAGGGTGCTCCCTTTAATACCATAAACTCATAACAAGAAAAAAGAAACAATAGAAAATGCAAGAAAAAAAAATGGACTTCTTATTATTGCTGCAAATGTAGAATTATAGAATTCTCAATTACAATATGCTAACCCAACTAAGCACCTTCTTTACAGAAATCCACAAGGTAGTGTTGTGAACTATCACCCAGAGTTGTTCTAGACAATGTTTGGGCCTTTCTTAAATAGGCAGTTGTATGTCACCCAAGAAGGTTCTAGATGCTCAAACTTAATACTCAAACCTTAAAAAAACATATAGAGTTAGCCAAATACATTTTTGACAATTATTTTAGAAATTTTGGGTGGCCCAACTTCAAAAGGTCATAACTCACCAACCGTTGCTCTGATTGGCTATTATAACCACATTTCAAAAATGCCAGCTCTTGATCTATAGCCTCAAAAATTTTTCTAGTGCCCTTTCATCGATTTTTTAGACCTCATTAGGGCACCTTAAGGCCTCTAATAGTGAGCCTAAAGATTTTTCTACAAATTTTTTCACCAAAAATCTGCAATAACTTCTTTGATACTAATGCTTGAGCAATGAGATTTTTACAGTAGCCTTACAACTCTAAAATGAACCTTCCTATAGAAAATGAGAATATTTCAAGCTTGTATGAAACAATTACTAAAAATAGCAAGCTTGCAGAAATAGTAACCTCCCTGTCTACTAGTCCTTATTAAAATAGGAAAGACTAAAAATAAAAATATTTTTGGGTGATGCAAGATTGCTCATACACCTAGGATGCTCCTGCATCACTTGGTGTTATGCCCCTACCTAATTCTAAGTAGATGATGTAGAGAGTGCATTAGTCCAGTGGTACAAATCACTATTATTTAATTGGATTGAATGTTGATGTTTTCTATATGGGGGTGTATCAGTGATGGACTAAGTCATTGAGGACTCTTGGTATTTGGTATTGAATAATGTCTTTAGATAATTGAGATGACTGAATATTTTGTGCAGCATATTAGCAATTGGTATTTAACAATTGGCATGTTGTAACATTGAGATTGAGGTCTTTGACATTGATATCAATGGGGGAGAATATGCATGAAAAACACCTCCTAAGGTATGGGGGACAGTATGTATGTGAAGAACTTCAAAGTATGGGGGAGTGATATCTCTTTCGAGAGATTTAGAAAGATTCATGTAAAAAAGTAGGAATGTGTGCTTGATGTATTGTTAATTGTTTAAATTGAAGTAAATAATTGATGTCTAAGAAGGAGTATGCACCTATGTGCGTCTATTGTGTTTGAGATTCTTTTTAGTGCATCGAAAATTGATGTCAATTGCTAAATCTAGAGGATTTCATACTTGCTTGATGAAGAGAATTTGAGTAGATGAGAATAGAAGAAGCAACATAGTATCACTTGGTATTCTTGGAACTTATATGTTTTTCATCTATGTTGCCATCAATACCAAAGGGGGAGATTTTTAGCATGAATGTTGATGATACTAATTTGGGGAGTATCCTAAGTATTGGAGAGTATTGACATGTTGCATTCATGATTGTATTTGTCATTGATGTGAACATAGCATGGTTTTTATAAAGATCGGAAGAGTAGCAGATAGAGATCTTGATGGTACAAAAAATGGTTTGATTTTTGGGTCATGTGCAGTTATGCACATGTTTGACATAGTATCCTAATAGGGTCTATCCTATAATAAGGAATATTTATATTAGTACATCATCTTGTGGGTACCATCCCCATTGGGGTATCCCCTCTAATCAAGGGTTTCCCTAGTTAACATATCTAGTGTTATTATATATGAGTCTCTTATTATGGTTTTATTTTATATTAATCATATAGTTAAGATTGTTTAAGGTTGATAATTGTGATATTAGATGGATAATTGATTCACACCCCCCCCCCCCCCCCCAACTCAATTATATCAATGGGCTATATATTTTAACAGGATACCCCTTCACTCTATGAATGATCCTCTTCGATATTCTGATAGGTCCATTCTCTAACCATAGCTAATTTTCATGTATTCAACTCAATAAAATATTTATCCATTTTTTTTGAAAACTTGGGGAAAATATAGGGCATGTGTTAACCCTTTTCTCTCTACGATCCTATTTTCTTTTATTGAAACATCATTCTCACATAACTTCTAAGAGGTCTCTCTAATTTCTAAGTCTCCAACCTCTCCAACATTGCATGTATAACAACATCTTACATCCTAAACCATCAAAACCTTGGAATAGTCAACAAAGTACTAGATGGATCTCCTTTCTGTCCAATCTCTAGAATAGCACAAAATGGTGGTTGTCGAACATCATTATTGATCAATTATACATTGGTAACCTCTTTACCTTGCTTTCTTACTCTTGTCAATGAAATTGTTGCCATATTTCACTTGCTAGGCTTTGGAAAATGTGAAATAGTATAACTTGGTACAATTGAAATATCTTCAAATCAATGCAAAAAGCAGTGTAGTAGTTGAATCTGATATGAAGTTCCTAGAATCTCTATCTCAAATTGCCTTCATGGTGTTCAATTGGTTGGTAAACATAAATGACTCAAAAAATTGAGTATATACCCTTCAAAACCTTGCAATTAATTCTTAGTGCATATATAGTTGTAAGCTTAGCCATTACAGAGTTTCTAATTCACTAGACTACCATAGATAGTTTGATAGTCTCTATAATACCTCATTATTTGATATTTACTATAATACTTACAATACTCAGCAACAACAAAGAATACAACATAACAATAGATTGTCTCTTTGTTCTAATCACTTCATTATACCTTAATATGTGCTAAAAGATCCTTTTCATTACTTGAATACTTGGAACTAATACAACATATATCATTTTATATGTCAGTTCCACACATACCTTTGATTTCCTAGTTTGGGGTGATGTGATCACCTGATCCATTGGATAAAGTGACCTCATCTGGACTTGATGTGTTGCAATCTTCCTTCTTTCTCTATGTCTTGTTCATCTACATCTTTTTCTTTTCAACATCTACTTTTCCTCTACCTTTGTTGAATTCATTGCTCATAATAGGTGACCAAGTTGGACAAGTTCTTCTTACATGACCAATTTTAAGATAACTAAAGAATACTATCTCATCCAAACATCTATTGTAATTGCATCTAAAATGTTTCCTAACGCAATTTTTAGGAATAGTATTCTTCACAATAGTGACAACTATACTTTGTATTGTAATCCCAATTATAAGAATTAGCTTGATGATGTACCTTTGTTTACTTGTTTGATGTCCACTTAGCTTTAAATCTTCATTCATATGCCTTGTGTCCATACTTCTAATAGTTGTAACAATAACCTTCAAATTTCTAAGTGTTGGTGGTCTTTGTCATGCTCTCATATCTTTAATTTCCTTGATTCTTGTAGTTATGGAAATGTTCCATTGAATTTTTTCTTAAGACTTTGATTTCTAGTGTTGCTCTTGTAGACATTTTTTGTGTGACCCAATTTTCCATAGTGATGACAAGTGGGCCTGTTGTTCTTCCCCTTAGTGTTTCTTTTTTCAATACTTTTAGATGATTCTTTGTGCAGAGGCACCTAAAGTAAAATAAAAATTGAGGTTAAAAATCTTAGTGTGAGAGATCTAAAATCATTTAAGTCATAATTTTGGTCTAGGTTGGGTTTATATGAAAGTTGTAATGCAAAAATGCATAAAGTGCATAAAACGTTGTCATGGTTGCATAATTATTAAAATAATGTAAGGAGATGGTTTAAAGGGTGGTTTGGAATTTATAACCACCTAGAAAAGCTATAAAAATGGATGTATGATTGAACTGACACTTTAATGAAGGGAAGAGATACATTTTGAGACAAATTTGGTAATATTTTGAGTTGTTATTTTGATTGGTTTTTTAATTTTAGTGTTGATTCTAGGTCTTGTACGATCATCTACAACCTAGAAACCATGTAAAATTTGTATATGTGGATAGAGTAGTGAATAAAATTTATTTTAGCCTTTTTCTAGATTTATTTCATGTAGAAATGAAGAAGTTATGCAAGTTCTGGTAAAACTTGTGAATTGCAGATTTGAGGATGCCCAACTACAATTAGATTAAAATGTTTTGTGTAGACACATTTGGATTAAATAGGAACTCTATTTATATTTATTGAAAAGATATGTGAACTATATTTTATTTCCAACTATTTTGAGTCATTTTCATATAGATTTGTGTAAGTTATGGATATTTGACTTAAGAATCATTTTTAAGGATCTCCATTGAAGGTGCAGACAAAGATTTCATCTTATAAAACTAATGGATTGCAGAGTATGAAACTAAATTTATATAAGATCAATCTAAAATTTGTTTGGTTTCATTTTGATAAATATATGGGATGCCCTAGGTAGGGTTTAGTGTTTTAATTCTAAATTATGATAGGGATATGTACCAGATGTTGTAGTGTAAAACAATAATTGTTTGAGGAATAAAATGGGGTCCTTAGACCTCAAGATTTGGTGAGGTGATGTTTACTTTAATTATCTAAAAACTTTATTGTTTTCAAAAATTTGGTTTTGGTCAAATAACTCAATTCTTGGAAATTGCAAAACTTGGGACAATATTGAAATTGTTTGTTAAAGGAAGCAAACAATTAGTATTTTCCTCTTTTCAATTGTTTCAATGATTAAATGAAGATTGGATCATCAATATCTTAGATGATTGGTTGATTTTTAAGATTTTTTACATCAAAGTGGTATCAAAGCCTGAGGACCTTGAGTGTGTGGGTAGAGCACCAAGGGAAGCAATTCCACTAGGACCTTGGAGATTTGGTATTTTTTTTTTTGATGAGCTTTGGTTGTAGGTGCTCATCCATCTTGTTGCATGTGAAGGTTGGTGTTGGAAATGATTGAAAAGATCATAAGGAATATTGTTGGAATGATCATATGGAACTGGTAAAGAATGTTCTCAATCATTGTTTTGTCATTGATGTCAAACTTGTTACTTGCAGGAATGACAATTGCTTTAGTGATCCAAGTACTATCAATTAGTTGATTGACAAGAAGGAGGCAATCAATAAGATGTAACTAGAACACCAAGAGAAAGGTTGAAGTTATGATGTTGTAATGAAGTACAAGGATCAGTCAAGCCATTGATGAAATAAGTGTGTTGATGACATACTATAAGAAATAGAGAATGGGCACACTGAAACATATCAAAGATGTAAGGTTTTAGCTAAGTCTTTTGTAAAGCCCAACTAAGATCATTAGAGAGAGGAAGCTAAGAAAATACAATTGTCAAGCAAATATAAGTGTCGAGTAACACAGAAGTGTTGAGCACTAGTAAAACCAATAGTGCTGAGTAACACATAAGTGTCAAGCACCAGTAAAACCAATAGTGCCGAGTAACATAGAGGTGTCGAGCACCAGTAAATCAATAATGCCGAGTTGTTGCATTATTTTAAAAATTGAAGATTTGCTAGATCTAAGCTAACAAGGTTGTTATCTAGAAGTCTGTGAATTAAATGGAAGATAAGAATGATGAGCTAGTGGCACAGAACACCATGTAGAACGTTTTTGAGGTTACAACTAGAACCTAGACGAAGTTTCTAGATAAGAGAAAGATATGGGGTATATACATTGTATCCTACCTAATGCATTAGAAACCCTAAAATTGGAGAGGGAGAATTGAGCAAGAAAAGGAAAATTAGATTTCTATTTAAGGAGTCATAAGGTCATGAAGCAAAGAGTGAGAGGTTGTCAAGCATGAAAGCATAAATTGATGAAGAAGGTGCTAAGGAGAAGAAAGCATAGAAATATTGTTTGGATAGACGACTAAAAGGATGATTGCATTGGCATGATGAGTGAGAAGACTCAAGGATATGAAGCTTGAGAGGAATACAAGTTTTAAAAGCTGAAATGATTAAAGCCAAGCAATAGGACTAAATTGAAGAAGTGATTTGAAATCTGCATAGTATGTTGTAAGTTGTATCAGATCAAAAAGCCATTATTGTTACTCTCTAGAAATTGTAACAAATAGTTTAAATCCTATGGACTTAGTTTGGTTTAATAGCCATGAGGTAAATCCTTTAAAAGGGTGGCATTCCAAGTGAATGTTCAGAAGTCCTTTAACCAGGTCCATTCCTAACAATTTGGTGAAATCCTCTAACAAGGTCGCATTTAACAGTGTGTTGTAAGCCTTTAATAGGGTAGGCTTTTAACATGGCATCACTTTAGAAGAATGAAAATCAAGTAGCATGTTACTGGTGGTTTTTTCCAAAATTGGGTTTCCACGTAAATCATTGTGTCATGTGTTGATCTTGTATGGTTTATCTCTACATGTTGATTTATTGTAACTTGCTAATATGGTTGATTTAAGTTTGGATGAATGAAAAGTGTATGGATTCATTAAAAGTAGTGAAAAAGTGTTATTAGGGCATTTGGACCTTGGATAACTGATTCACCCCCCCCCCCCCCCCTCTCAGTTATTCTAAAAGAATTCTAACAGTTGGATTGTGTGTATAGACATTGAAAGTCTATCAAGGGCCAAGATAAGTTTTAGGGCCAAGGAGTGGTCCATTTGATTTTAAAAAGACAAGGGAGAGAGGCAAAGAGGAGGACTCCTATGTGAGGCACATGAAGAGTTGGTTTTGGTGAGTTTGAAGAAGCATAGTAAAGGTGGATCTTTGACTGATAAGGCACCATGAAAGTTTTAGCCATTAATGCTCTATTGATAGGAGTATTTGAGAAGGTGATTTTGAGTGCAATCATGTGTCCTTAAAGGAAAATATGATTCTGATATAGGTATGAAGAGGAAAATAAGTTGAGTGAAGAAAAATATGAAGATTTTTGGTTTGATTTTTCTTGTAGGTTATTGATTCCATGTTTCGAAGGGACTTGAAAAATTTTCAAGGTTAAAAGTATGGTTTAGAGTCACATAAAGTAAAATAAAAATTGAGGTTAAAATTCTTAATGTGAGAGATCTAAATTCATTTGAGTCATAATTTTGGTCTAGATTGGATTTATAAGCTGTAATGAAAAAATGCATAAAATGTTGACATAGTTACATAATTATAAAAATAATGTAAGGAGATGGCTTAAAGGGTGGTTTTGAAGTTATAACCAAACAAAAAATCTATAACAATGGATTTATGGCTGAACCAAAGCATTAATGGAATGAAGAGACACATTCTTCAACAAATTTGGTAATATTTTGAGTTGTTATTTTGATTGGTTTTTTAGTTTTAGTGTTGGTTCCAAGTATTGTAAGACCATGTATAGATTGGAAACCATGTAATATTTTTATATTTGGATAGAGTAGTGAATAATTAATTTTGTCTTTGGTTTAGATTTATTTCATGTAGAAATGAAGAAGTTATGCATGTTTTGGTAGAGCTTGTAAATTGCAGATTTGAGGATGCCCAACTACAATTAGATTGAAATGTTTGGTACAGACACATTTGGATGAAACAAGAACTCTATTTATATTTATTTAAAATTGATGTGAACTATCTTTCATTACCAATTTTTTTGAGTCATTTTCATTTAAATTTGTGTAAGTTATGGATATTTGAGTGAAGACTGGTTTTTAAGGATTTCCACTCAAGGTGCAGACAAAGATTTGATCTTATAAAATGATTTATATATTGGATAAATTAATGGCTTAAATTTTTTGAAATTATATTTATATAGCATCAATTTTAAATTATTTTGGTTTCATTTGGATTCATTTTGAGAAAGTTATTTGATGCCCTAGGAAAGGTTACTAGTTTTGTTTCTAGTTTATGAAAATGAAAATGGGTCTTGATACAAAGACCATAACTTGTAACTAGTTTATTGGATTCCTATTAGATTTATATATGAGTTAAAGTGGATAATTTGGAACAATTCCTCAAATGGGTTTGGAAAGAAAAATTAAGGATTAAAAGTTATCAATAAAAGAATCATATATAGAAATTAGGATATGTGAATGGAGAAGAATTGATGTTTTTGTTTTGGAAAATGTTTTTCTTTGCCTCATGAGATGTCTCTATATAATGAAATCATTTCATAGATTTTGAAGGGATCAGCATGTATCCCTCTTATTGGTTGATTTGTAAGATGCTCTCAGAATTTGTCCCACTTATTGTTTTATTTGTAAGATGCATTGCATCAATTCTCCTTTCTCAATAGTAGAATATCCCAATCCAATAGTATCATTGTTTGATCTTGGTGTGTTCATTAGTTTTTAAAAGTACTTTATGGCTTCACTTGGCTTGTTAAAACTCTCCTTTTTTGTCTTAAATTAATTCTATAGTAGGGCATTCTATGTTTTCAACATTGTAATCTCTATGTCTTTCCTATTCAGTTTTTGATTTGCAACCATTAGTTGGTTCATCAAATCCAATTGAATGCTTGATAACTTTTTCACATCTGATGACTTCTCCTTAAGTCTATTAGCCAGTAGTCATTTTTATTCTTCAATCATGACTTTATCTTCTTTAGTTTTCTTTTTCAATTTAGTTGTCTCACATAATAATACTAACTAAGTTTCTTGTTCCCTCTTCAGATTCCTGACCTCTTCATTTAGGGGAATGTTCTTTTCAATCAAATGTACAATTGATTCATCAAATTAATTTGAGCTTCTATCCTCAAATAATCCAATAGTGTCTTTCTCTTGATATTGAGTGTCATTTTGTTGAATGGCCAATTCGTTTCTTTTCTTCAATTACTATTGTAGTTCATCTCTTGGCTCCTTGAGTTGATGTAAGACAAGCTATATGTCAATCTTCTATTTCTCAATAGTCTTTTTGAATTTGTAGACTTCCATCTTCAAGATCTTAGATCTAAAGATGTTAAATTTTCCTTTTGAGAGAAAAAATCTTTGTTGCCAATTGTTTGAAATAACAATGGGAAAGTAAGTTCTAGGGGGGGGAGGGGTGTAAATTAGTACTTAAAACTTTTACCACTAAAATATTTCACCATCATCCATCTCATAACATAAAATGTAAAATGAAATAAGTAACCATTCATCACATCCAAAGCATGAAATAAATCAACACATAACATATAGGATTTTGGTTTCCAAAAAATGGGGTGGGGATGACACCCACAAATCTTCACTACTGTAGTTGTAAAGTATTTATAATAATGATATAGTGCCTCTCATGGTTGCAGTCTGTACCTTTTTATGTTTTGATTCGAGAGATACTTGATACTTTTACCATTTTATACTTTGAGATGACCTAAGGGTTGGATGTTATTCTTTGATTTCAGTACCATAGATGTTTTACTAATACGTTGTTCAATTTATCATATTTATATGTTGATGTCATTTTGAGATGATAGTATGTCTATGATGATATCTGATTGTCTGGTATTTAGACATATCTTTGATTCTATTATTTGATGGATTTTATGCTATGGATATTTACTTCATTCTTTTTTCTTTATGCTTTGTGTAAACGTGAGTGATGTAAATGGATTATTTTAGTATGACTAAATAAATATTTAAATTACTTATTTAATGCATTTATTTCTTTAGCTATGTTATTATATGTGATTGCACTTGATCATGTGTTTTAGTGTGTAGGGTTTATATCCTTGGCAGTGGCACATGGAGTTAATGATTCAACTATTTATATTTCACCAATGTCATCCCTATATTATAGTTGATGTACCCTTATTTAATTATTTAATTGAACCTTTCAGTGATTATTAAATCCAAACTCATTTACATTATGTGGTTAGACTAGTAAGTGTCTCTATGCATTTAGAGGTTCACATTGTTGCAAAAGCTATTAAGGTGATTTTTGTGATTTGGGTTTTTGGGCTTTTAATTTTATTGAATTTAATTTCTATTAGCTTTTCCTTAGGTGAATTCCTATTATAAAAGATAACCTTTTTTGGGGGGTTGATTTGAAGTTTAGCTAGTCTAACTGGCTATTTGCCCTAATTGATTATTCACTCAAAAAGTGAATAAGTATAAAAAAGGGGATTTGTTTTCTCACTTCTCACTTTTGCAAAATAAAAATTTGAGAGTATTTTTTTTTAGAATCCTCTCCTAGAGGATCATTTTTCTATTTTTTGTGGGAGTTGTGAGCGTGTGATCTTTGCAAGGTCAATCTTGTTGGATCCAGCTTGGGTAGATCTTTCTTTACCATGATTTCTGGTAGTTTCAGTGAGCAATCCCCTCTTGCTATCAGGTAGGGCTCTCCATTTTTCTTGTTTCTTCTTTATTTTAGCTTTTATTTCTGGTAGCAATTTGTTAGGAGGCTAAGAACTAATGTTTCTCTCCATTTCTATTTGTTGGTTCTGCCCGATTGGTTAGGTATGAACATTTTCCCTATTTTTGGGATGGGGGTTTGGCATTTTGCACCATTATGCTAGCCATTTTTGCATCTAATGTTTGAACGCAAATATTATTGGATTTTTGAGGGTTTTATACCCAAAGACCAAATGGGTTTTAATTTTGGAGTTTTCCAATTTTTGGGGTTTTTACCTCACTTTGTGTGTCACCCTATTTTCTCAGGTTTTCTTGGCATGATGTTGGTCATGGACTTAGAACATCTATTTGGATGTTACTTAGACCATTTTTTCACTTTTATGTTGCATTGGGATGCATGTGACATCTTTCCTCTCGAGTCTATTTTTGGTTGAGTGTATTTCTACATTGTGTTCTCATCTAGTCCTTGTGTTATAATCTTCGTGATGGTGGTGCACCACACACAAGTACATGCACATACAATTGTTGAGTGACTTATGAGTCCTGATCTTCCATGGTATTTCTAAAAGTTATGATCATTGGGGTTGGGTTGGGAATATGCATTCTTATGGACACTCATCATTGTATGAGCATGGATAGGGCAGGGTACCATATGGAGGGGGCTTCTCTCTCATAGTCTAGCAATCATGGTGGCATAGGTTGGCAAAGGGAGCTTTAATTAAGTGATAACTAAATAGAATATTGGGTGGTAATAAAACTTAAGATAATGAAAAATATTCTATGCTAGAACCTTCTATTGAGGGAGTTGAATATGCATAATCCAAGGTTGGGCTTGTCAATGCTAAGTGACTTTCCTTGATGTCAGCCCTTACTTAGTAGCCCATTGAGTGTCTAACTAGGACCTGTAGTTTATGCATTGTCTATGTTATTGGTTTCAATCATCATACTATCTAGCATGAGTGTTAACCATGAACATTAGCTTTACGTGTATTTTTGGTTGGATCATTATCTCCATTAGCATGGCAAGAGTGGACCTATGGGCTCTACATGGTTGGGAGGCATAGCTACCTATACCACTGTTGGGGACTGATGTATAGATATGGTCTCTTATCCCAATGTGATCATTGTTGGCTGTTTTCACTTGGTACTTTGGGTCTCAAAGTATTATGATTTATGCTTTCATTGGAATTCTTGTATTTCATGTTTAGATGATGCTAGTATTGATGCATTTCCTTGCTTTGATGTTTAGCATATGTTAGATGATGAGTGATTTATAAGATTATCTTATGCTTTACTTCTAGCATGTTAAAATGTCCTTATTCTTATGTTGTAGCACATTTTAGTAGTGATGTCCTTATAAGATAGCACTAATGATATGGTCGGTAGTTTGGGATGTTATGCATGGGGATGGCTAGGAACCACATTGGTCTTATGATGCTATTACGGTTGGGAGGAACTGCATACTAATATAGTGCCTACCCCTAGTTTACATTTAGTTATTATTGCTGAAATCTTTTAGGCTAGTTTATGTTTATGCTTGATGATTAGTAGCATTATTTCCTAGATTATTGGAGATTGTTTTCATACTTAGTTGATTTTATGATGAGACTACTTTGGTACTAGTTACTTCATGTATGTATGATTATACTTTGATGATGATTATTTACAGTGATTTCAGTCATTTGATAATGTTAGTTAGATGGATTATTTGTACTTGTTTTCTATGGATACTTACCCCATACTTGCATGTGCATAGTGTGCGTGTATGGTTTTTTTTTTATGTATGATGTTTCTAATGTGGTTAAGGAAGGGAGTCATAGTCACCTGTTAGTCAAGATCTACACAATGTACCACTTCCTGCCATTGATTGTTTAGTTTCAAAAATATGTGTTTGTACATGCATGGATTTTGTGCAGATTGTAGGTACCAAGTATTGACTTTGTTGAATTGCTAGGATGAGCATAACCTATCACAATATCTCAATGGTAAGAGAGGGGAGATAAATTCTTGATTCAAAATTCTAACCTTTAATCTAATTGTCCTAGAAAAAATTGGGAAAAAGTATCTCAGATGATTATCCTTCTAAATTCATTGTATGATGTAAATTCATGATTATAACCCTTGAGTTTGATCTTGTCTGTAGTATTTTATGATGGGTTTTTATATTTCATCTTTTAAGTCTTTGGTGATTTTTTTGTTAATTAAGTCAAATTAAAAGATTAATTAATGATTTAATTTAACGAAAAATTATTAAGATAATTTCAACACTTAATTATATTTAATTAATTGAAAATTAGTTAAATAAAAAGAATTAAATTTAAAGAAGAAATTATAGTTCTAAATTGAGAGCATAATAATATTTAATTAATTAAATAATAATATATTTAAGAGATCATTTTTAAATAAGTACTAAATATTATTATTACTTAAGTTAATAAATATTATATAAAAAATGCTTCACAAATTAATAAGAGAAAGTACGCAATTATTTAATAAAGTTTATTTTAATTATATTCCATAAAGCTTATGCATGAGATTAAAATATAATAAATTAATTAAAAAGAGAAAGCAAATAAATTTAATAAATATATTTTATATTGCAAATGGCATGCATGAAAACATAAAAGATAAATAAATCAAGCATCAAAGGATTGTGATCAACGAGTTCCCTTTGTGATCACACAATCAGTGTCCCAAATTTAGGGGAGAACTCCATATCAGAGATTGGGAGTTCATTTCACAAAGGAGGACTAGGATTTTTGGAAGAAGTGAATTTTTCAAAGAGAAGGTTTTGAGAGAAAAAAATTCTTTGACAATATTTAGGTGGTTGTGTATTAGCATCAGATTTAGGTAGGGTCTTGTGTTTTGTTCACACAATGAATTACATTTGTCAAAATTCTTATCTACATCGTGTTCATTTATCAATTTGTCCAAATTTTGTTTTTGATGAATCTTTCAATCTTCATTTTGAAATTTCTAAATTTCATATCAATTTCTTCTATATATGTGAGGATTGAAAATTAGTAAAACCCTTGTTCTATAGATTTAAAAGTTGTTAATTAAATCGAGAACGGTTTTGAAGAGAAATTAAAACTAAAAATTAAAAATTAGACTGGTTTGTCGTATTTTCCCTATTAGAGTACTGTTATATATATATATATATAATTTAATAATGGTTTGGTGGGTGGGGGCCACCAACTCCCCCCCACCTCCTACCTTCCTCCCACCTTAGCTGCCAAGGTAGTAGTTGTTGTAGTAGCAATTGCCAAGGTAGCAGTTGCCTTGGGTAGCAACTGCCTTAGGCAGCATTGTTGCTAGTTGGTCATCCCTTTTAAGGGACATGTGATTTGAAATCTCATTCAAATTTTTTTATAAGAAATTTTTTTTTTTTAAGTTTATTTATTAATTTTACTTTTTTTTAAAATTAATTATAAATTATTAATTATTTTATTAATTATTTTGTTAATTAATTTACTAATATGTTTTACTATTAAGTTTTATTATTAATTAATGAATGAATGAATAAAATTTTATTTATATAGTTATTTTAAATAATTATTAATTAAAATTAATTAATTTAGTTTAATTAATTTTTTAATTAATAATAAATAATATTTAATAATATTTTAGTTAATTATGAAAAATTGTATTTAATAATTTTAATTATTAATAAAATCATAGTGAATTTTAATTAATCAGCAATTATTATTATTATTTATTGGAGATAATTATTTTAAGTCATCTTATGATATTAAATTGTGAATTTGGGAATTTCATAAGTAAAGGATAAACTATGCAAATTGTTCTAAAATGAGAATGGGCTAATTTTTAAGGGTAAACTGTGAATCTCATCTACTCAAAAACTTACATGGAAACAAAAACTTAAACCTTACTATTAACTTAGATTGTGTGTCTTCAAATCAAATCAAACTATGAAACTAGACTATTAACTATATATTGCCTTATGTTTTGGGTTTGGGTTGACTATAGTGGTGACCAGTCTTAAGATGCTTATCAAAGGCTCAAGAGCTCCATTTTTGTGATATTATGATGACTTGATCTTGATCTTTTAAATTCAACCATGGTCATGTGTTTGATATGCTCTATGATGAGTTTGGATTTATTGTTTGTTATTTCTTTTCAATGTTCTTGTGTGAAACTGAGGTGAATGATATGACCTATTTGACTTAACCTTTGAGTCTTTGATCTAGTTGCTTGTAAAGGACTGAGGTGTTATTGTGGATTATCTTTTGATGATTTCTAGTCACTTGTATAGGACTAAGGTGAAAATTGTGATTCTTTGATTTGTACTTTTATGAGCCTAGGGTAGGTAATCTATATGTTCAGTTTGAAAGTGGCTTGCAATGGAGTCTGGGGACCAAAGTGGCTACCAGGGTAACCCATTGTACAAGTTGTTAAAAAGTGAAAACACTATACTAAATGAGAGTAAAATGAACCTAATAAGAGTCTTGTCTTTTCTCGCCCATGACTTGAGTGCTAGTACAAACTAGGATGGGAGTAGAGTGGACACTTGTTTGTGACCATGCATCATTAGTATGCCTTGTTACTATGAAAAGATACTAGTGTCGCATAGAGTCACTAGGGGGGCAAAGGATTAAAAGACTAGCTAGGTAACACTAGAGTTGGTTTGTGCGATGACACTTGCCTAGTAGCAATATAGATTTCCTATGTGTCTTTGTTTGTCTATAGGTCTAGATGTCATATTATCTTGAAAACTTTGAGTTAGATTACTTTTAGGGTTTTCCTTGACCTAGATATTTCTTTTGATTTTGGGATTGATATCCTATGTGAGACTTGAGACTATCTCCTTGGCATGGTGAGAGTGGACCTTTTTGGGATACCATGAGGTTAGGTGGTAGTGTCTTTTACTTTTACCATTGAGATCTATTTGTTGATGCTGTAGCTAGAGTTCCTTATTTTGCATTTCCTTTCATTCTATCATTGTGTATTATGATGGATGGTTATATCTATATGATAGATGTTTTTACTTATTTTATTGTATCTTGTTTCATGTATCTAAAAGGGATGATGTAATCTATTTTATAAATGTATATTTTTTCAACATTTCATACCCTGTGACATGTACAGTGGATGATTGTGCATTTTGATTATTGCCAAGCGACATTTGAAACTAATGTATATTATTTAAATGGATTGGACTTGTAGCTATTCTTTCATGTTGATGTGTTAATTATTGGACTCAGTATTAATTAAAATTAAATGTGACTCAACATCTTGGGATCCTTAAGGAATTTAATCTGTTATGTTTGTTTATGTATGATTGTATGTTTTTGATTTGGAAAACAGGTTTTACAGGGATCCTGAAACCAAAAGTTTTATAGCATTAAACAACTTAAAGCATAAAAAGTTAGAAAAAACATAAATAGCCTCAAAAGGCCAGAATCAAAAAGGCCCGAAGCCAGGGAAACAAAGGCCAAGAAATGAGCCTGGTGGGCAGACTAGTGTCCCTTCTTTCCATTTCCT
Organism: Cupressus sempervirens; assembly: GCA_028749045.1. Classification (NCBI taxonomy): domain Eukaryota; kingdom Viridiplantae; phylum Streptophyta; class Pinopsida; order Cupressales; family Cupressaceae; genus Cupressus; species Cupressus sempervirens. The sequence continues at coordinate 319,602,493 of CM053790.1, forward strand.
GTAGGATTTTTGCAGCATCGCTTTCCTTTTGGATGGCCTTCTCCTCCTGGGTCACGAGGGGGAAATGCAACTGATCCACCTGGCTTTCTTGGATTCCAGTCTCTTTTTGAGGATCCTCCCAGCTGGTTTCATTCTCTGTACTCTACTCTACGTTCCCCACAAGATCAGCATTGGTCAGATAGTCCCCCAGATTAACAATGTTTTCATTCAATGTATAGAGGGTGTCCACAATCTATTTAGTCACAACCTGGTGGATGGAGTCCAGCCTTTGGACCTTCTGCTTAAGCCAAGTGATTTTGTCCTCCTGATTGTCACTGGGGTCCTTGCTTCTATCCTTTTCTTGGCTTCCCACCTGGTCTTTACTGCCTCTGGCCTCATGATCCTTGACTTCCCTCCTATTTTTGGTCTAGTTGGACCTGTCCTTTAGAGTCTCAATTTCCTAAAAAAGCCACTTGATGGAGTAGAAATTGTCAATCAGGTTGTTCTTTGCATTGTTGAGGAAGTTGAAACTAGTTTCACGGGCATTGTCAGAGAGAACCAGAAGAGTCAGGTCAAGGAGCTCATCGTAGTGGGTGCTACTGTCGAGATCCCCCAACACTTGGATTTTAGTAGGTTCTCTAACAATGCCCATACTAACACTATCCATATTGAAATTTCACCAAGCTCTTATCTTATTTTTCGTGATGGCCTCCCCTCCCTTTTCAACCATAATTTCTATCATCTCTTTTGGGGGCAAAATGGGGATCTCCAAGGGGGAGGTGGGCACAGTGGGGCTGGGGGGAAAATCAGCATTATCGCTGAGATGATCATGGGTAGAGGTTTGGTCCAATTTTATTTTCTTGGGGTTATCCTAGGTTACCAAGGGGGTCACCTCCTTCTTGTCATTATCTTTTCCCTTATCATCTTTCGACTCACTTTCTTTCTCAGCCACCGAATCCGCTTCCTCCGACTCCGTATCTGACTCCTCACTAGACTCCTTAGGATGAGGGGTAGGGGGGTTAGGGGGAGGGCACATGGGGCTCTTCCTACTAGGGAAGCAGGGAGAGGGTTTGGCTTTTGGGGTTTCAAACTTGACAGATTTCACAACGCACACTTCCCCTAATTCTGAGCTAGCAGTGTCCTCCAAGTAGCCACCCGAAGCCCCAATGGGCCTGACTCTTGTTTGGGTTTTCAGAAACTCAAAAATGAGGAGCAGAAGACCTTCATGAAGGGCAAGATTCTTAACAAGACATTTTTTGTAACTCTCTATATTCTTAGTCATAGAAGTAAAAATATAGAAAGGAAAGGATATTTTCACGTTATGTCTAAAATGATTAAGCATAACAAAATGATGGGTTCTGACTCTATCAAACCTGGGCTCCAAAGTGACATACTCTATGATGATCCTTAGAACAAGCCCCCAGAACTTTTTGATGGACTCTATGTCATAGAAGGTGTCAATCTTCACCAGTTTTCTTTTCTCCTTGTCATTCTTGACAAAAGCATTGACAGAATTGGCGGACATCTTCTTATCCTTGAAGAAGCTAATGCCTTCCTGGGAGAAGCCTATCACTTCCGCAATGAGACCCTTTGTGATTTGGTGGGAGACACCATTAATTATGACCTTTCCGTTGTGCCAGGCTTCAACCATTATCTTGGTAACTTCCGCATCGAAACCATGGAGCCTCTCCATGAAGCTGGTTATGCCACCCTTCTGGAGTTTTTTCCAAACCTTTCCTTTTTCTTTCCAGCTCTCCATTTCTCCCCATGGCTCTCTTCTAATCCTTTCTCCCACCATTGAAAAATTATGCCGCTCAAACCCTAAACCTTGAATAGAATTGCAGAGCTCAAAGATGGACAAATCGCTAAGGATGAGAGCATTAATGCACGTGTTTTTGGGATTATCTCTGGCTTTCTTCTGCTCATGTAATCTGTACATGTTATTATGAAATGGTGGGGGTTTCACATAACTCCTATTGATTCCCTTTTAAAAACAAGATTTAGCATGTGTCATCATCATAAAAAGATTTTGAGTTTGTACCTTGAATTTTCTCCTTTTGGATGAGCTCAATAGCCGCCATCGGAAAATGAGTATTGTTTCCCCACGTTATCACTGAGATTAATGTGATCGCTGTGTTTGCAAACCAATCAGCAACCACATTAGCTTCACGGTAGATGTGGCTGATGTGGTAATTTTTAAATTTTCTCAAGTCCATTTTTAGGTCCTCAATTATGCTTTCAATGGTCCATGAAGGTTTGGTAACTCCTAAAATACAATTAATTATATTTAGGGAGTCACCTTCAAGCCACAGTTGTTCTATCCCTAAGTCCAGGGCCAGCTTAATAGTGAGTTTGGCCGCATTGGCTTTAGCCAAATGGTTGGTTTGGTGACCAATAGGGGAGGAGATAGCAGCAATGCCCCCTCCCAAGTTGTTTCTTATGATTCCACCACATCCGGCAGGACCAAGGTTCCCCTTAGCCACTCCATCGAAATTGGCTTTATGCTATTTTTCAGGGGGGAAGGACCAAGAAGCCTGCTATCTTCTTTTGATCATGTCTTCTTTCCTTGTCTTAATTTTCCCTCCGTCCTTTATGTTTCCTTCTCTAGTTGTGGAATAGTTCTCTTTCATGAGGCTATCAATTTTCTCTTCTATAATACCCTCAGGAGCTTCTCTGTCTCTGAATATCCTGTTGTCGCGCTCCTTCCAGATTCCCCAGCAAAAGTGTGGGATAATCCAGGAACTCAAAATTTGGGATTCTAGGCCTTTTTGGTTGCTTCTCCACTTAATGAAGAAATTCTAGATGCTGGCAGGCGGGCACTAGTAGGAGTTCAAATTGGAAGTCAGAAGACTCCACACTCTAGAGGAAAAGGGGCAGTGAATGAAAATGTGATAAATCGTTTCTAGGTCAATTTTATAGAGGCAGCATCTATTGGGAATAATTTGGCCTCTTTTGGCTAAATTATCTAGGGTAAGGATCTTGTCTTGCAAGAGGAGCCAAAAGAAAATGTTCATTTTGGGCATTAATCCAGGGGTCCAGGCCTTGGCCCAAATAGGTTTCTCCCCTGTTCCCATAAGGGAAAGATAGCCTGAGGCTATAGTATAATGGCCTCAAGAATAGTCTCCCCAGACTAAGGCACTGCCTATCTGGTTGATGTTAATAGCATTCAAAGAGGCCATCAAAGGCTCAAGATCCTATGAAAGTTCCGCCAGATTATGCCATTCATTCCCATTTCTATAGTTCCTAATCAGCATGTCATATCTGCCTATTTCTTGATCAGCCCATCTGCCAAATGAAGGATGGTTAATGAGAGGTTCCTGAAAAAGCCAGCTATCCTGCCAAAAAAGGATTTTGTCTCCCATTCCAGCTTTCCATTTGGCCCTGGATTTGGCAAGGGGAAGGGCAATCAGAATACCTTTCCAAATGTAAGAACCCAACGGCAGCTTGGTCCCCTAGAAAATGGAGGAGAGAGACAGGCCTCCTAGGTACTGCTTAGCCAAAATGTCCCTCTAGACCCCTGTGCCTTGGAAGATGTGCCAAGGGAGTTTAGCTAAGAGGGATTGATTGAGGTGAGAAATTTTCTTGATTCCAAGACCTCCCTAGCTTTTGGGCAAGCAAACCTAGTCCCAGGCTACCAGGTGGTATCTCTTGTGGTCATCAGTTCCAGTCCAGAGAAAGTCCCTCTAAATCCTCTCCATTCTGTCTGCAAACTTAGCCAAAATTCCAAAGAGACTGAGGGCATAAGTGGGGAGGTTTTGGAGAATCGAGTTAACCAGAGTACATTTTCCTGCCTGACTGAGGGTGGCCCCTTTCTAGCCAGCAAGTTTCTTGTTGAAATTGTCAATAATGCTAGTCCAAAAGGAGTCCGAGGGTTTGGATCCTAGAGGAATCCCAAGATAAGTCACCGGTAGGGACCCAATGCCACAACCCAGAATTTGAGCAATTTTCCTCTGCCTCTCCAGAGGAGTGTTGAGGAAGAAGACAGAGCTTTTGTCTAAGTTAATAGCTTGGCCAGAACCCCAAGTGTAGGAATTAAGGATGCTTTTGAAGGTTCTGGCCTCCCGGACTGAAGCTTCTCCCCCCAAAATAGTGTCATCCACAAATTGCTAATGAGTGAAAGAGGATGGACCCGAAGAAGGCCTCAAACTCACTAAACACATGTCCCTGATCTTCTTTTGAATGAGTCTACCAAGGCATTCTTCCATGATAACAAACAAGACTAGAGAGATGGGGTCTCCTTGCCTTAGACCCCTAGAGGGGGAGAAAAAAGGAGACGGGTGGCCATTGACTAGAACTGACAAAGAGGGAGAAGACACAAGCTGAGAGATGAGTTTGCAAACCTGATCATCAAAGCCAAAGGCACGAAGAATAGAAAAGAGAAACTTCTAGTCAACCCTATCATAAATTTTTGACAGGTTCAACTTAAGAAGGAATCCTTCCTTTTTACCCGCTTCAAGAGAGTGGATGACCTCATGAACGAAATGATTGAATCAAGGATCTGCCTACCAGGGACAAAGCCAGTTTGCTGAGGAGAGATAATCAGAGGGAGAACTCTAAGGAGCCTGGAAGTGAGAACCTTGGCAATGATCTTATAGAAGGAATTGCAGAGGCTAATGGGCCTGAATTTATCCAGAGAATCAGCACTCAGGACTTTAGGGATGAGAAACAGAAAGGTAGCATTAAGTTCTTTAAGAAAATTCCTGGCTCCAAAGAACTCCTAAACAGCTTTAACCACATCCAATTTCACAACATTCCAAAAGATCTGAAAGAAGAAAGTAGGGAAACCATCCAGGCCAAGAGCTTTATCCCCCGGGAGAGAGAAGAGGGCCTGATGGATTTCCTCCAAGGAGGGGATAGCCTTCAGCATGGAGTTGTGGTAATCTTGAAGAATTGGGGGAATGGTCGAAAGGATTTCCTCTTGTTCAAACCTAGAGAGGGAAGGATCAGCAGAGAGGAGAGATGAGAAGTAGTAGACAACTTCCTTCTCAATTTCATCCTCTTTGGTAATTTGAACCTAGCCCTTAACAATGTTGGATATTCTATTATTAGCCTAGTGCTTAAGGGTGGTCAGGTGAAAATTTTTGGTATTACGGTCTCCTTCTTTCAACCAACTGACTCTTGATCTCTATTTCCAGAAAAGCTCTTCCTTAGATATGATGTTGTGCAGATCCGAAAGGATGGCCTTTTCTTGCTGGCTATTATGTTCATTGTATCCTGAATGTTGGATTTCATCCTAAATAGAAGAGAGTTGATCAGAAACCTCATCTTTCTCCTGGAAAATGTGGGCAAAGTTAGTTCTATTCCATGATTTGATGTTTCTTTTCACATTTTTCAGCTTCTAGGCAACTCTGTACATAGCAGTGCCTTCAACCTCAATGCTCCACCAATGGGAAATATTGACTTCCAGCACAGGGTGTGAGAGCCACATTTTCTCAAAGCAGAAATGGAAGGCCTTGTTGCTAGAAAGGGGGGAGGAAAAAAGAGAAATTGGGGAGTGATCAGAGCCCACCCTGGGGAGGAGGGATAATCTACGGGAGTGGGAGAGGAGCCATTCGGGGGAAATGAGGGCTCTATCAAGATGAACTTGGATACTATCATCCCCAATTCTTCTATTAGACCAAGTGAAGCTGCCACCTTGAAGGTCCAAATCCAAGAAAGCAAGATTCTGAATGAAAGAAGCAAGGTCGCGTTTGCTATCCTAATTCGGGGCTTGATGCCCCCTTTTGTCTGCATCAGATAGAGGCAAGTTGAAGTCCCCCATTATAATCCCTTTATTCAAGTTATAATTAGATAAGATGCCAAGGATCTTAGTCCAGAAGCAATTCCTTTCTTTCTTGGTATTGGGGGCATATAGGTTAAGGATTATCCAAGAATCATTTCTTTGGATGTGAAAAATGTTACAAAGAAGAGCATTAGTTGAGCTGTAAATAGTAGTTAATTTGAAAGCTTTGGTGTTATACAAGGTTAGGACACCACCTGAAGCTTCATCCGAATCAGAAGCTTTGCAGAAAAAAGTTTTACTGAAAGATATCCTTCTTACCAGGTCCCTTTTCATCTTAGTTTCCTGTAACAATAGAAATTTAGGCCTTTGGTCTCTAATCATATTTCTAATGAGTTCTTTTTTTTGAGCCCCATTTAGGCCCCTTATGTTCCATGAGATAACTTTCATTTCTTACTTCTTGAGAAATCCTTGATAGACCTCTAGCTTTCATCTGCTAGGTTCCTTCTTGTTTCTTCTTGCAGTATCTGATTTAAGTTCTTTCTTCTTGCTCCCTTGGGGGGTGATCCAATATCATCTTTAACCCTAATTCTGGTTGAAGCGGGCGATAAGGGGGGGGGGGGGAATTTTTCTTCTAGTTCTTCTTTTTCTTCTTGACCATGCACCAGTCATCAAGGCTATCTGTCGCACTATTATCTAACCTATCTTCCCATAGGGCAAGCTGAGATGGATCAGTGTTCTTAATGAGGAGATGAAACTTGGCCTTAATACCTATAGAGGCTTCAAAATATCCCCCCTTGCTGGAGATGACCCCCAGAGAAGCTAGAGTGTTCTCAAGAGGAAGACACTTAGCTTGGGTTTCCTCACTCCGGGCCGAGGATTCCCATTCTAGGAAATTCAACACAGTAGCTCCCAAAAGAGGGACTTCCTCTGCCTCGGGAGAAATTAGTACTATAGTTTCCATAGGGAGATTCTACTCCACAACGGGACCCGTGGCTAAGGAGGGGGAGCTAACCCACACCTTAGGGTCTTTCAACAGGTTAGAGATAGTCTTTTCCAATACAGGGCCCTATTCAAGGTGGGGAGATAACATTTTCCTTGGAGGGATCCTTCTGAATAGTGTCCTTCACTGCTGCGTCTTTTAGGCTAACAGCTTTTCTCCCCTGCACCACCGAAAGTTTTCACCTCCATAGCATCTTCATCTTTCCCTTACCAGAAGGGCGTGTAGCAATTTTCTTGGTTTGATCAGGGATGACTGGTTTCACGATCTTCTTCTTTGCTTCATTGGGGCACTGGTGGGCCTTATGACCTTCCTTTAAATAGAGGAAGCATGAAAAGGGGATCATTTTGTAGATAATTTTCTGGTTGTGCACTCCAAGTTTGGAATGAAGTTCAACAAACTTACGCATGTCAGTTCCATCACTCACCCCAATGTTATTCTTTTATAATAATAAAAAAGTTTACCAAACTAAGTAAAACCATTAGGTTAGTTCTTTTGGATCCCTTGGTGGGGCATTACACTTAATTTGGTTGTTTAGTTTATTGTGATGTTAATTCTTTACATTGCAATTTTTCTTTTGCTTTCAGTTATTTTCCCTTTATTATTTGTTAGATGGTTAGATTTTGACTTTCCAACTTTTAGTTATTGTTTGAGTGTCATTGCCTTGAAATGTAGATCTGGTACTCCTTGGTGTGGGGGAACTTTATTTATTTCATTTACCTTAATTCTTTGTGGCTTGCTGATTTGGATTCTCATTCAAAATTATAGTTTCTCATGCAAGAATGCAAGTTCTCACATGGTGTGTTGGTTTTTCTCGTACAACTTCTGGTGCTTTCTCATGCAAAACCTAACACTAGTTTTAGGTGTCTTGGTTATTAGGCCAAGTACATTCTCCCACTATTTGGTATACTTCCTCATGCAAATGATAGTTTCTCATGTAGAATGTTGCACTTCCTCATGCAAAAATATGTTAGTCTATTGGCCTCATGTGAAAAATAGGGAGTATCTAGGCTTGGCTAGGGAAATTTTAGAAGTTGGTTTTGGACACCCTATTATGTTTTACACCTTCCTAGTTCAAAATGGATTCCCTGTGGGGTTTAAAGTATAAGTTGATATATACTTAAGATATATTTTAATATACGTGACAAGTCTTTTGAGATAGGTTCCAGACCTCTCTGACCTAAGATAAAGATTCTAGGAAATTTTAGGGCATCAAGAATTCAGACTTAGCCAAATTTTAGGGCTTCAAAATTTTAGACTTAGCCAATTTTTAGGAATCAACTTTTGTCTTTCAACATGGTGTTTAGTAGTTGATTTGTGCTTCCTTTGCACCCTCATCATGTGTGAGACCATGGTTGGTCTCTACTATTTTCTTGTTTATGTTTTGGCTAGTGGTGATGATTGGAAATCTTTGGTTTTGATTGTTTTGTTAGTATTCTGTTGCAATCTTTGTATGTTGATTTTGTGTGCATCCATACTTGTAAGAAAAAATAAATTATTTGGCTTTTATCTATCCTTGTTCCAAGGATCTTTGGGTAGGGCATTACATATGGTTACAAATTTTTGATCATAATCAATGATCTACCCTATGAAAGGTCTACCCTATTAAAGGCTTACAAGACTATTAGGTCTCACCTTGACTAAAGGATTTAAACTCACAACTAAGTAAGTACTTTGTAATGAGATTTATAAAAGCCTATTAGGACTACTCTATTAAGAGATTTACTCTACATATCACTCATCAAAATGATTTATTACCTTATCCTTTAGTTAGCATGTTGTTTCTTGATGTGAGAACTCCTCTTTACTAGTTATCTCTTGATCCTCTTGATTAGATCTATCTTCTCTATCCTTTCAATGTTTATCTATGTTCTTCTTAAACATATTTTGCATTGTAATTCCATAACTTAGCCATTATTTCCACCTTGAAATGCTCTTTATGCTTTCAATATTCCTCTCCTTATGCATGTGATGCCTCTCTTTACAACTTTTTCGAAACTTCTTTGCATGCATAATCTTCTTTATGGTTTACCTCTTTTTTTAGGCATGAAGATGGGCTAGGTTAAAATCAATAGCTATGGTTGATCCTCATTATCAGCTAACCCTTCCCTTTATCTGATTGGTTGCATGCAATGGCATAGGGATTCATAATATGACTAGATCCTTATTTCTTAATATCAAAAATTCATGTTCATGTCAGCCAAAAATGGTTTACATAGAAGTTTGTGCAATTAAAAACATCTATGTCAAATACTAGTAACTTGGCATCAATAGAATCTAATGATCATCCTTCACTATGCTCTATATACTGATACGTGGCTTCTAAATGGCATGAAACTCACTCTTGCTCGACACTTGAATCACTCAGCACGCATTGTTTGTTTGGCACCTGAGTGACTCAACACAAATTGATTGCTCAACACATACTACTGCTCAACACTAACTAGTCATATTACTTGACATGTATTGTTTGGAGGCTTATGCTCGATATACACTATGCACTCAACTTTCACTAATCTTTGCTAAATAATGACTAAGTATTGTTGAGCTATTGTTTTGCATGATGCTTAATGATAGGAATCCTTTCAAACTCCTCTCTTGAAAAGGTAATTTGGGGATCAACTACAAGGTTCTAGGTGATCTTGCAACCCACTGAAATCCACTCAGTTGATGATAAATGTGAATGTTCATGAGGAGGCCTTTGTTGGTTCCAAAATGATTCAGATAAGATGTAGAATCTTCTTACACAAGAAAGAAATTTTTTTTTTTTTTTTTCTATTTTTAGGATGAATGCAATCTAGTGATGCAATTATATGAATTCCTAATTTAACCAAAGGATTAGCAAAGCAAAATAACAAAGATAAGGAAACAAGAAATTTAAGCAAATAACATAAAAGTAAATCCTAACAGACATAAGCTACAGAAAAAACATGTATGTGAGTCAAGTTTTTGAAAAGATCGATAGGTAACCAATGAGAATAGGAGCAACATGTCCTTGATTCTATTGATGCAATCGTCAATTGAAATTCAGTAACCATAAGATGTATCACTTTTTATGAAATTGCAAGGCCACAAAAAGTGTGCTCATGCGAGATGAAAAGTTATGCAGGAACAATATGATGATCTCTTCTTGAACTAAGTACGTCAATGGAATTTGTAGACCCATAGCAAACACTAGAATAAAAAGATCACACAACCAAAAATAATGCAATAAACTTTTGGCTCAATTATACCCCATGAACATACAATCATAAAATATAACACAATTATACAAGAATCACTACACTCCAAATGCGAGCACCAAAAGCATATATTATTGTAAAATAATGACAGCTTAGAATACATGTTACATTCTTAAATTTATAAGAAATCTTATCCTCAATTTTTGTTTAGAGTTAGAGATATCTTTATGCAATCATATGCTTCTAAACTAATAAAAAAAATCTATTTATGTACAAACTAACTATCTAACTAGTGCTTAGTAGGACTCCATCAATTTTTATATCATTAATTAGATGCATAAGCCTTTACATGTCATAAAATAAAGAAAGCCATAAAGAATAAGAAAGGGAAAGCCATGAGTTGATGTAGAAGTCTCTAGAAGTGCCAAAAATATGAGCTTTATCTTTATTAGGTGTTTGTAAGAGTTAAACTACTGTTAGAATGTGTTTCTGATACATGGAAAGCTCTAAATTTAGAACTGGCATTTAATTATTGGTGCACCTCTAAATTCTCAAAATCCTCTAGAAAACTATTGAAGAAGTGCACTAGCACACCTAGTGCACATGGCACAATAGTGCACCTTGGAGGCAGACTCAAAAAAATACAAAATTTCACTAAGTGTCAAAATTGAAGTTCTAGCTTCTAGGTTTTGTCCCTCTTCATACCAAAGCTATGTCTTGGTATTTACCCTTTAATTTATTGATTATCTTAGTGACTTGATCTGCATCTAGAAAATCCAAGGTGTTATATTTTTCTTTCACTTTCTACCTATAGTTACCCACTTCTATGCGAGTTTCTACAAAATCTTCGAGTTTCCCATCAAGCTCTAATAAAGCTTCTTTTGTTCTAAAAGCTTTCTTGATATCTTCATTATTAGAAACTTCTTCAAAACTTCTTTAAAATTTCTCAACTACTACCTCTACTGGTATTAACTTCTCCTACACATCATCCTCAAAAATGTCTAGACATGCATTGCTATAATATTTCTCAGCTTCCAAAATTCACTTTTGGGCTTGGTCCTTGAGCCTGTGAATCTCCACATGTAATGACTCCATTACTTGATTGCCATCTGTAATCTTTTCTATCTAATAATCTATTTTATCTAACTCCTTAGCTATATATACATCCATCAACATCTAATATCTTTGGCCTTTAATTGCCTATAATACTTCCAAATACTTGCCCCATGTATGTACTGCGTCCATCAAACAAAAATCTTGATTCAAAATTGCTACTAGGTTTTCCATATTCTCTTGTGTGACATGTAATAACTTCATATTTACTTAGATAATCAATACACCTTTCTCCTTAGAACTTTCCTTCCATTTTTGACAAGCTCTCAAAATTGGATCCAATTAGGTTGTACCCCTATCTCTTCTCTCGATTGCTACATTCAAAGTATCTTCTAGATTTTTGGGATCAAAGGGACCAAAAAATTCACTTAGATATCCCTTTAGGATTTCATTTTTTTGCCAAACTGTTATTAATTCTACCCCTTCCTACTTTTGAACACCTCCTTCATCCCTATTGTTACCATCAGCTTTGCATTATCCAAGGTGGGCTTTCCAAGCATGACCTCATTGATCTAATAATCTCATGGGGTCAATTCTTCAACATTTGATTGTGAAGGAGGGATAGCTACATGAGCAAAGAGATCCTAATTCTGATTACTCATAATGAAGGCTACTTCCTATGCATCTTTGGAAGGTGAATCAAGTTTCCTTGGGATTTCAATTAATTCCATGCTATCTTCCTCCTATGTAGTGAATTGCTACTTCTTATTCCTTACTATTTCTTTTCTTAGCCACTTTAGGATATGTTATACTGGTGATTTTCCCTTAGAGGATGAAGGAGTTTCCTTAGCTATACTCTTCCCCATATCACTCCTTTCTGGAGTCTTCTCCATCTATAAGAGATCTATACTAGGAATCTTTGTATTAGTAGAGTCTAAAATCCTCACCTTGGTGTCTTGTGAAGTTTTCTAAGGTTATTCAATCATCTACCCTTCTTTCGACACTTCATTAGTGGATACTTGTTTTGGCTCTTCCTCTTGTACCTATTCTTCCTCATTATTTGTAGGTAGAGGAGTAGTTGATCCCTTATCAACACAAAATTTAACTTGCAATTGGGATGATGGCTCTACCTCAGGACCTTGTGGTTGGGGTGATAGCTGACTCCAATCCTTATTTTGAGGTTGATTTCTTGGAGTATCTCTTATTTCATCCTTGACCAATTTGATACCCATTGGCATAAAGTCAAAATCTAACATCTGAAAGACATCAGTACATCCTGCTTGTCTATCCACTATTGCATCTCATCTTCTAATGTGGTTGTCTAAATGGGTTGCTTAGGGATAGGTGGTGGTGTGATGGTGGAACTTCTACTTCGTTCCTCTTTTGTGGCTCTAGCAAGCCAAGTCCTTTGGTTCAAAGGTAAATTATCCTCTTCATCCTCATCATCCTCTTCTTCTACTTCTTCTAGAATAGGCTTGAGTACTAATGGGAAAGGAATTACTTTCTTGATCACCTTTTGCCTCCTCTTTACCAGTGTCTTGATCTTTCTTTTCTTCCTAGGCACAGAGGGGGATGCTTGTACCTACTACTAAGGTATTTCTTGGACTTCCATTTCATCTCCTTATTGTCCTTCTTCTGTGGGTGGCACTTGCAGATTGTCTTGTGTCTTTATAGCTTTCCATTTTTTGACCATTGCACATTTATTTCCCCAATCTGTGTGGGTGTTTGAATTTCTCCCTCATTTAGTTTGGCTTGTTGAGGAGAATTACTCTTCCTTTTGCCTTTAGCTTTACCCTTTTGAGCCTAATAATACCCAACTAGTATATCAAGTTGGTGTATCATGTCTGGTATTATGGGTGACTGAGCTATAAATGTAGGTACTATGACCTTTGCTCCTCTACCTTTGGCTGGATGAGCTTGAGCATGGAAGATTACTGTCTTAGGAATTGGCTCAAATTTGAAAGGCCTTTTAATCCAATAATTTGTAAACTTGATGGCATGCCTTTTCCTATGGTTAATGTTTGAGTTCTCTTCTTTTTCAACCTCAGCATTCATGATAGGTTAGTCACCAATCTTATCCTTGTTGAACAATGGATCAAGTAACTCTTCTATGTCTTGCTATACAATTTCTAATGGAACCTTTATTTTTGAAGCCTTCTCTACTAGATACAAAGTCATCCTACGATAATCCTTTATGCAAACATTGTAGTCATTTGTTGCATTCATCCAGTGATCTTCAAGAACATATTTATGCTAAAATTATTTTCTAGCTAAGTGTTGTACTCTTCCAATGTTATCAAAATATAGTCGAGAAAACTTATACTCATCCAAGGTATACAAATCCCGTTCACACTCAAAAGCTGGAATATCTTGCCTTCGATCCATTTGGAAAGTTCCTATAGTCACATGCTAGGTCCAACATATTTTATGTTGCTTTCTAACTCTGTCATAGGCAAACAAGAGTTGTCAAGAAATCTCCAAGAGAATTAATCTATCACTGAGATTCTTAGGGAGCTTCTTAGGGTTGATAGTTCTACTTGCTACCCTCAAATCTATGAATGTATGGAACTAGTATAATAAGCTTCGACTAGTGATATTTGTGTAGTTGTCTCTTTTGATATTCTCTTTGCATAATCCCCTTCTATGAATCAAATTATTACAAATATAAAAGCATCATTTACAATTCTATATTTTTTGCTTTTCTCTAAGAGAATCTTCTTCACTAGCTCAGGATATACAATATAAGGCCATGCATTTGCATCCTGCATGCTACCCCTCTTATAAAGCCCTAGATAATTGGTTTCTCTTGTGGCTAACAAGTACAACAAGTATGATGTTATGTAGAATTTCCTATTGGTCTTCACTGCCACCAACTTATCACCCAAATTCTCACTGAGAGTAGTAATCCAATCAAGTGGCATCTCTACTTTCTTTATTGTCTCAACGAAATGCACCATGAAAATGTTTAAGTATTTAGTTTCTGACAAACCCATAACTCTACTCAAGAGTATGATTGAATATCCAATATCCTCCTTCATGTATCCTCTTGTCATGTCTACTTTGCCTACTTTCTTTCCCAGAGGAGTCTTCTCTATAAGGTATGAAGATTGGATAATCTTAGAAGCTTCATCAATGTGTTCCCAAAACCATATCTCTTCTTGCCCATAAGTTAACCTAATAAATTGATCCACCCTTGGGAGATGGAGCACTTTTCAATATTATTAAGTTATAGATCCAATACAATCTCTTCAGTTATGCTTTTTACAACCATTTCTCTAAGAACATAATGCTCTGCAAGTGTCACAATTAACTCTAAAGATTGTACTAACATTGAGTGTGATGTTGTGCTAACAAGACCTGATCTAATAAATGTAGATATCATCTAAGATCTTTCTATAGGCTGGTTGCACAATGTTAAGAAGGCACCCAAATCCATGTGACCTAAATCTTTGTCTCAAATCTCTAAGTATTCATATTGAAACTATGACTTTATAGGGGTGCCCTAGAACTTGAATACTACTAGTTTTGGTGTCATCTTCTTAGGAAGGGAGGATGATGAAGATTCCATTGTATCTACACAAAAGCATGTTCATTAGTTCAAAGTCAATGACAAAAAATGATAATGTCAAACCCTACAACCGATTTGAACAAAAAGAAATTCAGAAACCCAACTAATTGACAACATGAAAAAACCTTAATTTAAACCTTGAAATAAAAATCAGCACACAAGGTGCACCTTACAGGTGTGCCTAACGCACCCTTTCTTATTTTTTTCAAATTTTATTATTTGTTACACATTAGCACACCTCAACACCCCCATGTTCAAACTTAGGTGTGAAGGTTTTAAAGGTTTAAGGTGCACTAATGTGAACCTTAATTAGGTTTTTGTTTGTTTATTGTAAGTTTCTTAGATTCTTTTGTATTTGCAAAAGGGAGAGGTGCACAATAGTGCACCTTAATTTATCTTTAACACTTGTTTGTGTGTGCTTATGTGTAGGTGGTGGAGGGTAGATGTGCACCTGGTTGGTGTAGGGGATGCACAAATGAAAACTCTAGAGAAGAAGACAATGAAGAAATAATGAGGGAGAAGGGATATGGGAATTATATAGGCCCCAAACAATTTTGGTGTTTCACAGGTGAAAAACTATGCATTTGTGCATCACCAAAGGTGATATGCCTCTCTCTTTGGGTTTTGGAACACTATGTGCACCTGATGAGGTACCCTAGTGTGCCTTTCTTCTTTTTTTGCAAAAAGAGACCTTCTCCCTCAAAAGTCTATTTTTTTGACAACTAGGCTTTCAAGTTAGGACTTGTACTTGACCAAGAAAACCCTAAAATGACTCAAAACCCATTTTGTTAATCATCTACTCCAAGTCTTCAACCAGATCAAGTGTCCAAAGACATTGTTCAAGACCAATTACTAATATTTCTGAATGATTTAGCTCATTTTAGATACTTCCCCATTCAAGAAGCATCAACATTCAGTCCAATCAGACAATAGTGCTATGTACCACTAGATTGATGCAATCTCTACATCATCTACTCTAAAGTAGGCAAGGGCATAACCCCAATCATTGAAGTACTCAAATATATCTTTAGACAAGGGCTTCATAAAGATATCAACAATCTAGTCTTTAGTACTAACATACTCTATTTTAATCTCTTTCTCTACAACCTTCTCTCTCAAGCCATGATATATATATATATATATAGAATGAAATATTGGATTCTTAGACATACTCACTGTACTTGTGTTATTGCAGTATATAATAGTAGGTTCTAAAAATTCTATCCCAATATCCTTCAGCATCTACTTCATCCACATGACCTGATTATAATTATCAGCTACTATTACATACTCTAATTTAGTTTTACTTTATTAAATACAATCAAGTTTCTTTCTTAGCCAAGAAACCAATCTTCCTCCTAAGAAAAATGCTCCACAACTAGTGATTTTTCTATCATCCATACGGCCTACCCAATATGCACCAGTATAAGCACATAATGTTAAATCACTTGATTTGTCATACCATATCCCATAATTAGATCTTCACTTCAAATATCTAGATATCATCCTTACTCCTGCATAATGATACTCCTTAGGATCAGCTTGAAGTCTAGCTACAATCCCAACTATATATGTTATATCTAGTCTAGTGTGAATTAGATATTGAAAATCCATGATCATTGATCTATACTTCTTCTTCTCAATTATATGTGTCTTATCTTTGCTAGATACATTGAGACCAATTATCATTGGTCTAGCAATAGGCTTACAACTTGCCAAAACAAATCTTTTCAACAAGTCTTTCAGATACTTAGCTTGTGATATGAAAATTCCATCATTATTTTGCACAATCTGCAAACCTAGAAAGAACTTCATCTCACGCTCATTTCAAACTCATTCTTCATCTCTTCAAAAAACTTATCTCTCACTTTTTCATTACCTCCAAAGATAATTTCATCAATAAATATCACAAACAACAAACCATTCTCATTTTCTTTCAAATACAAGTTATTGTTTGTCATACCTTTAGAAAATCCAAGCTTTACCAAGTACTTGTCCAACCTTGCATACTAGGTTCTAGGTGCTTGCTTTAGACCATATTGATCTTTCTTCAATCTATCATATCCTTTTCTTTTTTCAAAGGAAGTCCTTTAGGCTTGTCAATGTATACCTCTTCTTCATGTTCTCCATTTAGAAAGGTTGACTTGACATCCATGTGATATACTTTGAACTTCAGAGTTGCTACATAAGCCAAAAACATTCTTATTGCTTCCAATCTTGCTACAGGGCAATATGTTTCCTCATTATCTATTCCTTCCTTTTGTGAATAACCTTAACATACTACTCTAGCTTTGTTTCTCCCAACTTCAATTTTTTCATTCATCTTGTTTCCAAATACCCATTTAGTTCCTACAACATTCTTGTCCTTTTGTGTAGGAACCAATTCTCATGTGTCATTCTTCACAATTTGATCTAGTTCTTCCTTCATTGCTTAAATCCAATAATCATCTTTGCATGTCTCATTTATACTCTTAGGTTCAACTTGAGATATTAGACATAATTCCCCATTCACTCTATTTCTTGCCTTTACTCCATTGTATTTTCTTCCAATTATCTTCTTTGTAGGGTAATTCTTTTTCAGGTTCTTGTTAAGTATAGGAGTTTCTATCTCAACTCTTATATCTTCTCTTGGTTCAGATATCTATTCTCCTCTTCTCTCAACAATTTGCACATCATTTTGCAAGTCATTTTTAGTCAGAAAGAAAACTTCTACATTATCTCTAACAATTCTAGGATTTTCTTCTTCTTTGTCAGAGTTATAGCCCGTCATCCTCTCTTTAATGCCAAGCTTTTCATCAACTTTTACATTTGCACACTCAACAATTGTCTTAGTTCTATGATTGAAACATCTATAAAACTTTATTTTCAATGAATAACCAAGGAACTTGCATTCATTACTTCTTGGATCAAACTTACCATTGTTATCATCTCTCTTTATATAACACTTACTCCCAAAAATTTTGAAATACTTTACTAAAGGTGTATGACTAAACCGTAATTCATAAGGCATCTTATTCATACCTTTTCTGATATGTACTCTATTCATGGTGTTTACTATTGTATTTACTACCTCTCTCCAAAATGTCTTGGATACATTAGTCTCAAACATAATTTCTATGGTTGCCTCTAATACTTATATGTTTCTCCTTTCTTCTATCCCATTCTGCTTAGGGTTCTTGGTTGATGATAACTGTCTCTTAATCTCATTTTCTTCACAAAACATGTTAAACTATCTAGAAGTAAACTCTCCACCTCTATCTAATCTCAAACATTTAATCTTAACACTAGATTCATTCTCAACTCTGTTTTTACATATTTTGAACTTCTCAAATGCTTTAGATTTCTCTTTAAGAAATGATACCCACATCATTCTAGTGAAATCATAAAAAAAAATTAGAAAGTACCTTTCTCCATAGAATCCTCTAATTTTGGTAAAGCCACTCAAATCTATATAAACAATCTTCAACTTCTTGGTGATAGTAAACTTCTTGCTAGGAAGTGATACCTTCTTCTACTTAGCCATGATACACTCTTTACAAACAATATTAATATGCTTCATGATCTTAGGTATATCTTTGATTGTAAATGTACTATTAGCTTCACAATATTATGAGATTTTATATGACATAACCTTCTATGCCATAACCAACTCTTTTTTGATTTTAACATTAATTTTTCTATTAGTGACTCAAAACATAGGAAAATGGTTACATTTCTACCAAGCTCTATAGTTTCTATGGAGCTTATCATTCATCCAATAGTTTTAAACAAGTGTCTAGGTTGCTACCAAGCTAAATATATAGTTTCTAGTTTATGTCAAGCTACATAGTATCTACTGAGCATTAGAGACAATAAATAGTATAGCCTAAGAATAGAAGTGTCTATCAAGATATCTAGTGGAAGTGATGAAGACTCTAGTGTTAACTAAGCTCTATAGTGTTAACCAAGTTCCACAACATTTACCGAGATCACAGTGTTATTGAAATGAATCTAGCATTGACTAAGTCATGCAGTGTCAACCAAGTGATTTAGTAATTACCAAGTTTCTCAATGTTTACCAAGTCACATAATGCTGACCAAGTTCAAGCTACATGAGAGTGATCAGTATGGACAAAGCTTCAACTTCAATCAAGTGCCAAAGTTTTTTGAGCATTGACAATGTTTTTCATGTATCAGAACCCAAGTTACAATAGTTGGGTTGACTTTGTGAATTATCATGAATTTGGATTGTAACCAACTCCAAAAGGTAATGAATTAGATTTGTTTATATGTAATGAATTGTATCATATCCAAATATATATGTCAAGAAGAATAAGGAGTCTATGAATGAAAATTGAAGAAAGCTACAAGCAGTATAAGGGACAACAAATATTTCTCTATCAGAGCCAAGTGATTATTGCAATTCAAGGAATCTCATTCAACAAATCAAAGTTGCAGATTAGAGATCAACCATTGATTCATTCTAACAAGCATATTAGTTAAATCCTTTAAACAGGTAGACTTAATAATCTTTTGCTAAATCTCCTAATAGAGTGCATACTTTTTTGTATGTTTGTAAATTCTTTAACAAGGTGGACCTCATAGTCCTTATTACTCCTAATAGGGTAGATAACCAGAAGTGGTAAATTGTAATCATTAATAGGTTAACTTTATACTACAATACTAAAGCTTGTGGGTATCATCCCCACCCTAGTTTTACATTCTATTTGGAAGGTTTCTAGGTCACTATATCTTGTGTCAAACTTTTATGAATGTTTTCTTTCTTTCATTCTTTCATGCATGCAATTAAATCATAATAATATATGAAGGATTAATTGGTGAAGTAAGATAAAGTTTTGTTGGTTCTTGATTCACCCCTCCCCTCTTATTAACCTAACCTAACTTATATTTCTAGGCATTGGTATCAAATAATCTTTTTCTCACATCATAAGTCTGACAACTTGAGATAAGATCAAAGGCAATTCATACATGCTAGATAAGGCTATTGAGAATGAAAATTTGGATTTGGAATTGGCCATGGACTCAACAAAGAAAAGGAGAAACTCTCTCAATAATTGAAAAGAAGGAAATTTCTTGCAATGTAAATGGATTACAATCTCTACATGGAAGAAAGAATTGAAGCCTTATGCCGAGAAAGAAATTTAGATGAAGCTAATGTAGTTTTCAAAGACCTACTAGAAAAGAATTCAATTCTTCAAGAAGAAGTAAGAAAGATTAAAAGAGAACAAGAAATCCAAATAGTTAGATTGTGTGAAGTCATGGAACAAAAGGAAAAAGCTAAAGAAGTGATAGAAGAAAAGGACAGTGAAATTCAATAGCTATCCCTTCAACAATCAAACTTTATTGATCAACTTAATGATGAAAACTAAGAGCTTATCAATCTAAGGACTGAGAATGAAACACTATAGAATGATCTTAGCATTGAAAAGAAAACCAGTGAGAGAATGATGAAATCTCAATAAAGCATGAATCAATTGAATGAGAAAAATTAGTATAGACACAAAGGCAAAGGTGGATTAGGATATACTAAAGAAGATAAATCATCTCAGCAAGGAGCTCAAAAGAAAAAAAAGGCCTACTTACAATCATTGTGGTAAGATAGGTCATACATCAAACAATTGTTTGAGCAATGATAAAGAAAAATTCAATGGAAAGTGTTACAGTTGCAACAAGCATGGACATAGAGCAAGTGAATGCACAAAGAAACCTAAGTTTAAAGGAAAGTGTCACAATTGCAAGAAACAAAGACACAAATCTTCAAAGCACAAGACTGAGAAGTGGAACCCAGTAGAACAAATTGTGAAAGCAATATTTGGATGGAATTACAAGACATGGAGTAGATGTCACTACTGTGGTGAGTTTGGACACATTGGAGAAAACTATGTGAAACATCACATGAGGAAAAGAGATACTACAAAGAGATTTTTTATTTGTACAAAACTTGGACATCTTGCCAAGAACTATATGAACATAGGAAGAGTTGAAGATGAAAAGAAAGCCAAAGCTGACAACATCAGAAAACAAGTGAGGCAACAATGGGTACCAAAATCTCTAGAGAATGAAAACCAAAGTCATGAAATTGTTGACACCCAAGTCAATGAGTTGGGTGCTGCAACCATTTTACTTAGTTCCCTATGGAGATCATTGGAACTCTGATTTATAAGAAATCATCTAACATCAACTCTAGCCAACAACTAAAAAGATCCATATCAACATTCAAGATGTACAAGGACCACTAAATGATAACAAAGTTCAAGACCTTACCAAGAATGGTCGGGTTACACACTATTTCATTATGTAGACACCAAGTTGGTGACTCTACCGAGTACCAAGGTCAAACTAAATAATGGTGATGTTACCAAGTTTTGAAGTTCTTTGAGTTGGTAGTTCCTACCAAGTCAGGGGACTTTACCGAGTTGAAGGTTACTTCCAAGCATTAAAGACCAAACCAAGTGGAGGATAGTATTTCATTGAGTGAGTATATATATGAAGGATTAATGGTGATTAAAAAGAGGAAATTAATTAAAAGGAAGAAATTGAATGCATTATTTCACCGCAAATTTTCTAATTTTCTAAGTGATTTGAGATATTATTGTTGAAGATTCTCCCATATTTCAAAACCCTCCCAAAAAATAGCATCTTCGAGTAGCAAAGTTAAGAAAGGATTAGAAATTTTGGTTCCTGCAATGGATTGCAAGGCTTTTGCATTCAAATTGAGTCCAACAATTATGGAGATATTAGACCCCAATGGAGTGCAATCACAAATTCTACCCAAGGTACTTCTTGTCCATGATATCCATTCTTTCTATCATTGTTCTATCCAAGAACTTGGAACCATGGAAATAAATGAAGCATTCAATGAGTTATGTGTGGATGATGCTCTCAAACCTGAGTACAATCATTTTGAAACAAAGGGATTAACACATATTCTACATGTGCCAAGAGACTTTCAAGTCAAGTAGATCAAATTTATTTTGAGTCAAGTTCATAATTGACAGTTGTGGTTAGATCACCCTATCTTGATAAGAAAGAAGATGATACACATAATCACTGGATTGTCAATGTTGAATAAAGATAAGACCTCTAAAACTCTAGGTTGGGCAAAATTGACAAAGTAGACTCTTTCTGAGTAGGACGAAAGAGGCATAAAGCTAAGTGGCATGATAGGAATAGAGTTGAATTTTGGGATCCATGTGATTGCTCACAAGATATATAACTCAAGCTAGTTGAACAACATGTCATGTGAGGCTATTGATCTAGCATACAAGGTGGTGAAGAATAACTTGTCTTTTGACCTTGTCGAGTTGTTGTTGATACAATTCAAAAAGAATATGGAAAGCATCTGAGTGTCAAAGAACAACCCGTGTAAGTTTAGTTCTCTTTTGACACATCTATTTTTCTCTATTCAAATATTTTTTCCCTTCCAAAGGATCTATAGTATGGAGAAAGGATGTCCTAGTATTGTACCAAATCAATGAATACATATCAGAAATGGGTGAGAATTTTAGCAACATTGTGGATAATTACTTTGAGTCATTCAAGGAAAAGATGAAAAATAGATTTAGGATACCTAGGAAGCTTGTAGAAGACTATGAGAAAGATATTTGTTTCATGGTTGACTCTAAAAAAGTTTATATCTAGATAGTCAGACCTAGAGTGACATGGGTTAAGCCTTTGGATTATGAGGTTAACATTGATGACACAAAAGATATCATTGAAGCTCTATTGAATGAGACTATGGATCCTAAAGCCACTTATTTTGGAATCTATGATGAAGCTAAGGCTATAATTGAGCTTGAGATAAAGAGACCTAAGGTAGTAAATAGAGGAAGAAAGGGAATAGAGAATATAATCAAGAATGCCAAATCATCAAGTTCTCCTCTTATGCTTACCGAGTGTAAAGGAGATAATGTAGAAGATGAAGATGAAGAGGATGAAGTAGAGAAAACTAAATAAAAAAAAGAAGAGCCCTTCAAGAAGAAGGGGAAGTTCATTATAACCAAACCTATCAAGTCCTCCCCTACAATGTTTACAAGAAGAAAAACTAAGTTGAAGAAGAAGTTGAAGTTGGGTGAAGATGAAGTCAAACATATTATCTTTAAAAGGTCAACACCTGCACTTCAAGAAAAATTGAAGAAAATGGAAGAAGGATCAGGTATGGCATATTTTAAATCTCTTATGTATGAGACCAAAAATGAGGAAGAGAAAAAGTAGATTGAGGATACCTAGATGGGAAAGTGCAATGAAGACCACCAAGGACATCTATGAACAAAATTTGAGATAGCTTATGTTGAGTCTCAATGAGAAGGAGGTGAAGGAATCCTTGAAGTAGAATGAGAAGAAGCTCATTGTCAAATTCAATACATGTATGATATTGCTTAAGGACATTGAATCCATGGTGAAGACAACTACTACCACATGGAAGAACATATATAGGTTACACAAACTCAATGACATTGTGGTGCATGTTGATGACAAGGATGGTGAAGATGAAGATGCAGAAAAGGAAGTAAAAATAAGGGATGATGTGATAGATGATGTAGAGAAGATTGCAACATTAGTTACGACTTCATTTCCTTAGTCTCTTAGCAAAGCCTTAGTGCAATTAAGCTCAAAGTAGGCTTCTACCAAGTTAGTTGAGGTCAAAACTGCTACACCAAGCACACAACCAATCTCTAGATCTATACTGTAGAATGTTACATTGACTGAAGTGTCCAACACTTCATCTATTGACTAGAAATTTCTTCCAACATTAGGCTTGGCCAAGCAACAAGGTATTCCTATTGTTAGTGTTATTTCTACATTCAATGCTATTCCATATATTTCTACAATTGTTTCTATACCAAGTGTATCCATAGCTAGTGCAATGATAGTTGAGAATTAGTCTCAATCAAGTGTTGAAGTTTTAAATAAGTGTAAAGAAATTGTTTCATCAATAATTTCAAAGGTAAAGGGTAAAGAGGAAGAAATTGATCTAGATGAGAACATTTTTATTCCAAATTGAGATATCTCTATCCTCACTCTTGGTCAAATGGATACCCTAGGAGAAATCTTGAAGAAAAGGGCTAAGAAAAAAAAGCTTAGAGAAGAGAAGAAGAAAGAAAATCAAATTCTTAAATACATAAAGAGCATATTTGTTGATGCTCTGAGTATTGAGGCTGATAGAGAAAAACCTATTATGGATCAATTAGCTGAAATTGTCCACAAGTACAATGAAGAATTGAATGGACAAGAAAAAACTACTACAAAGAGTTGAAAAGAAATTTGAGAATAAATATTTGGAGCAAGTTGCACTGAAAATTGCAATAGATCAAGTAGAATTGTCTAACATTTTTGCTATACTAGAAACATCTATAAATAATGTTGTTTCATTATTTGTAAAACTAAGTGACACATCTATCTTCACAATGGAGATTAAGGATAAATTGTCCAAGATAGATGAGGATATGAAGGCAAGTGCACCTAGCTGTTCCTTGATCTAAGTTATAGATCTGCACACTTCATGAAGATCAGATATTTGATAAATCTACAAGCAAAATTATTGAGGAAAGAAGACAAAATCAAGGCCACAATTATAGAAATTTAGGGCATGATTCTTTCAAACATAGATGCACTACAAAAGCACATTGAACATGCAAAGTCCTCATCCATGATAACAACTTCTCCATAGCTGACCACATGATGGAATTGTTAGCAAAACTACATATAGCCTTGCATGCAAGTAAAGTATTACAAGAGAATTGGGACAAGACTATTGTACTAATTCTAAAGGTACATTTAGTTTTCTTTTCATATTTTGGTATTAATGATGTAGGAGCATCTTGGATGTAAGAGCAATCTTGCATCACCCAAAAAATATTTCTTTTTCAATCTTTTCTATTTTAATAATGACTAGTAGACAAGGTAGTTACTATTTATGGGAGCTTGCCATTTTTAATAAGTTTTTCATATGAGCTCGAAATGTCCTCATTTTCTACATGAAGGTTCATTTTGGAATTATAAGCCTACCATAAAAATCTCATTTCTCTAGCTTAAGTATCAAAGAAGTTATTGTAGATTTTTTATGGAAAAATTTGCAAAAAAATCTTCAAGCTCATCTTTGGAGGCCTTAGAGTGCCCAGATAGGGTCCAAAAAACTAATGGAAGGATGCTTACATAGTTCCAAGCCTCTAGATTAGGATTTGGTATTTCTAAAAAGTGGTTATAATAGCTAATTAGAGCAACAGTTCGAAATTTATGGCCTTCCAAAGTTGGGCTACCAAAATTTCTAAAATAATTTGTCAAAAATATATTTAGCCAACTCTATATGTATTGTTAGGGTCTGTAGACCCTAACTATTAAGTTTGAGCATATAGAACCTTCTCATGTAGAATAAAATTGCCTATTTAAGAAAGGCCCAAACATTAACTAGGATAGCTCTAGGTGGTAGTACACAACCTAGTTCTGTAGATTTATGTAATGAAAGCACCCATGTTTGTTAGCATAGTGTACTTGTGAATTCTAAAATTCAGCATTTGCAATGCAAATAAGAAGTCCATATTTTGCTCTCACTTTTCTTATTGTTTTTTGTTTCTATTATGGTTTATGGTATTAAAGGGAGCGCCCTTCAACAAGTGGTAGCAAAGGTAGAGTTTTTGAGTGTGTGGATAGATCACTGACTAGTAGGTTGTTCACAATAGGACTATGGTTTTCACTGAGTATGTAGATAGATCACTATTTGAGAGGTAATTTGCACTAGGGTTTTAGCGAAAGCATGGAAATGCAAGTATAAGTGTTACACTTGAGTGTT
Source organism: Cupressus sempervirens (assembly GCA_028749045.1). Taxonomy (NCBI): domain Eukaryota; kingdom Viridiplantae; phylum Streptophyta; class Pinopsida; order Cupressales; family Cupressaceae; genus Cupressus; species Cupressus sempervirens. The sequence continues at coordinate 319,627,783 of CM053790.1, forward strand.
TTAGAGCCTTCTAAAGACAAATGCAAGTATTCAAAGAAAAAATACATAGAGGAATAAATCTTCCCATAGGAGATGATAGATTGGATGAGGAAAAAGTAGAGAAAAATGCCGAATCAAAGATAGTTCTAGACCTAGAGAAAGAGAGACTTTTTAGGGCCATTTCCAAGATTGGAAAAAGACCTAAGTTTGAGGTTCCCACATTTTTAAGAAATATTAACCTAAAAGAGTTGATCAATTGGATCAATAAACTATAGGAAGTACTTTTAGTATGAATATAATGATGATCCTAATAGGGTCAAGTTTGCATAGGTGAAATTGAAGGGACATGCAAAGATCTAGTGGCAAGAGGTTTAGTTGTAGTGAAATAGAAAAAGAAATAAAAAAATAACCAAATGGGATTAGATGATAGCTAAACTAGAGTGACAATTCATTTCTATGGACTATGAGCTTGATCTATTGAAGAAAATGCAAGGGTTGAAGCAAGCAAGAAAATCTATTTAAGAGTATACCAAAGAGTTCTACTGAGTTCTCACTAGAATTAGCCATGGAGAAGCTAATAAGGAGAAAGTGACTTGTTATCTTAATTGATTAAGGCCAAGTATTTAGGATGAGTTGAGTTTGGTCTGAATGAATAGTGTTGAGGAGTCATACCAGTTTTCCCTAAGAGTTGAAGAAAAATTGAACAAAAAATTTGATAATAAGAATAATGGAAGAGGTCATGGTGGAAGATCTAGTAGATGATCTTATGGTGTCTGTAATGATGATAAAAAAGGATGAGGTTGAAAGTAGCACTTAAAACCAGAGGGGAAACAATTCCAATCATTTCCATGATCAAAATAGTAAAGATTAGAGAGGAAGAGGTAGAGAACAAGGACCTAGAAGAGGAGGCTTCTATGGAAAAAAATTTCACTACGGAGAAGAAGGGCACATAGCATTTGAATGTTGCTAGTGCCAAGGAATGATAGATCAAAGAACAAAAGCACAAGTCTGAGTTGCACATGTTGATGAAGATGTTAGATCCTCACATTCTAAAGATGTTGAAAGAGCAGAAGTCCTAGTTAACATAAGAGTCTTGCTGAGTGGTGAGAATGAACCCGATCAAAGAAGGAGCTTGTTTTGCACAAGGTGCAAATGTGAAGATAAGTTTTGTGATGTAATCATTGATGGTGGAAGTACTAACAATGTGGTGTCTAATATGATGATCACCAAGTTAAAGTTGATGAGACAAAACCACCCACATCCATACCATATTGCTTGGGTGCAAAATGACCACAAGGTCATGGTCAATGAGTAGTGCTCAATGAAGTTCAATATTAGAAGCTACTAGGATGAGATACTATATGATATCATACCTATGGACATATGTCATATGTTTCTAGGTAGGTTGTGTTCGTTTGATAGGCATGTTGTACATGATGAGTAAGAAAATACCTACACTCTAACCAAGAATGGAGTGAAACATAAGTTGAAGCCATTGAAGAAAAAAGAAGAAATAGTATGTAGTGCTACCAGAATATGTTTTTTTGATGGAAAAGAGTTTCTTAAAGGTATGAAGCATGAGCATATGTTTTTTGCTATAATTCCAAAAGATAGTAAAGAAGAAGTAGAGGAGGTACTTGTAGAAGTTGCAGACATGTTGGGAGATTTTTTTGATGTTGTATCAGATAATGTACCTAGTGGATTGCCCCTAATGAGGAAGGTTAGTCACCAGATGGATTTGTTTCTAGTAGCCAGTTTTCCAAATAAGGTAGTGCACAAAATGACACTAGTAGAAAGTGAAGAGTTGAATAGGTAAGTTCATGAGTTGTTTAAGAAGAGGTTGATTCAAGAGAATTTGAGTCCATGTGTTGTACTAGCTATATTAGCACCAAAGAAGAATAGAGAATGGAGGATGTGCACATATTCTCACATTATCAACAAGATTATGATCAAGTACATATTTCCATTACTAAGGATGGATAATATTATGGACTATTTGAGTGGAGATGAGCATTTCACAAAGATATATTTGAAGAGAAGATACCATCAGATTCATATCAAAAAAGGTGATGAGGGGAAGACTACTTTCAAGACAAAAGGACTATATGAATGGTTAGTCATGCCTTTTGAGCTAACCATTGCTCTGAGTACTTTCATGAGGCTCATGAGTGAGGTACTGAAGGAGTTTCTAGGTAAGTTTGTCATTGTTTACCTAGATGATATTTTGATCCTTAGTAAAACATTGGAGGAGCATTTGATTCATATTTGCAAGGTGTTTGATAAGTTGAGAGAAGAAAAGTTGTTGATAAACTTGAAGAAGTGTAGTTTCATAAAAAAGAAGTTGGTGTACTTGGGATTTTTAGTCTCAGTAGAATGTCTAAAAATGGAACCAAAAAAAGTGAAAGCTATCCTTGAATGGTCTACTCCAAGAAGTGCAACAGAGGTAAGATCTTTTCATGGACTAGCTAGTTTTTACAGAAAGTTCATAAAAGGTATTAGGAGTATTTGTGGACCCTTGATTGAAACAATTAGAGCAGATAGGAAAGAATTTAAGTGGGCTATAGGAGTAGATAAGAGTTTTAATCTGTTGAAACAAAAACCAACTCAGTAACCTATTTTAGCACTTCCTAATTTTAGCAAGGTGTTTCAAGAAGACTGTGATGCTAGTATTACTACAATAGGAGCTATTATGAGCCAAAAGGTATACCTATTGTTTATTTTAGTGAGAAGTTGAATGATGCAAAAAGAAAATATTATGTTTATGATTAGAAATTTTATGCTATTGTTCAAGCATTGAAGAAGTGAAGACATTATCTTCTTCCTAAGTAGTTTGTTTTGTATATTGATCATCAAAATTTGCAATATTTGAATAGTCAAGGAAAATTGAACCAAAGATATTTGAAATGGGTTGATTTTTGGTAGAGTTATACATTTGTTTTGAACACATAAGTAGGAAGTCGAATAGAGTTGTAGATGCTTTTAGTAGAAGACAACTTTTGCTGACATAAATGCAAATAGAGGTAGTTGGGTTCATGGAACTTAGTACTTTGTATCCAAATGATCCTAATTTTGGTGAAACATGGGAGGCTTATATAGAACCTATTACACTTGACAAGACAAAGTGGTTGGATTTCATGATCTAGGATAGTATGTTGTTCAAAGGAAGCTAGTTGTGCATTCCTAGAAGCTCAATGAGAGAGAATATCATCAAGGAGAAGCATAGTAGAGTATTGGTTGGGAATTTTGGCAAAGATAAAACTATAGTTTTGGTTGCCAAGAATTATTACTGGCCAAAGTTGTAGCAAGATGTGAAGAAGTTTGTATAAATTTGCAAAGTATGTGAGATGGTGAAAGGAGTGAAGCAGAATATAGGGTTGTATCAGCCATTACTTGTACTAGAAAATCCATGAGAGGATGTCAGCATGGATTTTGTTCTTGGATTACTGAGGATGTAGTGTGAGCATTATTCAATTTTTGTAGTAGTTGATAGGTTTTCAAAGATGACACATTTTATTCCTTGTAAGAAGACGAGTGATGTTGTTCATGTGGCAAAGTTATTTTTTAGAGAAATGGTGAGACTACATGGTCTGCCAAAGAGTATCATTTCAGATCGAGATACCAAATTTGTTGGGTATTTTTGGTGTAGATTGTGGAAGAAATTGAATATGGAGTTGAAGTTCAATTCTCGCATCATCCACAAACTAAAGATATGAATCATAGTTTGGGAAACTTTTCGAGATGTTTGGTTGGAGACAAGCCAAAAGGATTGGATATGATTTTACCACAGGGATAATTTTCATATAATAATTTTGTGAATAGGATTATTGGTAAATAACCATTCCTAATTGTAGACAAGAGTAGTCCCATAAATGCTTCTAAATTGAGGTAGTTGGATAAAGGAGAGATTAGTAGTGCTAAAGTAGAAGAATTTGTTGAACATTTGAAGAACATCCATGAGGAGGTGAGGAAGCACATCATAAGATGAATACACACTATAAAGCTAAGGTAGATGTAAAAATGAGATATAAGGAATTCAGATTGGAGATGAAGTCATGGTTCATTTGAGAAAGGAGCATTTTCCAGTGGGTACATATAATAAGCTAAAGATGACAAAGTTTGGACTGTGCAAGATAGTGAAAAGACATGATTTTGGAAATTCTTATGAAGTAGAGTTGCCTACTGAATTGAATATTTTACCAGTATTTAATATTTTATATTTGACACAGTATTATGAAGGAGGTGATGAAGATGAAGTTGCAAAAGCATAGTGGATTATTCGAATAGCTAGTTTAACTACAAAGGACATTGAGGAGATACTAGATAGTCATGTTGGAAAAAGTATAAGGAAGATAACTTATGAGGAATACCTGGTCAAATGGAAAGGGAGGCTAGTAGAGGATTCATCATGGCTAGCAAGGGAGGAGGTTCACCATCTTGGTTTTCCTTTGAACACCTGAGATGTAACAGAGTCACTTCTTAAATTACCCCAGGTGTTTGATGTAGGAGCATCCTAGGTGTAAGAGAAATCTTGCATCACCCAAAAATATTTTATTTTTAGTCTTTTCTATTTTAATAAGGACTAGTGGATAGGGTGGTTACTATTTATGGGAACTTGCTATTTTTATTAAGTTTATCATACAAGCTTCAAATGTTCTCATTTTATACATGAAGGTTCATTTTGGAATTATAAGCCTACCATAAAAATTTCATTTCTCTAACTTAAGTATTAGAGAAGCTATTGCAGATTTTCGGTGGAAAAATTTGCAAAAAAATCTTCAAGCTCACCATTGGAGGCCTTGGAGTGCCCAGATAAGGTCTGAAAACTCAACAGAAGGGTGTTTGCTCCATTTCAAGCCTATAGATCATGAGCTGGTATTTTAAAAAAGTGGTTATAATAGCCAATTGGAGCAATAGTTTGAGAGTTTTGACCTTCCGAAGTTGGGCTACTAAAATTTATAAAATAACTTGTCAAAAATGAATTTAGCTGACTCTATATGTATTCTTAGGGTCTATTAGCCCTAGGTATTTAGTTTGAGCATCTAGAACTTTCCTAGGTGGCATAAAATTACTTATTTGAGAAAGGCCCAAACGTTGTCTAGGTCAGCTCTAGGTGGTAGTATGCAGCTTAGTCTTGCAATTTTTTATAATGAAGGTGCCCATGTGGGTTAGCATATTGTACTTGTGAATTTTATAATTCCACATTTGTGATACAAATAAGAAGTCCATGTTTTTTTCTCATATTTTTTGTTGTTTCTTTGTTTCTATTATGGTTTATGGTATTAAGGGAGCACCCTTCATCAATTAATTTGTAGATATTATACATCTTTTTCATTTATACCAAAAAGGGGGAGAAGTAATATTCTTAGGGAGAAGATATAAGAAAAAAATATTATCTATATAGAGTATGTTGAGATATACTATTGAAAAAGGGGAGAAGTGTATAGATAGAGAAGAATACTATACTCCATATTTATCAATATAGGAGAGATATATGTATTGGGGAGTAATAGTAATATGCAGATACGTGTATAGATAAGTAGAAATATATTTACAAAAGCAATTTTGAAAAATTAGAAAAATAGGGTATTTTGGTTAGCTACAGCAGCAAGAAGTCAAAAGCAAGTTGAAGACATAGTATGTTGATAAAGAAAGTTTTTGACTTGTAATTTTAAAGATTCATATTTTTGGTTTGATAAGTGTTATTGTTACTAATGCCAAAGGCGGAGATTATTGAAACTTGACTTTAAGGTCAATTTTTCTATCAGTGACTCAACACTTAGGCAAATGGTTACATTGCTACTGAGCTCTACAGTTGCTGCTGAGCTTATCATTCATTCAGTATGTTAATCAAGTGTCTTAGTTGCTACCAAGCTAAATAGATAGTTTACAATTTATACTGAGCTAGATAGTATCTACCGAGTTTTAGAGGCAATGTATAGTATAGATTGAGCTTAACAATGTCTATTGAGCTATCTAGTAGAAGTGATGAAGACTCTAGTGTTAAACAAGCTCTATAGTGTTAACCAAGTTCTATAATGTTTACGAAGCTTGCAATGTTAACAAGGTGAATCTAGTGTTGATCGAGTCATGCAATGTCAACAGAGTGATTCAACAGCTACTAAATTTCTCAGTGTTCACCAATTCACACAATGCTAACCAAGTTTGATCTACTCAAGAGTGATCAATGTGGACTGAGCTTCAACTTCAACCAAGTGTGAGAGTTTTCTGAGTGTTGATAGTCTTTGTCATGTATCACAATATCACCAAGTTTGTCTTTAAAACCTAAGTTACAACAATTGGGCCAACTTTGTGAATTATGATGAATTTGGTGTTGTAGTCAACTCCAAAAGGTAATGAATTGGATTGGTATATATGTAATGCATTGTATCATCTCCAAATATATATGTGAAGAAGAATAAGGAGTGTATGAGTACAAATTGAAGAAGGCTACAAGCAGTATAAGGGACAACAAATATTTATCTATCATAGCCAAGTGATCATTGCAATTCAAGGAATCTCATTCAACAAATCAAAGTTGTAGATCAAAGATCAAATATTGATTCATTCTAACACGTGTATTAGTCAAATCCTTTAATTGGGTAGACATAACAATCTTTTATTAAATCTCCTACCAAATTGCATACTTCATTATATGTTTGTAAATCCTTTAACAAGGTGGACCTCAAAGTTCTTATTATTCCTAAACAAGGCAGATAACTAAAAATGGTCAATTGTAATCCTTAATAGGTTAACTTTATACTATGCTACTAAAGATTGTGAGTATCATCCCCACCTTAGTTTTACTTTCTATTTAGAAGGTTTTTGGGTCACCATATCTTGTGTCAAAGTGTTATGAATGTTTAATTACTTTCATTCTTTCATGCATGCAATTAGATTAGAATAAAATATGAAGGATTAATTGATGAAGGTAAAGTTTTATCGGTTCCTGATTTACCCTTCCCCTTTTAGTAACCTAGCCTACCTTATATTTTCTACACTATTATCCACTTTTGTAACCAAACATGTCATCTTAGTAGGATTCAATTGATAACCTTTATCAACCAACTATCCAACACTCAATAAGTTATTCTTTAATCCATCAATAAAATAAACATCATTAGTGTTAGTCTTTCCATCAAGAGTAATAGATCATATCCTTGTGGTATGGTAGGCTACATTGTTACCAACTCTAACAATACCTCCATATTGATTTCTAAATTTAATAAACTTGTCCATATCACTAGCCATATGATGTGAACACCCATTGTCTATTATCCAATCAGATTTCTTTTCAACTTGGGAAATTAGAGCCTTCTCTTCTCTAATTCCTTTATCAAGGTCATCTTCTTTTATGGCTAAAAATCCAAGCTCATCATCACTTTCACTCTGAACTCTTTCCTCAAATTCATCATCTTCATTTACATATATAAAAAATCTCTAGGTCTTCTAGGCTTAATTTTTTTCTTATACTTTTTCTCTCTTTTAGGAAAATTAGATGCATAATGATCAAATTCATTGCAAGTCCAACATTTAAATATTCTCTTACCATGTTCACTTCTTACAAGTAGGGCTATACCTTCTTATATTTCAGCCTTCTTCATATTTGGTTCTACTATTGCTAACAAAATCTCCATGGGTGCTTGCACTTCTAGATAAGCATGGATGAACACTTAAAGCACTAAAAGTTTTCTCCACTCTTACTAATTCTCCAAACAATCTCAAACTAGCTTCTACTACTTCTAGTCTTCCGAGCGAAGTTTCCTTCGTAGACTTCTCAATACAAGGTATCAGTAGTTCAATTATTTTTGCTACTTTCTTGAATGGTGGTGTCAAAGTTTTCAAAATCTTCCATACAATATCATACTCTTCCTTTGATCCATCAAAAAATTTTATTCCTACAACAATCTCAGATATCCTACCAAAATAGCTTCTCATAGATTCATCTTCTAACATTTTTGCATCTTGAAACAAGCATATCCAATTTTGTAATCTTACTTTTTTTTTTAATGTTTATCTCCTTCAAAAGTAGATTCTAAAGCTTTCCAAATATTATGAGATGTTACGAGTTACTTTACCTGACTGTATTCATTTCCAAGAAGAGCTATCAGTAAGGCTTCTTTGGCTCACATATTGCACATGAACATATCTCTTTCTGCTTCACTACATTCTTCAAGCTTTTTTTATTTCAAAATTTCCTTGTCACTCTTTGTCAAAATCCAATAACTTGAACCCATACATAGAAGATGATTCTTCATCTTTTCTTTCTAGTTGTTATAGTTAACCCCATCAAACTTAGGACTATCCTTTTTGAAATGACTTTCCACTGATCTCCCAAAGTTGTTAAGCTTTCTCTTCAAGTACTTGAAGCTCTAATACCAATTGTTAGAATATATAGTCCACCAAAATAACTAAGGTGAGGGCAAGGGAATGGGTGAATCAGTTATACAATTATTATCACATAACCATATGACCAATATAATCAATAACCATAACAATATACTCATGCACAATAACACCAAATATGTTAACCAGGGAAACCATTGATTAGAGGGAAAACCCCAATGGGGATGGTGCCCAAAAAAATGATGTACTAATATAATATTCCTTGTTCAAGGATGGAATTGGTTAGGAGTCCATGAAATATATTTAGTACATATCAGTCCCTATTAGGAGACATTGAATCCCTGTTAGGAGTTGTAGAAGGTAGATGGAACCATTGTCCAAAAAACTTCAAGGGAAAGACCAATGAGCTCACTATCCAAATGATCTCTGTATTATTCCTTACAGAATAATAGAATTGAACTCTACTTGTACTTCCTCTACCTCTGTCTTGTCAACTAGGCTTCTCTACTTCTTCTAAACTTGATGCCAAATCACCAATTTTGCATCCAATAATCCCTTGGATCACTTACTCATATTTACCAAAAAGTCTTCTCTTGTTATCACTTGCTCACACTTAATTGTTCATCATTATGAAAAAAATACTTTCCTTTATACCAAGTCCTTAAAACAATTCCTTGAGCTGGCCTTGAGGCTCTACCAATTAATTATAATAGGACCACATTAAGATAATTAAATATTTCACAATCACATAACACCGTTGGCTCACATTATTTACAAATTATCACACGTGCAACTCTAGACTTTGTGCACTTTTCTACATCATCATCAAAGTGTTTTGTGTCACTATGTAACTTCACATATCCTAATTCTATCTCTATTAGGAGATACAATCCATTCATTAGACACATCTTTTTAGATGCTCTATCTCTATAGTTCTCTCTATAAATCAACCATATCTTTAGCATATCTTTGACTTACTCAATCCACACTTAACCTCATCATAAAGACATAGTGTATAACATGTCCTTAACTGTGTTTCACTTGAAAAATTAAATCTTAGTCTATATGTCCACGATGTTTGTCTGCTACTCTGCCAGCCTTTACAAAAACCATATTATGTTGTCATCAATGACAAACATAGTCATGAATGCAACATGTCAATCATAATACATGCTCACCAATTCTTAGGATACTCCCCTAAAGGAATACCATTAGCATTCATGCTTTTAACACTAGTATCTAGTTCAACAAGTTCTAGAACTTGGAAATCACTAAGTTCTAGCACTCAGTCATCACTTAAACACTCGGTCACTATAAAGCTTGGCAACCACTGTCACTTGGTCAATACTAATGCTTGGTCAAGACTAAATTTTCTTGACACTTACTATGGCTCAGTTGGCACTAGAATCTCTCGACATTCCTTAATCTTTTAATCTATTTCTTTGTTAAGATTTGCATCAATGATATAAACAATCACTTTAGTTTTTCAAAGTCTAACTAATTGAATGTCCATTATAATTTCCTTTTCATACTCAACCTTTCCTCTAGATGTTTTTGTTATCAACAACCTCTTAAATCCTCTTCATAATCAAAATAGATATGACAAAACAACAATTGTTCCAATTGTAGCTTCTAACACTTATTTGTCGCATCTTACTGAGGCTACATTGAAATCCATTAATTGTTTAATATTTTATTGTGCCAACCATTTTTTCTCATTATTTCTCCATCTCCATCTTTCATTTGATCATTGTGAAAATTGATGTCCTCATTGTCTTGCTCATTTCTCTCATCCTAAGAATCACTTAAATTCTACTTCTAGTCACAATCTCTAATAAATCCTTTGATTGATCTATTCACACCTAGTTAAATGTGAAATCGAGCTAGGGCAAAGCCCACTTGAGGTCATGGTGAGCAGACAACCAACCTGCATCAGTGATAGTATGGGATCCACTAGGGACTAGCCCAAGCCCAGCCTCTGAGGAGGTGAGGCTGAGTGGCAATGGCCACAAAAGCCACCACTAGGAGAGTAGTGATGAGACTACAACCTATGGATCTGTGAGTGGTGAGTAGAACTACTCCGACCTTGACAGTGACCACAAGGTAGAGTATGGTCACTGGATAAAGAATCTAGATGTACTCAAGTAATTGTATAAGGGGCATTTCCCTAGTGAACAAGTAGCTCCTGCATGCAAGCCACATCTAGAATGACTTTGTTAGTATGTACTTGAATCTACATCATGACATTATTACATATACATGTCTTAGAGTACATTGCAACATGAATATCAAGAAAGTTGTAAGAGAATAAAACAACATTGTGATCTTTCCAGATTGTAAACAATATCTCCATTCTAAAAGCATTCCAAATCTGGGCATATCTAAAAGGGAGGCTTGGAGCATCACTCAGAACCACCATATGCTAAGTGAAAGCCTCTTAATGAAAAGGCCTAAAAAAATCATAATTCCAAAGCCAGTAATTCTAAGCTCTTCTGCAAAACCAAAAGATATGCAGAAAGATTTCAGTATGACCACAAAAAGGGCATCTAGGATCAGGAACTCCCAAATTTTAGAGCTGCAGACCCAAAGGCAATCCCTAGAGAAGGAGACACTCAGAAAAGTGAGCAATATTTGGCTTTGTGATGGTATGCCAAATAGTGACAAATCTAAGACTCCAAGTCTTATGCAAGGAATGCAAATACCAATGCTAGTTGAGAGTATCAACCATTGGAAGATGGGGTACCAGCCACCAACACCCTAGCCTAGGCTTATAACTAGTCATTGGAGTGGTAGGGTACCATTTCCAATCTTTCCACCAAGGGCGAGATGAGTAAATTCTAAGCTTGTGTAACAAATTTGGAGGAATCACAAAAACTAGAAGATCAGTTGTCTGTCGATCTAGATGGATAAGCCTATACTACACCTACAAATCCTCCCATGAGTGAAGGCTCATAGTAACCCTAAAGAATAAGTATTTGGGTGTTTTAATACCCCTCTGAAATAAACACAAAACATTGGCTCCTTGAATCTTGGCTCAGGGCACACCTTGAATGGAAAACAAGGGTGACCACTGATGTAGAGCCACACCTTGGAAAACTCAAAAGGAATTAGACACTCAATTGAGTTGCTTCAAGGGGCATCTACAACCTCCAGGATCACACACTAAAATCAGATTCAAAACAAAACTTTGAAAATAAAATCCCCCAAAATATCTTCTTGCTGCCTCCAGATAGACCTACACTCAGACATGAATAACTTTCGAACCAAAAAATATTTACTCAATCCAACTGTTGATATTTTGCATAATTATATTTCAAACAACATATAAAAATTTGAGAGAAATCCAATGGTTTAAACCTGAGATATTGACCCCACATTAGAGTACATTTTTCTACAAAACATTGCTTCTTGTTGTCTCTAGATAGACCCGTGAATAGACATGTATAACTTTTGAACCAGACATTATTTTCTCAATCCAACTATTGATATTTTGTATAACTAGGTGTCAAACAACATATAAAAATTTGAGAGAAATCCAACGGTTCAAACCTGAGATATTGACCCCGCATCAGAGTAAATTTTTTTGCAAAACATTGCTTCTTGCTGTCTCTAGATAGACCTGTGAACAGACATGCATAACTTTTGAACCAGATTAAAACTCTTCAATCGCTCTGGTGAAGATGGGCGTAATTAGGCCTATAATAACATATCCAAAGCTCATGAAAATCCAACGGTGCATTTAGGAGATATTACCCATACACTGAGACTAAGTTTTTGCAAACATACCGAATTCGACCCAAAACTAAAACATTTTAATCTTCTGCAAACTATCAACTTGTTTCCAGTGAGAAGATAAGAAAAATCCGTTCAAAACTCAGACCATCAAAAACTTGCACAAAGACACAATAAAAAAACATTCCATATCTCTCCAAATTTGATTCCTTTCTACATAGCCGACTGGCTCTCCTTTTAAAACTAACTTTATTTTCCTAATTAAAGGATGTGAAATGTTTTCTTCTTATTTAGAAAAGAAGAACGTCTTCTATCCAAAAAAAGGATAAGAATCTGAAAGGTTTTTTCTACCAATATTAGACAGTTGTTTTCTAAATCAGAAATATTCCAAAAACTGCCTAGTACCTATTATTGGATTCTAAAAATCATTAAACACTCCACCTACGAACTAAAAAAAAACTATTCTAATTTAAGATCCACACACCTAGTCCTAGGTGGCTATATCTGGAGAGCTTATCGAACTGCTACTCTAGGTATGCCACCACATGTAGGATGTTATTACAAACTTCAAAAACTAAAAGCATTTAAAACATAACATAAAATTCCCTATTACATTTTCAACAATGTTGCCTCCTGTAGCATTTCTCTTCTCTGCCACTGCAGCATACTCCCCTGTAGAATGAATCCCAAGTCCTCTTGAGATGATGTGTTGTAGAAATGAATCTCATTCTTCTTTCGAACTTTCCAATTTCTTTGAACTAGGATGAGCATATCTACAAGAAAAACAAAAATAATATCCAACTTCTCCACCTTGTAGCTTTGATTCTTTAATGTTATAAATGTCATAGAAAATTCTCCAGCATGATTCACTATATATGAAATCTGCATCCCTGCATAAACATTATTAGAAGAAAACATATCATCAACATTAAGATTATTTGAGTTCTCTTTTTGAATATGAGCTTCCTTATACACCATGTAATGTGCATCATATCTATCTTCATCAATAGTAACCATAAACTTATCTGCTTCTTGACTACCAACTAGTTTCACATCTTAAATCTTAAGAATTGTATTTATCTCTTCTTCCTTTATTAAACATTTATCATCATCTTGATCTTCTGTAGTAATCTCACTTTCAAATATCTCTTTCTTATTACAACTTTTCTCAAGAACAATAACAGTATTGCACTCTTTCCTTTCTTCTTCAAGCTAAGTTTCCATACTACCGCCATGCCTTTTCCATTCTCCCATGATGGCTGCAAATTTTTCCCATAAATTAGATTCTTTTTTAGAACTTGCTGTTACACATTCCTTAGTTTCATCTTCATGCCACTCCTCTTGACATTTTTCTTCATTATATATATTTAAGGCTTCATTAGTTGCCTCCAAAATATTTTCCATAGGAGTACCTTCCAACACTGTACTCTTCTCTATTTTCAAAGGACACATTATTGTTCCAACCATAACTTTATGACACTCAAATCCCATAGGACTTTCCTCTTTATTCTTCTCATCAACATTTACTTGCTGCACTCCTTCTTTTTGCATTTTATTTTCTCTGAACTTAGCTTCATTCTCTTCACATTTCCTTCTCAAACTTTTTATTTCCTCTTCTATCTTGCTTACCTCTTCTCTTTGTTTTCTCATTTCTTCTTCCTCTCTTTTCTTCTTTTCTATCACTTCTTTCAAGAAATTTTTCTTACCCATCATCATAACTTTGGCTTCTACGGTTTTGGATTCTTCTTGACTTGGCTCAACTAAAGGTATCAGTTCAATGACCTTTCCATTCTTTGTAATGGTATATGTATTCTTCACTCCATCATGATGTGCCTTGAGATCATATTGCTAGGGTCTGCCGAAAAGTAAATGGCATGCATTCATATTAATAATATCAAACAATAATCTATCTTTATAGGCTCCAATCTGAAATTCCACCCAAGCTTGCTCTTCCACTATAGTATGTTTCCCTTTATTTAACCAAGATATTTTGTAAGGATATGGGTGTTGTATTCTTGGTAGCTTCAACTTTTCCACCATTTCAAGAGACACAAAATTTTCTGTAGAACCAGAGTCTACTAGTACCTTATAAAATTTTCCCCCAGATTTACAGGTAGTTCTGAAAATGGACTTCCTTTGTGGTGGTTCTTCTTTGATAGGCATTTTCAACAGTGTTCTTCTCATCATAAGTGCTTCCCCCTTTTCTGGATAACCATAACTGTCTAAATCTTCTTGTAAATCTGCTTCTTGTGCCAGGTGTATTCTCCTTTCACCATGAGTACTAGAGCTTGCTTTTGCTAGACATTTGTGTGCCATATGACCTTCCTGATTACAGTTGTAGCATCTTATTGGTCCATTTGTCCTTCCTGGTGATCTTCCTCTAAAATTTGGCCTTCTACTTGTGAAACTTCCTCTGAAATTATCAAACTTATTATCTTCATTATGCATCTCCATTTGTGGCTGAAAATTTGGACTCCTTCCGCTAAATGTACCTCTTCCTCTGAATGGTTGTCTTCCTCTGACTCTGTTATTATTTTCTTGTCTCCTTTTGATTTTCTCTTCCACCTTCAAAGCTAGCTGATAACACTTAGCTATGGTGTTAGGACTCAACAACTGCAACTCTTCTTGTATGTTCATCCTCAAACCATTTAGGTATCTTGCTACCTTGATACTCTCGAGTTCTGCAAATTTTGACCTTAGACTTAACTTCTGAAATTCTTCTGTATAAGTAAAGACATCCATATCCCTTTATCTGAGATTCTGCCTTTTCTGATGCAACTGTACCTCATAGTCTTTAGGGAGATACGTCTCTCTTATCATTGACACCATCTTCTTCCACGAACAAATTTTTCTTTTATCCTCCTTTACCCTTTCTTCCTGTACAAAATTCCACCATGTAAGGGCTACTCCCTTCATTCTGGACTTAGCCAATTTAACTTGCTACGACTCTGAAACTTTCTCACATTCAAAATGATTCTCTAAGGCTTCAATCCATTCCAAAACTAATTCAGCATCCATCTTTCCTGTAAACATAGGTAACTCCATGGGTTTTCCTCCCAAAGCCTTTAAAGCTTTTAAAAATGGCTTCTCATTCTCTGATATTCTATCTTCTTCACTGTCAGGTACGTCTTCCTCTTCTTCCATTTCTTCTTTCATTTCTTTCTTCTCAACTATATTATGCATATATTCCAACTTACTAGCTAGTTCTGCCACTATCCCCTTCAACTCTCTATTCTCTTTCTGGATAAGTTATTCTTGCTCCTCGACTTTCTTCACTAACTCTGCATTAGTCACCATCTTGCTTGACCCTATTGAGGAATCTTGATCAGGGGTGTTCAACATATAACTTCACAACCTACAACTTTCAAGCTCTGATACCAAAAATGATGCAGAGCCACACCTTGGAAAACTCAAGAGGAATCAGACACTCAACTAAGTTTCTTCAAGGGGCATCTGCAACCTCCAGGATCACACACTAAAATCAGATTCAAAACAAAACTTTGAAAATAAAATCCCCCAAAATATCTTCTTGCTGCCTCCGGATAGACCTGCACTCAGACATGAATAACTTTCAAACCAAAAATTATTTACTCAATCTAACCATTGAGATTTGACATAACTAGATTTAAAACAACATATAAAAATTTGAGAGAAATCCAATGGTTCAAACCCAAGATATTGACCCCGCATCAGAGTAATTTTTTCTGCAAAACATTGCTTCTTGCTGTCTCTAGATAGACCCGTGAACAGACATGTATAACTTTTGAACCAGACATTATTTTCTCAATCCAACCATTAATATTTTGTGTAACTAGGTTTCAAACAACATATAAAAATTTGAGAGAAATCCAATGGTTTAAACCTGAGATATTGACCCCACATCAGAGTACATTTTTCTGCAAAACATTAATTCTTGTTGTCTCTAGATAGACCTGTGAACAAACATGTATAACTTTTGAACCAGATCAAAATTCTTCAATCGCTCTGGTGAAGATGGGCGTAATTAGGCCTATAATAACATATCCAAAGCTCATGAAAATCCAATGGTGCATTTGGGATATATTACGCATGCACTGAGACTAATTTTCTGCAAACATATCGAATTCGACCCAAAACTAAAACTTTTTAATCTTCTACAAACTATCAACTTGTTTCCAGTGAGAAGATAAGAAAAATCTGTTCAAAACTCAGACCATCGAAAACTTGCACAAAGACACAATAAAAAAACTTTCCATGATATCTCTCCAAATTCGATTCCTTTCTACATAGCCGACTGGCTCTCCTTTTAAAACTGACTTTCTTTTCCTAATTAAAGGATGTGAAACATTTTCTTCTTATTTAGAAGAAAAGAATGTCTTCTATCCAAAAAAAGGATAAGAATCTGAAACATTTTTTCTACCAATATTAGACAGTCGTTATCTAAATCAGAAATATTCCAAAAACTGCTACTACCTATTATTGGATTCTAAAAATCATTAAACACTCCACCTACGAACTAAAAAAAACTATTCTAATTTAAGATCCACACACCTAGTCCTAGGTGGCTATATCTAGAGAGCTTATCGAACTACTACTCTAGGTATGCCACCACATGTAGGACGTTATTACAAACTTCAAAAACTAAAAGCATTTAAAACATAACATTAAATTCCCTATTACATTTTCAACAATGTTGCCTCCTATAGCGTTTCTCTTCTCTGCCACTGCAACAACCACTAAAGGTCTCATTGGTTCATTGAGAGCCCATCTCTAAATCCATTACTAGCCTAATGAAGCCAAGGTTTGATGGCTTCCTAGGGTTTCCAAATGCAGTTAGCAACAAAAGTGCCCTGAATTTGAATAGGTTCAAAAGTCATAAGAAGGGTTTGGAAACTAATCCCCTTCTAGGCCAATTAGTTGATTGGAAAGCATGAAGAAATGTAGTGTCATAGCAAAATTTTCCAAGCCTCATCTCTAAAGAGATCCCGTATGACCCACTTGGCACAAAGGGCTATCCCCTACTTGTGGGTGGAAAGAAAGCCAAGACCACCAGAACCTTTGTGTAAACAACAAAAGTTCTAGCAAACTCTATGAAAGCCATGATGCCCAACATCAAAGGCTTGTAGAAATTCCCTAAGAAGACATTCGAGCTTAAGGTATGAGGCTTTAGAGGGAGCCCAAAAAGAAGAATAGTACCAATGTCTAGCAGCAAGCACTTTGGAGCATATTTGAAACTTTACCACAAGTGAAAAGGGCTTAGTAATCCAATAGTCCAACTTCTTCTCAATTCGAGCAAGCACCGCACTACACAACTCCATAGGAGATGCTTGAATCCTATTCAAAAATATCAATCCACTTCATCTTTCCACATATTGGTTCCTTCTTCCTCCTTTCACTAATCCCTACCATCTTTTATTTTCTCTTCTTAACCCCCTTTTCCTC